>CM059873.1:7993285-8593285 GCA_030490815.1 Acer saccharum
AAGGAAATGAAAATATTAGTCAAAATAAAGAATGGACTCTTCATCAAAACAAGAACCCTACAACTATAATATAATGTATAGTAGAAAAATCCAAAAACAATATTGTCTTTTTAAAACCAGTTATGTCTCCTAAGTATACCAATATGATAATATGAAATCTAACAGCTTTTTTTTTTTTTTCTTCAAAATTAAATTTCGACATTTAAAAAGGTTTTATTCGGCTAGTATAAATTCAAAGTTTGGTTGTTTTTAAAAAGTCAAATTTTCAAGCCAAGACAGAGAATTACAGCCTTTAAATTTGTCAAAATTAATCCCAATTTATTGTGATATCTGAAAATCAATGAACAATAATTAAAAGAAAGTTCCACAAAACACTCAAGGAAGTGACACAAACCTAACACTATTGATCAAGACTTTATATTAAAAAATTTAAAACTTTAAATTAAAATTGTTATAATTTGAAATTCCTCATGTGGGTCTCAGCCTAGCCGACCAATAATAATATATATCATAATCCAAGAAATCGATAAATCAAACATTCAAGGTTCATACTAATGGAAAGCTAATCTTAAATATTAGTTTTAACAATTGTTATTGGATAATTAGCCTGCCAAACCCTAAGCTTCCACTAGGTTTCCAAGCCTATATATCTTGATCAAGATTCAAGATAGCTAGCTAGCTAGTATAAATACTTGATTACACTATTGTATTCACTTAATTATATCATTGACCAATTAAAACGGTTTAACCAACCAGTTTTCCAACACTGTTTGTCTCTCATCTTCTTTTTTTTTTTTTGTCAACATGAACAGCAAGAGTAATCGAGTATTTTTTTACTCATTGTTTGTGTAAGATACCAACTTTTCTAACGGAAAAGTAACATGACTCATGACTCACGACTCATGAGGAGGAAAATGGGTATTACTAAAATGTAGGGTTAGATGGATGTATTTTCAAACCTCCCTGTATCTTGATCAAGATAGGTAGTATAATACTTGATTTTACACTATTGTCTTCACTCATTTCATTGGCCAATTAAAACGGTTTTACCTACCGGTTTTCCAATGCCACTTGGACGGAAATCGAAACCTCGAGAAAACCTTTGGCACCACCACTAGCGCCACTGAAAATGTGACATGATAATAAATATATATATATATATATATATATATTGTTAGTCAAATGTCGTATTTTCAGTGACCGGATGCATTACTCAACGGTGCAACAAAGATTTTATCTGGAAATCTCATGCCACGTGGGGTACTGAACTTTGAATGAGCAATCTTGTCTAGCTTTTTAAAAATCTTGAAAAATGGTGGAGGTGGAGCCTTGCCAACACCATAAAACTACAAATAACCATCTCATTGGTCTCTTTCTTGACAAAGAAATATCCCGCCAAAAGGGAGAGGCATTTCACAAGACCCCATATGTAATGTTAAATCATCTACTCAAAATACCATGTAAATACACAGAGTATAAATATATCTCATAAAATTTATCAGAAATCTCCTTTGATCATCATAACAAAATTATATACTCCACGTAAATATAAACTATCGATATCATATACCATACCCTCGTGTCAAAGAAAATTGACCTTTTTATCGTAACGTTTGCAAGAAGTAATGATGCATAGAGCTGAAGAAAAAAAAAATGCGAGTAGATGGAGAAAAAATTGCTTTAGGTGAGGAATCTTGAAAATGTTTAACATAAAAGTGGAAATGGTAGACACCGGAGAGGGTCGGTGATATTTGTCCCACAAGCAGCCATCAAAGAGCAAGAAGACCCAGAAAAGACCGACCCTGTGGAACCCTATGCAAAAGCTTAATAGCTATGAGCTATACAGTACTCTCTCTCTTTTTTTTTTTTTTTTCCTTTTCTTTTTTATTTTAACTTTTAAAAAAGTTTTTTTTTAAAAAAAAATAATCCAAAAAGGGGATATGCCCCTCCCTTCATGACCATGTATATCACCATTAACCACCTTATTTTTCAAAAAGAAAATCCCTCCCATTATGCCTTAATTTTGTCATTTTTGGATCTTGATTGAGATTGAACAATAATCTTTTGGCTTTGGGCTGTGATCATCTTATCTCTTGTCCCGACTCGACCCCTATAGTACATCCCTAACAGCTTTATTACTTTATCATTTTGTAGTGGGAGTTGTATTCCGGATCGTGTCTGTAGAAACTAATCTCGTCAGGTCTAGACTCCAGATAGACCCCTACTTCACAATGATATCAACTTTCAAATAAATAAATAAAAATACCTAAAAGAAACTCCACTGTTTATAAATAATATGAAACCTATCATTTTCAAGACTTAATTTTCCTTCATTTTAAACATCAACATGGTCCTAGATATCATTCTAGTTCATAATTAGGAAGTTGTTTATTTATTTAATTTTTTTTTTTCTATTGATTTGGCCACCGAACGAAATCCTTTCAAATAGGCTAGCTTTGGATATTATAAAATAAATCTGGGGTAGGATGAATTATTAGAAGTTTCAAGATATTAATTTTACAAAAATCAAAGACAATTGGGGTCCCTAAAAAAATAAAAATTAAAGGGGACTGATTGATAAAATTTCCATGCCTTGGCCAGCCCTATATAGACTTTGGTGTAATAATTTGACTGGTCTCTCTATACTCTCTCCCCCACCGCCACCATGAAATCAATGAAAAAAAAAAGGGTATGAAGACAGCCATTGATATAGCAATACTTTATTTTCAAAAAAAAAAATATATATATACATATATATATATAGCAATACTTCTTCTTTTTTTTTTCATTCTTGCTGTGAGTACTTCATATCCCGTTATTTGATATTTAACGATGTATTTAGATAGTAAAGAACATTAAAACAGTCTGACAATATCTCAGGTTTAAATCGTCTTACCATAAGTTGTATATAAAAAAAGTTAAAAAAAAGAGAGAGAGTAAAAGCAACAGTTACAAACTAATAACTTTACAAGTAGTGTTGTTAACTTGATATTAGTTATTACTTGGTAAGTGCCAAAACCATGCAATGTTATGTGGCAAAAAGAGTTAAAAAACATGCAATAATAACAATTAGGCTCCTCTAAACCAAAATAAAATGCATGATGATGGTGGTGGAGAGGCCCAAGTTCCCAAAGAGATTGATAATTTCATATTTGATGAGATAGGAGTGGGGCTTTTTTTCTGTTCTTCTTTTGATAAAACTCCTCATGATCACAGCCAGAGCGGCCAGTCAATCAATTACAACGCGCCAAGTGGCTCCTCCTCCTTTTTTTTTTTTTTTTTTTTTTCCTGTCAAATTAACAGGGAAAAAACACGTGGGCCTTTTTTTGGGTTACCATTAGTCTCTAAACATAAAAGATATGAGATAATGATTTAAGTACTAAATATTCAATGAGCTTATCATAACTTGCTTTTGCCTTTAATTGCTTTTTAGCTCTAACCTTCAATTACTTCAATGTTGGGCTCTAGGCTATTCTACTCCAACACTATATATACATACATATATTAAATCATACACCGAACGAGTCAAAAATCTGTTGGGATCTATCGAGATCTAACATTATATGTGCGATTCAAATATCTACTTTTACAACACTGTGAAGAAAACTCTACACACATACTAATCAAATATGCATGATAGAAACGAACCCAACGGTATATACAAAGGTGCACTACACCACACGTACTAAGAGTGAATTTAACTGTTTCAACTTTTTATTACATTTGTTTTATAACATGCATTAGTGACCCCATGACAAAGCTAAGTCTCATTTGGTTCAATGGAGAATGATCATGAAAATTTGGCTTTCAATTCTAACATTTGATTATGATCTTGATCTATCTTCATTCATCATTCACTATCATTATAATATAATAATGATTTCAAAATATAAACTTCAAGATTCAAATTATTTATTACTTTGTG
This sequence comes from Acer saccharum, assembly GCA_030490815.1. Taxonomy (NCBI): domain Eukaryota; kingdom Viridiplantae; phylum Streptophyta; class Magnoliopsida; order Sapindales; family Sapindaceae; genus Acer; species Acer saccharum. Next base: position 7,997,211 of record CM059873.1, read on the forward strand.
TAAATATATAAGTTTAGCCAACCTATAATTGATAAATATCCTAATTATATTTTATTATACCTTATATTATAATTAAGTTATTTTTTTAATTTAGTTATCAAACAAAATTTTAATAGCAATATTTCATTTTTTTTATTAGTTTAAGTGTTTTGAGATTATTCTATTAAAGATGAAACTTTATACTTTGGAGAGAAAAAAAAAAGAGTAAAAAGGAGGAAAGTAAAGAAAAATATGTCAAAAAAGGAAAAGAGAAATGGACAATTGGCATTGGATTGCAATGTATATACAATGTATATAGTGTATGCAATTTTAAATTAAAAATTTGAAGTGTGTTTTAACATGTTGTGTTGATGGTTAATTGGTCTCTCACTGTTTTTGGAAAAAAGGAGAGCCATTTGTCTAGGGACAACTTTTATCAGCCGAAGTGGCTTTTCAATGGAATACAATGCAAAATTTGTTTAATTTTTTGGCTAAGTACAAATTTAATTTTGTCTTGTTGTTTGTGCACTAGCTCTACTGTCCCATAATCAAGGTAATTAACAAAAAATAATACTCTTCTTTTCTTTCTAAGGGACCCAATTTGTGGATTTGTTTACCGCTCCCTAATTAATCATATCTTTTCAATTAAATCAAAGTTGAATTTATCAAAAAAGAGACCAAGAAGGTCCAAAAAGAAGGCAAGGAAAAGATTTTGTGTTTTACTTTTACCCTACTTATAAAGTTTATATATTGAATAATTAATCAACAATTCTAAACAAGAAGAGTACAAACTACTTTTTACATTTTTTTGCTCCAATATTGAAAGCAAAACCCTTTTATTTCCGATATTTAAAATATAAGTGAATCGCTATTTATATGAAAATAATTTGTACGAGTAAATTAATCGAAACCCATTTTAATTTTAATGTTTCAAATCCTGGATACAATCATACAATGCAAAAACATCAAAATCAACTTTAAATATTCATAATCATAAATAAGGTACAACATTGTTCTTTTGTTGAACAATTTTTTTTTCTTTCTTTGCAATGAAATGACAAAATTTTGTAGTTATTCAAGCATGTAGTATTATTATTATGAGTGGGAAAATATTCCTTTGATCACATGTAAAAAAGAAAGAAAATAAAAACAAAAGAAAAGAAAAAAGAGGAAAAAAAGGAAAAAAAATAAAAGAGGAAAGGCCCCACGTGTGGAACAAAATTTGGAGCATATATAACACTATTTTTATCCATATATATAAATAGCTTTTGTAATTGTATTTTGAGTGAGTGTTGTTGGGGTTCACTTTGCTTGGGATTCCTACGTTTGTGTGGGCACCTCCTCATATTTAGATATTAGAGCCACCTTTTCACTTCACTTCAATTCACTCCCTATCTTTTCTACAAAGCACGCTCCATTGTTAAAGATATTGAGGCTTTTAGGAATCCTATGCCCTCTTCTCTTTTATATTCCCATCACTTAGTTTTTATTGCTATCCGATACTTTTTTCTCATGACTAGATTCCCATGTTATCATCACTTCAGTTCTGATGTAGGACATACTTCGGGGGAACCATATCTATGGTCCCGGCCTACAGTAGTTACCGGAGGTTCCCCCCATAATGCACCACAGTTTTCCCGCAAAGAATAAAGCCGTTTTGATCTCCGTTTTCAGCTTTTATGTTTTTAGACAAATTTTAGAAATTTCATTTTTCTTCAATGCTTGTTTCTTTGAATTTGTTTAGGATTGTTCTTTCAGGTTTTTGAAATAACTCGATTTTATTTTAAGTTTTGAGCTTTTTCTTATTTAGTAATCCCGAATCCTAAAGGAGCTGGGTTTTTTTTTCTATTTAAACAAAAATCAAAATAATTTTTGTAACTTTTGATTGATATTAATAAAAATCGTCATTTGAAACAAAATTTTCTTATGATCCGTGAATCTATCCCATTCATTTCGTCCACTTACATGTATATTTTTTTTCCCTCAGTTTTGCAGATTATTTATACCATCATTATCATTACTTGTAAACGAGAAAATCTTAAGTACACTCGGTGCACTAGTTGAGTGGTGTACCGGACCACTTAAAATTTGACAAGTGAAAACTTTTATATAAATATATAATTTTAAAAATTTTCTTTTTCTTTCCACTAACTTTTTTTAAAAATATTTTTTCACTTAAAAGCTACCACTTGACACATTTTAAGTGGCTCAGTGCACCAATCAGCAGTGGCGATTGGTGCAACGTGTGCACTAAAGTTTTCCTCCTCGTAAACTAATGCATAGTAGTGTATAGAGAAATGAAATTTATTATTGTATATACTAGGTAGGATCTGATGGGTTCCAACTAACTCTTTGGCTTTTTCTTTGCAGTATTTAAAGGAAATTGATTTGATTAATTGTTTACAGTATTAATTCCTGGTTGAAATGTTGATCAATAGAGGACTACTGAGGACAAAAGATTGATATTAGTTAAAGGTCCCATATAGATTTTATCATAAGATAAGATTGATAGGATTCCCATTTATTTTTTTAATCAAAGAAAGCATGAATTTAAATTATAGCTTGAGATAGGACCTTGCTAGCTAGTTGCTTCTCTGTTGGGCTTTTCCCGCCAGTTTTACAGAAATACCTGGAACTCGCTTAGCGAACTTGAGTTCAAAACTTGACAGTTCAATAAAAATGGGGTTTTGAGGGATTCGAACTCAAGACTCTCGGTGACGACGGAATGTTGATAATACTGCTATTACTGTACATTGATATATACAGGTACAAATACCAAAAAGAGACAATTTTACAAAGAGGGAAAAAGAGTGACTTTATAACAGAATCTGCAGAAGGGCAACTGGCAAAGGGAAATTTTGAGGGATGGATTTACATTCTGTCATTATAAAATGGATCTATGGTTTCTTTAACATCTTTTAATAAAGATGTGGATGTGTGTGTGTTCATGGAAGAGCTCACCTATCTAGATGATCTAGCATAGAGAGAGAGAGAGACCTTGATAGATGTTTTGCCTCTTCTTAAGTTGTTATGCTTTTTCTGAGGAAACCAAATAAACAAATAACAAGAAGTGACCTACACACTACAGATCATAAACCATGGTCAAAAGTCCTCTATTGAAAATTGGGGCAACCCCAGTTTCAGTTTTCTTTTAATCTATGACTAGAGAGAGAGAGAGTGAGGTTGGTCCAATATTCTTCTGCTTTTCTTTAACTCTGCCCCAAGTGTTTGTGTAGTTGATTATAAGTAAAGCATGCATGGGACTCAACACAATGTGTCAGTCAGTTCCTACCATTTCATATCATATCATCAACCAAAATTGATCAAGCTTTAATTAATTAATTCCAATAACCAATCCAACATGATTAAGTTAGTACTTACAAGTAAGTACTTATTTACTTTTGGAAAATTTACCGTAAAATGACATATTTGCAATCACTTGATGATCATCATGTAATTAATTGTATCATTAAAAAATAACCGATCTTTGTCGCTTTAATTAAAGTAATTTCAAGCATATTCTTTAGAGAAACTTCTGGGAAGGTCTCTCCAAGCTAGAACAGTTGATGATCAAATTAATTAAGAGTCATGTCCCACAACCGTACAATATTATGTCAATTGTCACTCACTCACTCCTCTCGTGAATTTTGATCAAATGATATGTTGTTATTGGTGATTGTAATTTGTAAATAAACACTTTAGAGAATTGATGTGGGTGTTTGTAGTCTTGTACAGGCAGGCAGGCATGATCTAACAAACAAAGCTGGCGTAGGACTCACCGGCCCTGGATCAGAAGATTAACTGTTAACTGTGCTATATCAATATGATTACTTACTTTTTTACAGTGAACTTTTTAAAAGCATTTTTGTCAGAATCTAATGAACAAATTCCATAGTTCCATACATATATGCATCATCGAAGTTGAAGAGAGGTACATAGCTAGCTAAGCTGTTTTGATTGGATTCTTCAAAGTTTTAAACTGGAGTTTATGTCTGTCAATTAAAGCCTCATGCATGGGACCCCTTTTTAGCACTCTATATCTGTCAGTCTGTCACAGGTATACAAATCTGATGCTTGCTTGCTTACTTTTCCTTCACTGTTAAACAGGTTTGCTTTGAAGCCATAATCACAATGGAGCCAGTCAGGTGACATCCTACAGGTGTCACTCACATTTCATCATCATGGTCTCTTGGCTCCATTTCTTTTAAAACAGTAAAAAAAAAAAGAAAAAAAAAAAGCATATTACATTAAGAAAAATACATTAACATAGGGACTTAATTAAATGGCTTTAATTCAATCAAATCTCAACTTGGTGGTTGCTGATTTGGGCTCATCTGCCCAGTCTTATCTGAGTGTAACTTGTGATAAGTCATCGACCCTACTAAACATGAAAGCTTACAATAAAGACATGTATGCACACTGAACATGCAAAATTCAAACTGAGAATTGACAGTAAAACAAACTTTATTTGAAATAAATAAATAAATAAATAAATAAATAAATAAATATATATATATATATATATATATATATATATATATGGGAATGGCATTAAAGTCATATAGGCCTGATGGTTATGGTGACCCATCAACAACTTTAATTGAGGGATGACAAGTTTTGGGGGGTCAGCTGCTGCTTCTGGTGCTTGACCTGCAACACATGGTCTACTGAGATCGACATTTATTAATTTTCTTGATTTTATTTTCACTGTTAAGGATTGGATTAGAACAACTTTGAAACAGAGAAAGGCAAGATTCATTTCATTTATCTTTATTTATTTATTTTTGAAGATTAAATTAAGATGATCTTTTGTTGACCATTCTCCTGAATTGAGGAATAAAACGTGTTACCTTATACTTAAGCTTTTTGACATTAATTTTAGTGGAATCTGATTAGTGACTCGTATATTGAAGCTGCATATATGATTGAAGATACTAAGCTGCATATATGACAAGTTTTTAGAACATCCATAACTTACGTCAACAAGATTCGAACCAAGTCCGTACATATGTATGTTACTATTGCACATCTGTAGCTCGTGAAGACCGGTCAAGAGATCTTTAAATGGTTTTAAATTTTAGGGTTGACATCTTGTATTCAAGTGTTGTAGTTTCTAATTGTCGGCAACGACTCTAACTATATCTTTTAATTAAGAAGAATGATATAGGTGGTTGAACAATATCTGTGTACGTAAGTAATTATATATGGTAGTACTTCAAAGTCAAAAAGATATTAACAGAGTTACATGATCATATATATCATTAATATTTAACCATCGACTAACTATATATCATATATGTCTATCATGAAGAATGAATTTAAAGAATTTCACAACCATGAATCCCAGCTCAGCTGACTTAGAGTAACACATGCATGCATGCAGGGCTAGTCCTGAGATTTTTGGGGTATGAGGCAAACTATAAAAATGAGGCCCTCGATTCTCTTATGTATATTTACTTTTTTTTTTTTTTTTTTTTTTTTTTCTCTTTAGTAAATAGTAAATACTTATAAAAATCAATATAACAACTAAAAATCAAGACTCCAACACAACAAAATAGCAAATAAAAAGTCTCCGAAATAAAATTTTTATAATTACATCAAATAATGTATCACTTGAACATTACCCGTCTCACATTTTTAGGGTAAAAATACTAATTAATTATCATAGTTGTGTTTCTTTCAAGAACCCTAGAATTGATTTTAATTTTTTTTTCTGAATGTCTGATATATTGATACACTATTTGATCCGCTATGGATGTAGTTAAGTATTATAATTGTATTTCTTTGGTGGGCCTTTAAATAAAACATATATATATATATATATATATATATATATATATATATATACAGTCTTTCTATTATCAGTTCGAACTGACAAAAGTTATATCAGTTCCTTGTATATGGGCCACTGGATTTAAATATTTTGACTGGCAAGTGCATACAGCCAAGTCAAAGTATTTAAATCCAGTGGCTCACATGCAAGGAACTGATATAACTTTTGTCAGTTCGAACTGATAATAGAATTTATGTATATATATATATAAAAGGTAGGCCTCAAGACGTACATTTATGTGGTTAGGTATATATTGTTTGATTTTTTGTTATATAAAAAAAAAAAACTGTACTTGGACCTCCAAACTTATATTTGGTTAAGTGATGTATACAATTTTTTTCTCATGAGCACACAACTTCGAGCATACTAATACATATCACCACAATTTTGCCTGGTTAGCAATATAACATCACTCATAAAAATACACATGGTAAAATTGTAGTAATGTGTATTAGTATGTTCAAGATATGCTTAAAGTTGTGTGCTTATGAGAGAAAAATTGATGATATATGTATGTACGCCCCAAACTAATATATTTTAAAAATTCCAGTATTATCCTTAAATTAAATTATTAATATTTTAATTCAAAATATAATAATTTCTTGTAACTATTCACTTTTTCGAATTTTTACTAACTAAATCATTTTCAAAAAAATAATAATAATAACTAACTAAATCAAATTAATAATAATAAAGAAAAACAAAAACTCAAATCAAAAATGGAAAACTCAGTACCATTCCATTCTCTCAGGGAAAAAATTGGAGGAGACTGCCTAGAAAAGATGGAAGACTAGCTAGTCTCTTTATGACTCTTGCAATAGTACGAGGTCGAAAAGTAGCACAACGGTAAATAAAAGTTCGTTCCCACAGGGATCGAGTGATCGATTACCGAAATTGACTAGTTTAGGTTCTATTCAAACAGGCAAAAATTGAATGATTGGATTATACTACTCAAGATTAATAAAACTAAACTACACTATGATGCAATAATTAAAACTAAACAAGTAAGAAAATGATTTATTTTTCTTATGGGAAATTAGGCTAAGACCGTGAATCCACATATCCAATTCTCATCAATTTTAGGCACATCATTGAAATAAAGTATACAAGTGTGTGTGTAGATTCGTGATACCCTCAATTATTCTCTAACCTCTCTCAAGTGATAAAGACAATATTTATATGCACCAACAACCTATTTCTCAATGGTTATCCGAACTACATACAAATTCATTAAGTTTATGGCACACAAATTGAATCCTACAAGCTAGCATCGCATATTTCTATCTTACTAGACTTGTATCGGGCATTTCATCGAGCACGTTGTGTGCTTCTCCTCTCGGTGCTTCACACAACAACCAAATATCAACCAAGTGTTAGCTAGACACCTAGAAGCATTAAGCAATTGAAATACAAATACACAACGCAAGCAATAATGATAAAGTAATGGCCTTTACTAATGATTCATGGAAAATGTTTCATCTTTGTCTTAGCCAAGATGGATTTAGTTCATATTACAAGAAATGGCAATAAAAGATATGATATTTATGTAAGCCATAACAAATTACAAATGAAAATAAGGAGAGAAATGTGTAGAGAAAACTATATGTGAAGCTTTCCTCCTCTCTTGGTATATTGGTGTGCTTGGCTTGCTTCTTCTCTCTTAGTCCCCTTCTATGCTCCAAGGTTGGGTTTTGATGGTGGGAAATGGTGTGAAAGTTGGATATTTGATGTTTGGTGAAGTGGATTTGAAGTTTGGGTGATGGATTGAAGGTTGGATGTGGTGATTTGGTGGATTTGGAAGGTAAAAATGTGTTCTTGGAGTGTTTAGGATGTATTGTGGGAGTTCAAGAGGTGTTTGGAAAAGAGAGGAAGTGAGGTATTTATAATGTGTGGAGATTAGGGCACAAAAACCAAGAAAAAAATGAGCTGGAGCACTGTTGTGCGGGTGGGGCGCTAGTGGTCGTGCGCAGGTGTGGGGCACACGACCAGCGGTGACTTTCTGCCTCTTTGGCGCTGGTCCGGCGCAGGTCGTCCGGCGTAATTACTTCTTCGTCAGTTTTCAGGTTTTTAGCATTGCCCACCGTTACGAAAATGGCAATAACTTTCTCTAGAAACATCGGAATCGCGATCTGTAAAAACCGTTGGAAAGTAGACAGCCGGGGATTTCCAAAAATATGTAGCACGAAACCTAGTTCAATCTGAGGTGGGAGATATGGCCCCCGAAACATAGGTCTACTGCACAAATCTTTCATATTTCAGCCATTTTAACTTCCAAAACTTTTATTTATGGCAAATAACCTACACAAAGCTAACCAAACACATTAAATATATAAATACGCTCGAAAACAAGTACAATTGATAAGAAATGGGGGCTACACCGAGTGTACAAATGGGTATTATCAAAGACTCCTCCACAATTAATGTAGAAACTAAAAAAAACGAAAAAAGAAAAGAAAAAAAGAAACATGTAGTATCTCTTTCATGCATAACAAAGGAAATAATAATTAACAATAAAAGCTACTCAAAAAAATTATTAACAATTAAAGTGACAGGAAATAAGAAAGAAGGATAAAGATGAAGACCAATCAGATCCGTATGTATATATATATATTTGCGTTTTTTCATTTTTCATTTTTATTTGTTTTATGTAAAATAAGAAAAAAAAATAGCCATTTAATGCCAACTCTTACACTTTAATAAAAATTAAAAGAAAGGGCATATTTGGTAATATGTGGGGTGTGGTTATAAGATTTCATTTTTAAAATTTTTTTAATGGGGTTTACATACAAAAAGGGGTGCACATACAGTTTTCCAAAGGTGCGAATATCGTTACTTATATATATATATATATATATATATATATATAATAAAATATATCAGGAAGAAGAATGTGGACCATATATTATCGAGAAGTTTTGACAAGTGCATACACTTTAAGTCAAAGTATATAAATCTAACGGTTTACATTCTTCGTCATGATATATTTTAGAGAGAAATTCATAAGTAGCCATTTGAAACAATAAACTTTTGTTAGTCACCACTTTTGAAACTTTAATTGTTAATAACCACTTTTTTTAAAAAAATTCAGTGTATGTCCATAAATTACAAGAGTACCCCTGAAATTAGTTTTTTTAGAAAAAAAACCTCAAACTTGAAATCATGACTAAAACTTGAATGTTGAAACTTGAAATCATGAGTAAAATGAAATGTGAAACTTGAAATCATGACTAAAATGGTTACGTGAAACTTGAAATCATGACTAAAATGGTTGCGTGAAACTTGAAATCATGCCCAATTTCACTTCTTCCCAAACCTTCTTCCCCAAATTAGGTTTTTTGTTTGTTTTTCTACAGATCCATGCGTCGGCCGGTGAAGGGGGAGCTCCGACGGCACGATGCACGACGGCTAAGAACCTCTGCCGCGAAGCCACCACCTCTGCCGCGAAGCCACCACTTCTGCCGCGAAGCCCAGAAGGTTGCCGGTGCTCAGCGACACCTTCATCGGCAATCAGCGACCCTCAAAGCACGCCGGTGTGAGAGAGAGAGAGAGAGAGAGAGAGAGAGGAGAGAGAGAGAGAGAGAGAGAGAGAGAGAGAGAGAGAGAGAGAGAGAGAGAGAGAGAGAAAGAAAAAAAAGAGACAAGAGAGAGAGAATGTGTGTTTGGGGACCCTTATTATATTAGGGCTTTCCGGTAATTTCTCAAAAAAGTGATTATTAACAATTAAAATTTCGTTTGTGGTTAAAAACGAATTCCCCATAATATATGTGGTCATTTTTGGCAATTTCCACTATATTTTATATCAGGACGATCTGACAATAGAAAAATTGTATATATATATATATATATATATATATATATATATAAATGGACTAATTGCACAAACATCCCCTAAGTTTATGTATAATTGCATGCATATGGAACTTTTACCCATAATTGCACAAACGTCCCTTGCCGTTAGTTGACTTCCATTAACTCTAACCGTTGACCATAATTTTAACCCACAATAACTAAAGTGCCCCTAGTTACCTATTTTATTATTTAAATTAATAATTAAAAAACGAAACAGAAAAGACAAAGAAAAAAAGAAAAAAAAAAAATCAATCATTTTTTTTTCTCTTTCCTTTTCTCAACCCCCAAACACAATTCAAAAATAAAATTAACAAACAAAAACCAAAACTCAATCCCACAAATCAAAACCAAAACTCAAATCCTCAACAACAACCAAAAATCAAATCCACAAATAAAAACTCAAATCCATCAATACCACAACCAGTTAACCACATCCATTTAATATATATATATATATATATATATATATATATATATATATATTAGAACTTCAACCTAGAAAGTTAAAAATCCACTATTGAAATTCTAATTGTTTTTTTTTTTTTTTTAAATTTTAAATGGATGTGGTTAACTGATTGTGGAATTGATGAATTTGGGTTTTTATTATTAAAAATTTAAATAATAAAATAGGTAACTAGTGGCAATTTAGTCATTGTGGGTTAAAATTGTGGTCAACGGTTAGAGTTAAGGAAAGTCAACTAACAACAGGGGACGTTTGTGCAATTATGGGTAAAAATTTCATATACATACAATTACACCTAAACTTAGGGGACATTTGTGCAATTAGTCCTATATAAACTAGTCCGTGAGCTTCCAAACTTATTTAAAAACTGAATACACAAAGTTTATTTTCAACAAAAAATTTAGGACCCTTGGAAAACGGGAGCCCTAGGCGGTCGCCTCGTGGACCTATGCCCAGGGCCGGCCCTGCATGCATGCGACGTGTTGTTGATTCTTGAAGCAAGTTCATGTTCGAAAACACTAAATATAGAAGACATGGATGATGGATGGGTCTTTTTTCTGATCCATTTCGTTGGTTTAGGTCGTAAGTCAAATTAAACCCCAGTTAAAAGTTAAAAAACAAACAAATATTAAAAATATATATATATCAAGCACTTCCCGAGTTAACTCGTGACTCGGCTCAAGCAGCTGATATTTGAATAGGCCCAATAACTTGAATTTGTTTGGGCTCGGCTGCAAAACTGAACTTGGGCTCGGTTGAAAATGGGTCCCATTTCCAAAACACACAAATTAATTTTCTGATAATGTACTTCAGTTAACTTAACTATCTGGATACTGGATAGGGCACACAGAGACACCAAAACTTAACTACACTTTCAAATTTCAGACCGATGAAATGAGACTCTAAGCAGAAATTGTTGCTTGTTCATTTGTTCAATCTATGTGTCAAATTCAAACACAATTGAAACTTTCAATATTGGTCAAGTTAGGGAACATCTCTGTTTTCTCTTTCAAGTCGCCCCATTTTCGAGGCATTCATGATTCATCAGTATCGAAAAATCACTAAGAACAATATATATATATATCAAATTCATTGCAAAATTTAATTTAATCAACATCCCAGTAACAGTACACAAATTGAAACATCTATCTTTGCATTCACAACTATATAAGATTTGATTCCAATACATATCACCAAATTAAATGTGCCAATAAAACAAAAATTAAAGAGAAGCTCTCAAAAACCCTTATTACCAGTTTCTTTCAAAACGACAGGCTTCTCAGCCATGGAGAGACAATATTTAGCAATCTCTCGAAATCTAGGCACACTCCTGAGATCAACCTTTGTACCATCCTTCAATGTAATCACAATATCACCCCACTCACCGATAAATCTCGGCACCACTTGCACGTCTTTGATCACATTGTAAGAGAAATCACTCCTATCCTGACCTGTCAATCCAGAAATCACCGTCACTCGCAGGTTAGTGAACCTGTATCTCAACGAGAAAGCTCTTGAAACCGCAGCTAGAGTCAATGGTAACCAGAGAAGAGTGAAACCCAGAACCAGGTTGGCTATTAGGTCACCGTAGTGAGCTCCTCCATCGAAAAAGATGATTTCTTCTTTGGGTTTTTTGGTGCTGGATGTGTTGGTGTTGGTGTTGGTGTTGGTGAGGGGTGGTTTGTTGGGTGGGGAGGACACGTGGAGCTTGGTGGTTGGTCTGTTGTGGGTGAAAGTAGGGAAGGTGGTGAAGGGGAGTTTTGAAGAGAGGTAAAGTGATTGGTGGGTGATGGAGGAGGCGGTGGCTGTGGCGGTGGTGTGAGAGAGAATTTTGGTGGAGGCCATGGAGGTTTATCCGTTACGAGGAGTACACAGTTTTTGGTAGTTGATTAGTGGAAGAGAGAGTGCATGAGTTTCTGATGGTCGTGCTTTTGACACGTGGCACGATCGCAATCCTATTGTTATTGGGCTTGAACATAGACACAACCACACTTTCTTTTTGGATTTTTCTTTACATTTAGTTTCAATCCAACCCAAAATTAATTTTGAACTTGTGACTTGTGGGATTTTCATGTCATTGGAGTTAGGTCAAACTTGGGGTTGCCATTCAAAATTTTGAGTTGTATCAGTCAAGTTGGAAAATTTATCATAAAGAGAAACGAGCCACATTAATGGTGGGGGGTCGAGTTTCATCATGCGTACTTTATAAACATGTGTGAAGAGTTTTTTTCCCTAATGTTGTGGGATTAGATATCTCCTGATTATGAGAGTAGATCTAGACAGTACATATAGTTAGTTTCATGAAAATGTCGAGGCCAAATATCTAACTCTCTTAGGATGGGCTGCAAAGCTGAACTCACAATGTGTGAACAATTAAGGACAATCACACTCCCTGCTTGGCCAAAGCAAGACAAACACACACACATAGATTCATTCAATAATTCATCACATTACTCTTCGGTATCAACCTCCAGCTTATTAGATTAAAAAAAAAATACTTATTTTATAGACAGTGCTATTGTCACCCTCAATACTGAACTATTTATGCCCCACTTCTTAAATTTTTTATTTAATTATATAAAATTAAATGGTTTTATTAATTTTTTATTTTTTTTAAATTTCTAGGATTACCCTTTTACATAGTTTCAAACTTAATACACCCCATATCCTTTTCAAAAAAATAAAAATAAAAATACACTTTATCTCTAATCTTTATATACAGTTTTCTCACATTCATTCGCATGACTTGTTTTTTATTTTTATTTCATGGTGAAACCATCCTTATTAGATGCGGTTTTTTTTTTTTTTTTTTTTCACTATAGTCGATTGGATTGTTGGTGGTAGATTGTTAGTGTGATATTGATCGTCTCATGATTTTTTTGAGCGATTGAGTTAGGGTTTTGATGTGATTTCACTTCGTCAGAGATTAGGTTTTCTTTGTTGCAATTCTTGGTGTGATTTCATTTTTTTTTTTTTTTTTGTAAATAACATTAAACTAACTATAGAAGTTCCGAAATAAAATCTACAAAAGAATTGATAGAAATCATAGAATGCATAGAAGATCTGAAAGTAGGGATGACAACGGGTCGGGTCGGGTTCGGGCGGGTTTTACAAAATCCAAACCCGCACCCGTGAAATTTTTCATCACCCACGCCCGCCCACGAACCCGCGAAAATAAATGGGTTTGGGTTCGGGTTTCACCCGCAGGTTTTATACGTGTTCATGGGTTCGCGGGTCACACCCACCAACCCGCAAAATATATTAATTTATAAATATTTAATATTTAATTTTATTTATTTATATAATACAAAACTCCCCTTTATTTATAATATATCATGGAGAATTACAAATACAAGTGTTTTTCTTAGTAGAGACAAGAGGCAATCATATATAGAGCTAATGGTAGAACCTTGCACTTTTGTTTTTTTAATGAAAGTCCCACATTGAAAAAACAAGAGTGCATGGTTCTACCATTAGCTATATATAAATGAGAGTTGAGAATTGTAATTCTCAAACTTAGAATGAGTGGAGTTTTTATATTTTACTCTTTATATGGTTAAAAAGTTTCCATTGGAGTTTAAGTTTATAATATTTTAAATACTAAATATTATATAATTTTTATTTATGCGGGTTCACCCGTGGGTTCATTTTCCAAACCCACACCCATACCCACACCCGAACCCGCTGGGTTTTTCTTTATATGGGTTCGCGGGTTCGTGGGTCGTAAATTCACCACCCAAACCCGACCCTACAGGGTCGGGTTCGGGTGGGTGCCCGCAGGTGCGGGTCAAATTGTCATCCATATCTGAAAGAAAATAAACCAAGAGAAAAAAAAAATTAACAAATATGGATTTGGAATTTGAAAAAAAAAAAAAAAAAAAAAACATGTGAAACAATAAAATCAAAAAAATACTAAACATAGGAAACATGAGATCAAGATTTGAAAGAAAATATAATTAAACATTCAATGATTTGAAATAATCAATGTCATTAGGGTTTGAAATAAAGAAAGTGGGGGGTTTTTATTAGTTTGATTTTGTACAGTATTTTTTTAATAAAAATTGTACGTCTCTTGAAGTAATTTAATAAAGGAAAAAAAAATTACTAAATAATTTAAAAAGTGAGGTATAAATAGTTCAGTAGTGGGTGTGCCAATAGCACTCGTTGAATCATGGGCTAGTAAGATTATATACCTTTTTCAAATCTATTTGTTTCAAGTGTACTCATCTGAATCTCCCAAACTTTAACTGCTTTATATATTATATTGCATTACTTAGCCGTTGACGCCACACCCAGATTGATCATCATGATGTTGCATTAACATGATAATAATGTAAAAAAAAAAAAAAAAAAAATCCAAACAAAACATTTTTGTTATTGCCAGTCACATGTACACTTCATTTTTATTACCAGTAACGATATCAAACCAGTTCTATTTATTCCATTTTAATCCCACAAATGGTTGCTTAAGGGAATTAAACCACCATGCATGCACGTGGCCACTTAACATTATCTTATCAACCACCAATTTTTAATACTTAATTCCACTAACACATTTTATAATTATGTTGGTTGGCATCTCAAACTAACTACCATCAAATGCCAAATTTTCCAGCAATATTGTTCCCAAATATGATCTCAAAACCCACATCAAATGATTCCATAATTAAAATAATAATATGTATTACGGCTGCTGGGGGCTCTCTCAATTTAATTTTACGTGCTTGATCATCTCATCTTTTTTCCTTTAATATATTATTTATTTGGCGTCAACTTTAATATATATATATATATATATATATAGTTATATACACATCAAGATTTCCAGATTCTGTCACATGCTTGTTTGTATATAAATTGGGTTATTAGGTGTATCAGAATCTAGTTATCTGTTATATGACAGTTGTTGCAAATTAACAAACTTTTAATATGATCTCTCCCAAGTCACAACTACTGATCAACACAAACCCTTTATATTATATGCTGAGATGAACTAGGTTGCTGTATAGTAAGAACTTCTAGACCCACAATTTATATTTGTACATTTTGATTCTGGTGAGTGGAAAATTATTGATTTATCTGTATATTGGTATATGTTATTCTGGTTTTAAAACAAATTATTAAAGGTTTTTGTTTCTCTATCATGCATGTGTGGTGACTAAGTGGATATGATGAAATCACATATAACCAACCATATATATATATATGGATCTTTATGGTGATTCAGAAATATGAAATCATGATAGTTGTTTTATATATCCAGTTGACCTAATTAAACACTTGTAGTTCTGGTCGATCTAAGTCATAATTCATAAATTAGTCACTAGTGTCTGGTGGCTCCTACTCTAAAAGCTATATACGGTTCTTTTTTTTTAATTATTATTCTTGTAATGTTTTTGCAAATGGTCAAAAACTACATGATGATGTTGCATTGAAGATGAACAATGGCTCTCATTGAAGAAACAATTAATTTCGGGGTTTTTTTTCAACAAAAATATATGTATCATACATGCACAAGTATATATGGAGAAAATATATATATATATATATATATATATATATATATATATATATATATTAGGGGTCATTGCATATCTAGCCTTTCCCAATGTTTACTTTCTGGGAAATAGACCATTGGTTAAAAAATTATATATCTAGCCTTTCCTAATGTTTAGTTTCTAGGAAATAGCATTTATAAGACAATAATGTCCTCCACAATTAAACCCTGCAAAATGTCAAAATTACCCTGTTACAATGTGTAAGGACGAAACTGCCCTTCTCTTCTTCTCCTTCAGTTGATTGAAGAAAATCAAAACTTTCACTCCAGTCATCTTCTCCATCGTTCTCCTACAACAAATCCATCGAAGGGGGGTCACTCATTCTTCCCATTTCAAATCCCATTGTCCTCACTGTCGATCGGAATCCACTGTTGTTCAAATCCTGTCGTCCTCTCCGCTGGAATCTTGCTCCCGACTGTAATCTTATCGGCGACCGGAATCTTGACAGTACCACCACCTCCTTCAATCGAGCTTCACTATCAAGTTTGAAATCAAGCATACACAGTCAATGTAATTCCCGAAATGACACTGAAGTTTGAAATGCCACCGTCTCCTCTCGGTCTTTTATTGTTGTTTAAGTTTGAAACCTTTTGGATAGAATGAGGGATTGAGGGTTTTGGATTTGTTGACCATGAATTGGGGTTTGTGTATGTAGTATTGTTGGGTGTAGTTAAGGTGTCTGATGAAATACAACATCAAGCTTTTCTCTAAAGCCATTCATGAATAACTGTTACACATCGTCCTCACTATCACAAGAATAACTGGAAATGCAACTAAAGCCATTCAACATACTTCAGAGGTTAAGAGGCAGCAGTAGATTGAAATAACAAATGTGCATAGGAAACACATTGCTAGTGACCATAGAACTTAAATGTGCAGTAGACAGAACTGAAATATTTTGCTAGTGCCTAAACTAGGAAATATGTTTCTAAATAAATAAAATACCCCAATGCACTCACCTAAACTTAAATAATTTGCTAGTGACCATAGGAAACACATTGTTGAAAAGAAAAAAATATATAGCCAAAAGCAAGTGAGATACTGTAAATGTTATCTGGCATGGAACCCAGATAGCTAGAATACCCCAATGCACTCACCTAAACTTAATTACAATAATTGTTATACTGTAATTGTCTTGTTACAATTGTTATAAAATTGTTTAAGCCTTGAAAATAAGATGAACTGAGCCCGGTATAAATGTTTTGAGCCCAGGTATAATATTGTTGTTGACTGAAATCTTTTTATTTTTCAGGGTCTAAGGATACCATGTCTTGGTTGTTAGTTCAGTGTGGTGAGCATTGGAAGGGTAACCTGTTTACCAGTCCTATTTCGTTTTTAGTACATCTAACAAAAAAAGACAACGGAGCGTACGATGAATTGGTGGAAATAATATGCCAGCGGATAGGGGTTAGTAGAGACAAAGTTGAGTTGAAGTTAATTTCGCATGTGAAAACGGAGGTTGATACAATTACATTGTCTGTTATGAGTGACGACGATGTAGAGTTTATGATTATTCATAAGGAAAAAGGTTGGGCCGCAATTGTTATTGAATTTATCAACAAACATGAATTTCGACCTCCAGCAAATCCAATTCAATCAACATGTATAGTCTCTCCTGTTAAACCCATCGATAATCCATGGTCTTCGGCGAGTACTCCAAACTACAAATCAGTCAGTGGCAGCAATAATCAGCTTGCATCCCAAGTTTCACCCAGATTTACATCAGCGGGCAATGACCAAGCGACACTAGCATTTACTACCAAGCATGCAGTTGTGGATGACAATGATAGTTCCGAAAGCATCAATACTTCTAGAAGGTCTGATAATTCTAAAACCAGTGATACAGAAGATGAGAGTGGTGGTGGTGATGATGATGGTGGGCAAGCGGCAACAGTTCTTGGAACAGAAGAACAAGGGGTGAGTGGAACACCTAACAGTTCTTCACCTTCCATGAACACACGGTGGATAGTATCAATGTTAGAGCTTTACTTAATTAAAGCTGTTCAATCAGTGGATTTGTTTGAAAAATCAGCTGACTAAGGTCTATTATACAAATGACAAATGTTCAAGGACAAGCCTACATTGAAACGAACTATAGGATCGTATGCATTTGCAAAGAGGTTTGAGTACAGGGTTTCACGATTTTCTAATACACGATTCACTGCCGAATGTACACAGAGAAGTTACGGATGGGTTCTTCGGGCATGAAAGTCGAATAGGGGGACTTATTGGCATGTGAAGGCATTCGTTAATGAGCACAAATGTGATAGAAATGACAACTACAACATTGAATTTAAACGTGTAAGTGCCTGCGTGATAAGAGATTTGTTTGCAAGTAAATATCGCGATTTCACCTTGCTCAAAACCCTTACCAATTTCACCAATAACATCCTCTAGCTCACCACCCTTAACACCCTCAAAAGCAACATCCACATCAACAAAAGCATCATCTTCCTTACCACCCTTACCAACAGCCACATCCTCAGCAACATCCTCACCATCTTGCTAGTCACCCAGTTCTTCAACATCCTCCTCAACAACAACATTATTTGCAACACCCTTATCACCAACAGCCTCATCATCTTGCTTAGCACCCTTCTAAACATCAACATCAATAGAATAGTGAAAATTATTAATGACTAAACTATTATATATAAATAATAATATAATTTTCAACAACTTTATTTCCAACCTTCATCTCCTTTCTAATTTTTGAAAAATTATATCTACAGAATGCAATGATACGTTGCTCGCTTTCAAGCATAGTAGCATATAATTCTAGGATAGTGGAAGGCATCTAAATTTTGCAATAATTAATATAATGCATACAAGAATAGCATACTAATACCTAATAGTGTAGATGCAATCATACCTTAGGATTTTCATCGGAGAATAGATGATTCTTAGAAGGGGGAAATATTCGTTAGAAAATGAGCTTCTAGTTCTCCCAACAGAACCTCATATCTCCTCCTTTTGAACAGAAGTGTCAATCTCATCACTGTCCTTGCCTGTCTGATTATCATCACCTTCATCGCCAGAACCAAGATCTTCTTCATTTTCACTTCGATGTAGAGCCAACTTCTCCCTTTTCTTTTCAATTAGTGGCTCACACACATATTTCTAGTTCAGTGACTTGAAGTAATCTATAGCATTTTTAAAAGTTTCAACTTCCCAAAGAAATAAAACCATTTGTATATCGAGAACAAACAATTGTTAGTGAATTTCTACAAATAATTATCCCTATATAACTAAAAAGAAAGGTTGATGAAGTACACACCGATGTATTGAATCTTGATTCAATATTTGTAATTTTTACACTAAATTCTTATCTAGTGAACCGTGGATACCCCGTAGCAACTCTGTTTCTAACGACATTTTCTAAATGAATTATCATCTTTATGGTCATACCTATACAATTTTAACTAACTAATATCAAACAATGTTTTTCACTCCAACAAAGTATGAAATGGGAAACACAATAATATATCATCTAACAATCACAAATAGTTTTGCTATATTGAAAACATGCTAAATTTTTATAAAACTTATCTGAAGTGCTAGAGGGAACCCGGACAAATTGTAGGTATAATACTTTGATTTCTTTTTCTTCTTCTCTTCCTTTCTCTTCCTCATCTTGTAGCTTCCCTTTCCCTTTCACTTTCACTTTCACTTCTTCTTCTTCTTCTTCTACTGACTTCTTGTTCTTCTTCTTCTTATCTTCTTTTTCTTCTATTGTCTTCTTATTCTTCTTCAACTTCCCCGTCTTATCTTCCTTCTCTTCTTCACCTCTTAGTTTGGGGAGGCGTTTGTTAAGTACATCCTTTAGAAAATATAATGTAAAACTGAAGATGTAAGAACCCCATGCAAATTTTTTGAATTCATCTTTGTTTTCAACTAATGAAAACAATCACCCCGAGATGGCTGTTGTCCGTTCTTCATTCGTGCCAAAGAATTGGCTGACCATATAGATATTCAACATCTTGTACGCATCTTCACTCTTTTCGGATAACATTTTCTTCAAAGTGTCATACAATACCTCAGCAGTAGGCCTTTTTCCTTTAAAAATTCTTCTAAGCATTGAATCCTTTTATACTTCATTGTTGTTAGCAAAACCTTCAGGCAGCTGTCTCATATTCAACCTGCTGCATAAACAAAACTCTTCTTGACCGAAACGGGCTTTCAACTTCCTCAACCCAAACCACATCTCATCTGGTCTTTATCCATTGGGGTGAATAACCTTTCTTTTCAATATATTATGAATTAGCTACCCGTAAACTATCAACGGTTGTTTCAAATTCAAATATTGGTTGAAAGGGCCCTGCTTGAATTTTTCCTCTAACCCAAATTTTTGTAGGACCAACTTCAAGTATCTAATCATAAACATTTTACGTCGACTATTTACTCTCACTGGAATCCAATTCTCATGGCCTGAGAACCGCCACAACTTTTCATTTAAATTTTTCGACATCTGGAAAATGAAAACAAAAATAATATACATGTATCAGCATTATAGTATTATGTATGTATTAACATTATAAATGAAAATAAGTCCTAGGCTCACAATTATACATGTATCATCAGTTCCAGGCTCAACATCAATACTAGGCTTATGAAAATCATTCATAGCTTCATAAGCTAAAAATACACATTCAATATCAGTCTTAGGCTCAAAAGAAAAGATGTATCATCCACCCATCGGCCCTAAGCTTATGACAATCATTCAAGGCTCAACATATACATTTACCATTAAACCTAGGCTCTACATGCAAAATAAGTCATTTAGTCTGTAAATGTTTTTTTTCCCTCCCACTAAAAACATTTCCAGTGTAGCTCACAGCAATTAATTAATAAATGCTTGCCCTTCAAACAAAACACACACCCTCCAAATACACATATAATGGAACACAAACACGTCAAAAATACAAACAAGAGAACAATCTACCATCCCAAAACACAAACAAAAACAAACTCCCATAAAAAACACAAATTTGAACAAATTAAAGTAGTTTGAACAAATTATTACCTTGAAATTGTCTCACTCTCTTTGCGTTTCGTCTAGGGTTTGGGGGTGCTTCGTTCAATGCCGACCGTCGGCCTTGTGCTTTAAACGGCGACCGACGACATTGCTTCTTCTTCCTCTTCCTCTCTATTTTTGGGTTCTTGTTTAGGTTTGAGTTTTGTTTGTCGTTTAGGTACACAGATCAAGAACAAGAAGGGTTTCTTTTGATTTGTAATTGAATGGCGACGGCGACGACGATGACGATGACGATGACGACCTTGCTTCTCCTTCCTCTCTCCGCGTCACTGTATTTCTGGGTTCTTGTTGTTTGGGTTTGAGTTTTGAGTTTTGTTCGTCGTTTGGGTACATAGAGTAAGAACAAGAAGGGTTTATTATTATTATTATTATTATTTGTAATTGAATTGCAACCGGTTCTTGTTGATTTGCTTCTCCTTCCTCTCTCTATTTCTGGGTTCTTATTGTTTAGGTTTGCAATTTGCGTACACAAAGCAGAGTAGAGCAACGACTTTTATTTTGAATTGTGTTGTTGAACAGTGACTTTTGTGGGAAATCAGATTGGGGAGGGTAATTTAGTAAACTTGAACAAGTCATATTGAATAAAATATTTAAGAAGTTGTTAACTGCCAAAAATGGCAGGGATCAAAGAAGAATTTTCCATCGGCCTCAGAAGTTAAGTCGAGATAAAAGCTACCAAGGAAAAGATATCCAAACACCCCGCCTTCCTACAAAAGGCTAGGGTAGGGACTTTTACCTACCCCAATCAGGTTTAAAACTTCCAAGACCCCGAAAGTACCCGGAAACCCCGAAAACAAAGCTCCAGGGATTCCACTGTTATAAGATTCTAATACCTGCCCGACTCCAAGTACCCTGGTACCCCGATACCCTGATACCCATGTATCCCGATATGGTCGATGCGTAATTCAAGAAAAAACATGAAGAAGGTGAGGTACTTGAGTATCCCGATCCACTAAAAGCTAGTGGTAGGCACCTTGTGAATAAATCACGTGTTAAATAAAAAATCTCAGTGCTCCGACCCCGCCTGAAGCAAGAAGCAAGAAACAAGTACCCCGAACAGCAATTCGAGAAGAAAGACAAGCATTAAACGCCATCGTTTGAGGCAGAATATTACGTGCATTTCTGCCATTCAAGAGTCTCATTTAAAGGTGGAGTCAACTCTTTCAGTTCTAAGAGGAATCACTTGATTTTAGGGATCAATTCCCCAGCGAATTCGTTGATCGACAAGGAAAGACCCGTAAATTGCTAAAACCCTAGACCGAAGTTCTAGGAGTGCCTGACAAGAAACGGGCCTATATATTCATTGTATGATTATAGAGAAAAGGGGACCGAAACCCTACTTCTTACTTTTCCACTTATCGACATGCACTAAAGCTCCATCGCATCGCCCATTTAGCTTATTTTTTATCACATAACCATAACTATAGATTGTAACCCTACCATGTATTTACCATGAATAAAATGAGTTAAATGTTCGTTCTATTAGTTGTTTGAATCCATTTTCCTTACTACGATTATACACCATTCTTAGTGAATCCCTAGGAAGCTAAAGGTATTGAACTACCTGATACCTCTCCGACTAAGGTCTACCCCGATCCTAGTCCCCCTTGAATTATTAATTGGAAAAATCACCTCAGTGACAATTTTCGGTTAACATAAGGGTATTGAGGGAAATTCCAGGTGAGGGGATTAAAAGGGCAATGTGGTAAATGTGGTTGGCAAAAAGGCTATATATGTAATTTTTTCACCAATGGGCTATTTCCTAGAAAGTGAACATTAAGAAAGGCCATTTCATTCAATTTCCTCTATATATTAACAAGCCAAATAAAGTGGAGCTTATTGCTGAGGATCAGAGTGGTTGGAATTTAGATAAAGTGGATCACATTTTCCTCCCCCCTGACAAGGAAGCCATCCTTTCGATTACAGTCAGTGTTTCTGGTGGCAGGGATTGCCTTTCCTGGCACTTCGACTAATCAGGCTTCTACTCTATAAAATCTTATTATAGGTTGGCTCTCAATGAAAGATTGAATGTCTCGGCCTCAAATTCTTCCTTGTCCTGTAAGTGGTGGACCACTCTTTGGAATCTCAACATGCCCCCGAAAGTTAGGATTTTTATATGGAGAGCCTACCTTGATGCCTTCCCTTCTGTGCTTAATCTTTAGAAAAGGAAATTGGTGGATTTTCCTTCTTGTGGCAGGTGTGATTTAGGTGTGGAATCTACAGCTCATGCCCTGTTTTGGTGTAGTGCCTCTAGGAAAATTTGGGGATGCACCCGTTGTGATAGCTTCCTCGATGGCTGTAGGGATCTCCCAGTGTTGGACGTCCTTTCTGGGCTTCTTCGGCTTTTTGGCAAAGACGATCTGGCCCTGGCTTGCATCATTCTCTGGGCAATTTGGGATAACCGCAATGCCATCCTTTTTGGTGAGGTGTTGAGATGTCTCGAGTCTTTGGCCTCTTGGGCGGGAGAGTTTCTTTCGGAATTCCAAGGTACACAAAAAGCTTTACTACCTTTTTTCTCTCCCTCGACTTCCAAGCCTTGTAGACTGGGTGCCAACCCCCCATTCAGGTTTGTTCAAACTTAATTCTTATGCTTCTAACCGCAATGGCAATCTGCTGGTTGGGCTGGGGGCTGTGGTGAGAGATGATAAAGGTAAAGTGATCATGGCCATTTCTAAGCCTATGCCTGGAAACTTTTCTATTGAAGTTAGGGAGTTTCTTGCTCTGGGTGAGGGGCTTCTCCTAGCTAAGCATCACAATCTCTCTGTTCAGATCGCTGAAGTTGATGCCTCAAACTTAGTCTCCATTCTGAACTCTAATGTTTCTTTTTTAGGAGATGCTTGTTTTATTGTTAATGATATCAATGCCTTATTCTTAGAAGTGGGAATTTGCAAGTGTCAATCCATTCCTAGATCGAGATACTCCTTGGCACATAACCTTGCTTCTATGACCTCATCTTCTCTTGATTAATGTTATTGTTGTATTTATAAAAAAAAAAAAAAATAAATAAAATAAAATAAAAAAATAAATTAAATTATAAAAAAAAAAAAAAGCCAAAATCAATTATGATGTGAGTATTGAATTATTATTAATTGTTGAGGTCAATTATATGAAGAAGATATATATCTAGCTAGCTAGCAAGGATTGTATGAGAAGAGAGTAGTCGATCAATATTCAATTAATTAGCACATAATAATGAGAAGGAAAAGGACTGATCGAATTTGTTAGCAGATGGAAAGATGATGTTTCATGGATTTTGGACATTACAATAGGTTAATTTTAACTAGTACGTATATGCAGCTCTCTGACCAACCTAGCTATACCTACTTGAGCTATAAGACTTTCATTCAATTGAATCCTTATATTTTCGTTATCAAAACCTAAGAAGAGGAAAAAAAAATTGTTTTTACTTCACTAATCACTATATGTATCAAATTGTGATTTAATTATATGCATATATAGCTAATATGTTGCATTAGCTGCACTGTTAACTGTTTACGTGTGACATGTAAATAAGAATAATTAATTATCCATTTCCAGCATGAAATTTGCGCTCAAATATCGTGTAAATACTAAATAATGATAATAAAAAAATTAACTTAAAACGTTAAAAAGTTTAATTGTCACCGCAAAGCAACCATACAGAAGTACATTGTGTGTGGAAAAGATGAGAAGGGGAGTTGTGAAAAGGAGATGTTGGATGCTAGGAAGTGGGTGACAGTGGGTCACATTATATTTAAGACTTTGAAAAGAAAAGAGGAGAGTGGTGTGTGATGGATGCCAAAAGGTGGGTAACTGGTAGAATTGAATAAGGCTTTTGATGTCTGATTTCTGATATCTGATGACTGAATTCTACTGGTGATAATGATGATGATGCCCATTTTACATATCTTTCCTTGTTTGTCAGTAAAACATTGCCAACGTCCCCTTCACGAGAACGACCATTTCCAACTCTCCTTGTTTTCTTCTCATCTCTTCTAATCTGTTTGTCTTCTTCCTTCTCTTGGAATGTGTGTTTGATTCTCTAGATTTACTACATACTATTTAACTTCTACTAGATTTTGTTCACTCTTGGGTTATTTCAATCATGATATCAGCAAAAACAAATCATTTTAGTACTATAGCTACCAGCCTGCAGCAAAACCATTTCTCTTCAATACTACTACTAATTTGGATGTTTTTGTTTTCTTTTTTTGGGTTTCCAATGATCTCCAACCTAGCAAATATGGTATACGTATATAACTCAAAAGACACAAATATACCCCTTTTTATTCCTTGATAAAGATCGATCTTCAATATCTCTCATGAAATTTGAACTCATCAACTTGATATTTATATATAAATATATATATATATATTCTAGTACTTTATATATGCCACTCTAAAACATTCATGGACTACTAGCTAGAAGAAACTCATAGAATATATATGATATTGGTGGTGGTGATAAGTGATCATAATCAAATTTTGCCCTCTTGTTGGTTTTTTAAAAAAACATTAATGCCAAACTGCATGCGAAATGACTATATTACAAATCGATCTTCTGATCTGATCATCACCATGATCATGAATTTGATTCTCTCTGATCTCAGCTGAAATGTTGTTGCTCCAACCATGGCCAAAATCCAGACTGATCATCCATGCCACAAAACATGCTGCTAAGGCTTTCTTCTTTAGTAGTAGTAGTAGTAGTACTAGTACCCATCTGATGATGTTGATGTTGTTGCTGTTGCTGTTGATGATGATGGATCATCTTCTGGCATTGAAGGTCTGGTCTTGACGATGTTGAAGGGTTATTGTGGAAAAGTTGAGTGGTGACAGTCGTTGGCCTTATCACAGAGGATGATGATGATGGTGGAAATAGATTTCTGCTTATAATCGGATGGCTGTCAATAGCTGCTGGTGTCCTTGATATATCCAACTTTATATCACAACTATTCTCACTTCTATTACTGCAAGACCCTTCTGTTTCTTTATTCAAGTTGATTGACTCATTAACTTCTCTGTTTTTCAGTGCCATTATCTACAAAACATTAATCAAATTAACCAATCAAAATCAACTTCATTCTTTATATATATATATATATATGCAACTGAGATCTTCTATCATATATAGTCAACTATAATTAATCAATCAATCCAACCAGCAAAAAGTTAAAGAAATGATGATTAAAAAAAAAGGGTTTGTGAAAAAATCATCATCATCATCATCATCATCATACAAGTGAAAAAAAAGTCAAAAAAGCTATGAATCATAAAAATAAGAAGAGAACATGATTTTTCTTGCAACTTTATTTATTCTACAGAATCTAACCAAACTAAGCACATGCAATGATTTGAAAAACAATATTGGCTCTGACTAATTAATTAATTGACCAACCTCTGCTTGTAGCTTGTGGTTTTGAGCTTGAAGTGCATCATTATCAGCTTTGATAGCTTCATATTGTCTCTTGAGGAGATCATAGTCTTTCTCGAGTTGCTTGGTCTTCCATCTAGCTCTCCTGTTTTGGAACCAAATAGCAATCTGTCTAGGTTGGAGACCAAGAGCCCTAGCTAGTTGCATTTTTCTCTCGGGCTCAAGCTTGTTTCCAAGTTCAAAGTTCTTTTCAAGTGTCTTGACTTGCTCCATGTTAAGCCTTCTCTTCTTCTCTCCTGCTTGTGAACCATCATCAGACAAATCGTCTTCTCCATTTGCTTCTTCTCCAACATCAATCCCTGAAAACGACATTGATCTCTTCCCTAGAAATGATGCTACCCCTGCATATATCATATATATATAAATACCCAACAAAATTTGTTAATAATTCAAACCCTTGTAGGAAAACGAGAGAGAGAGAGAGAGAGAGAGATTAATTACCATGAAAGTCTTGTGGGGTGCATGAAGGTAGAATTGGATTGAGAGTAGAGGTGGGGGGTTGATGATGGTGATCATCATCATGAGGTGTTTGTAGCATGAAATTTGTTGGGAAGAAAGCCATTCCATTGCAGCTCATGATCTTATTATATATAGACTTGTTTTGTGCCACCAATAATAATCTTGATCACAGGTGATGATGATGATAAGCAGCTCACTGTCATGGAGATGGTGGCTGATCAGACTGATGAGCTGGGGTTGTAGATGTAGTATAGGAACAGCAGGATCATGGAGAGGCTTCTTGTTGAACCGTTTAAAGTAAAAGAAATGAAAAATTAGGATTCTTTCTTCAATTCAATGGAATGAAAGAAGAAGATGCACCAGATCGGTGTGGTGGATAGCTTATATACCTTATCAGCTCCTAGGAAGAGATTAACATTACTAAATTTGTATAAATATATATCAAAATATAAATATATTTTGAGAGAGAGAGAGAGAGAGAGAGAGAGAGAGAGATGTGTATGATAATTCTCTATAGTTCTACTTCTCTTTATATGAGAAAGATGTCTCCTTCTGTTTTCTTTTGGTTTTCTATTTTACTTTTTATTTTTGTGTCTCTTTGCTATTAGACCAAAAATATATATATATATATATATATATATATATATACTGCTTGAAATCTTTAGACCTAAATTAAAAGTGTACAAAATCATATAAAAAAATTACCACTGGCTATGCAATAATATTTCTAGATAAAAAGTATTAAAAAATGGTAACTTAGAAATTTGAATGAAATAAAAACGTGCCGGTAATTCTAAAATTAATTTCACTAAAGAAATTGAAGGCAAGATAGAAAAATTGCAGTTAATTTCTCAGTATTATTTTTATTTTATTTTATGTTTGTGTGGCCCCTTCTCTCTTGAGAGACAAGTAGTGGTGTTATCTCAATAAAGACAGTTGTCTTTTAACATAAAGAAATTTTAGAATAAGAAATAATAATATATAAGCACTTGATTGATTCCATTGTTAAAGGAGAGAAAATTGGGGTTACATTTTTAAATGCCACTTTTATGTGAAGTGGGTGCATGGCTTCAACATTAATATATACACAAACTAAGCTTATGATTAAGCATTGATTAGCTCATAATGCAAGATACTTTCTTTATTTTAGTTTCATAGAAAATGAAGACTTATACAAATATAAATAAATAAAGTAATAAAGTGTGATATTTTTATGTTGTTCTTAGTTTTGTCAAGAAAGAGATTACTTAAGAAAAAAGAGAAATGAGTTGGTTTGTATCTTTAGGTCTAAACAGGATTGAATTGAGAGAGAGAGCGAGAGGAGAAGGGCTTCAATATGATCAAGGTGTACACATACCTTCAATCCACTTGTATTTTGTCATGTGATTGGTTATTCATATGACGTCATGATTCGATTGGATATGAGTCACATATACATGCCAAGTGCACCAGATGTATATGCTCAACCCATTTATTTTGTGTCACGTTATATATATACATATTTCATGTGTGATTTGGTTATTCATATAATCATATCGCATATCATGATTCGATTGAATATAAATGTATATGTCAGATACACCGAAACATTTCTCGAGAGGAGGAGAGGCAGGAATCTAGGGATGGGTCCAATGAGAGGGGCAGGGGTTGCTACCTAACCCACCAACAGCTATCGTGCATTAAGACGAACCTCTTTCCAATCCTCTATCCTTTCATCAGTCTCACACACATACTCTCTCTCTCTCTCTGCAGTGCAATGGACAATGGTGTATGAGAGAGATAGGGAGAGATGAGGGATTTTGAAAAGCCCAAGCAAAATCCCTGTTCTTGTTACCCTACAAGAGCTGGTCTTTTTTGTCTCTGTACCCTCCACATTTTTTCCATCTCTCTCTCTCTCTCTCTTTCTTCTGCCACAACCCACCTCCATATGCTACTCGTCATGTCCAATCTTCACTTTCTCACACTGATTTTTTATACACAACAACAACATTAATATATATATATATAAATTTTCAAATAAGGACATCCTGAAAATTTATATTTATATTAAAATATACATTTAAATATAAATATTGAATGTGAACCACTAATTTTATTTTACATGCTTTTACTCAAGTGTGGATGCACTTGTCAAAACTAATGGCTCACATTCAATATCCTTATAAAATTATATCATGACGTCCGTATGAGAACGAGACTATATATATATATAGTTTTTTTTTTTTTTTTTTTAACTCTCGATAAAAGTAATTATTTATTATAAGATGCATGTATGCCCACATCATGCATGTTATTTCAGGCTGCAGGGCCATCCCTTGAAGAATCTTGAAACTGTGGATTTCACTTCTGGTTTCAAAAATTTGATACACACAACTTTTTCTCATCTTTGTTGATTATGAGCTTTACACTAAGCTAGAAAAGTCAAAAATATGTTGTTTTCAATCAACAGTACTCACAAACATTTCCCAGCTCACAATCTATCTAAATTCCATAGAGTGATCTTCTGGGCAATTTTCATTTCTCTGAACCTGTAACAACAACTGTGGACTACGTTAGAATTAAAAAAAAAATATACTGAAGACTGATAGTGCAATAGTGTACGGTGTATATATATAATATATAACCTTTTATGGTCTCTCAACCACTCTTCATTTTCTTTTCTTTTTTTATTTTATTTTAAAAAAACTACTCTTCATTTTAATAACCGAGTCATCTCCCATTATGGGGTTTTCTTTAGCTTCTCAATTATCATGTCTAGAGTCTGGCTATGATACTCACAGAAAATACTTGGTATGATATCATTCTTTTTTTTAAGAACCACCTTTTCATTGATTTGAACTTTGAATTGGTTTTTAAAAATAAAAGTGGTTTCCAAATTACAAATCGACTAATTTCTAAATTTTTTAAAATTTTGTTGCTATGATACTGATGTGGATATCATAGCCAAGCCCTCATGTCCAAGGGCGGACCACTGTAGTGGCCAGCAGGTGGCCCCTGCAATGATTTAAAAAAAATAAAAATTATAAGTCATTATTTTTATTATTCAGAAAACCAATTGTACTTGGTCAGTTAGGATCCTCTTATTGATATTGTTTTTTCTTGTTTTTTTAAGTGTAAATGAAACATCTAATTGCATAAGAGAGAAAAAAAAAAAACCAATATATTTTCATTAATGTTTAGGTGTCAACACTCAGTGTAAAACTAAGGAAAAAGAAGGATATAAGAGAATCCTGATCCGGTCTATGTATAGATGCACGTTTCATTATGCATTCTGATTTATAGTTCTGTTACTTATGTAGGGTTTTTTTCTTAATAAATTCTTTTTACTTGGCCTATGTATGCTTCACTGATCACTATGCATTCTAATCTGTAGGTTTTTTATAATAAAAAAAATTATAAATAGTATTAAATATTAATAAAAGTTTTTTTTTTATTTTTTTTTAGTGTCCTCTTACTAAACTTTTTTTTTAAAAAAAATTATACCTTCTAATTCACACGATTTCTAATTTTCATATATAATCCATTTTTCAACAAACTTAACAAAAAAAAATTGTTGAACATCAGACCCAATCTCCACTAGACCACTACCAGCCACTTTCATGACGATTTCCAAATAGGTACACTTTTACTTTGTTTAATTTAATCTACATGTTAATTTGATTGTTTGTATTATCATCATGCATACCGTAGGAAATTTGTTGGATATACTTTGGCCCCTCCAACTTCAACCTTCTAGTTCCACCCCTGCTCATGTCTATGCCTTTTTGGTAAAAAAAATGAAAATGGTTTTGTTTTGTTTTTTATATATAGGTTTACAAGCAAAGATCATGGTCAAACAATATGATGTATGATGTGAGTTGATGGATAAGAACCTTATTTAAACATATAATTATTTAATAACCAAGGTTTTGGTCATAAAGAGAATAGGAGATCGAGTATGTGTATGTGAATCATCATCATTTTAGAATTATTTCGAAATTAAACTATGTACTATTATATATATCTTGTTGCTTATTATTCATTTTGTCTATAGGTTTTCACTTGGAGATAATTATAATAGAATCAGGAAATTTCAAGAATTGTAAGGGAGTTAATCAAAATTAGTTTGATAATTTGTATGGGGTGAACTTAAAATCAAATTAAATATACCGATAAATTATTTATATAGTATATGATCATAAATCTACCATTTTTATCTTTTTAATTAGTGATTCCTAGCTAGAGTGTAGAAATGACTTTAAATATTAAGAGATAGTTTATATATATATATATACCAGTCTTTCTATTATCAGTTCGAACTGACAAAAGTTATATCAGTTCCTTGTATGTGGGCCACTGGATTTAAATACTTTGACTGACAAGTGCATACAACCAAGTCAAAGTATTTAAATCCAGTGGCTCACATGCAAGGAACTGATATAACTTTTGTCAGTTCGAACTGATAATAAAATTTCTGTATATATATATATATTAACAATTACTAAAATATAAAAATCTGTAAATTGAAACGTCCACGTCTAAATATATATAAACTTTACTGATATCATTGCTATGTATGAATTGTACATCTTACTAGCCTAATTACATCCTTAATCTTATTATAGCGAAACGATCATTAATAAGAACAACGTACCACAAACCTAATTAGCTTAAAATAGTATCTCATCTACCTAATATAATTGGTAGCTAATTAGTGTGGACAAAGGCAGTACCTATTCAGCTTTTATTTCCTTTAGAGAGCAACTTTGGCTGGACAATAGTCCTCCCATTGGTTACTCTTCTCTGTAATGTTTTCAGTGTTTATTACAATCAAAAAAAAAAAAAAACCTATAGCTATACATATATATATATATATATATATATATATATATGACTAGCTAGCTAGGGCACGGTCTTCATGGCCTAAATTTAAAGGGATCTACAAATTAATCACTGAAAAGATTTGTACAAAGTTACCTTTGTAGAATATATTGTAGCTTTTCTCTTTCCAGTTTCCACACACATAAATATATTGACACATTGATGTAATAAATCAGAAATAGTGCTGAGGAAGGGTGACCAAGAAGTACCAAAATTCACTATTATTTTCCCGCAGAGATCGAGCCCCTTTATTGATTTTGTCATATAGCATGGGAAAGAAAACAGACACATAGGTCCCATGAAAAGAATTAAGTATCCAA
Organism: Acer saccharum; assembly: GCA_030490815.1. NCBI lineage: Eukaryota > Viridiplantae > Streptophyta > Magnoliopsida > Sapindales > Sapindaceae > Acer > Acer saccharum. The sequence continues at coordinate 8,028,980 of CM059873.1, forward strand.
CATATGGCCCCAAAATAAGCTAATTTTGCAGAAACATACAAACCCTCCAATTCGTATGTGATGTAACTGGATATATTGCAATTTCTTTTTTCTTTTTTTTCTTCCAATTTATATCAATCTTTCTCAACTGATTGAAAATGTTAGAATTGAAAGTAAGATTTTGACATGGAAGAAAGCGAATGCCACCATTCATCTTCTTAGCCTTTTCTTCTTCTGTTAGACAAATTGCCCCACTTGAAAAGTTGAAATACAAAAAAAACACTCCTCCTCCTTAAAACCCTAATATCAGTATAATAATAATAATAATAATGATAATAATTTCTTTTTGTTTATGTATCTATATATATATATATATATGCATGTACATGCTGCATAAGCACAAGCTCTCTGCAGGTTAGTGATAGATTTTGGTGATGATGATGATTAAAGTTTGAAGCAGTAGAGCATGCATGGAAGTGATCGATAGGAGAGTTTTGATGGAGTTTAATTTTTGAATTATTATTTTTGTTGTTATTTTTGTTTGATGAAAGTGGTAAAGTGGGTGTTGAATGTTGTGTTGTGATATGGAAAATCATTAGCTGCCCTTATTCTACAGCGGGGATGTATCTAAAAAGAAAGGTAGGGCCCAAGATCAATCTGCAATATATATTGGTGATGAATGATGATGGATGGAGATTATATATATACATATATATATATAGAGAGAGAGAGAGAGGTCCCACAAAATAGTGATTTAAAAATGGGCAAAGAAGACAAGCAACTCTCTCACACCATCACATGACTTTATTAGTTGGACCCTCTCTACTTGTGTTGTGTGTACCCCATTGGAATTGGGTGGATCCATGTTCTATAGTCTGTTAAATATATATATATAAGATCAAGCAAGTTTACCAAAATTAATATATATATATATATATAAAGAAATATCAACTAGCTGGATTGGATTTGCTCTCTCCACATGCATACCCTCATATGCTTCTGCTCTGTTCATCAACTTACAGTTATATATATTCCATGTGCCTTTCTTTTGCTGCTCATTTCTTTCTTTTTTTTTTTTTTTTTTTTTTTTGGGGGGGGCCATTGAAATATATATATATATATATGCATTTTTTGATGGTGATTTGTCAACTGCTGGACCAGTTATGTTTTTAGTATTTTATTCTTTCCTCGTGGCCATGCTTAGCTTTTATCAAGGGAGATGGCCCCATTGTTGAAATTCATCACAACCCTCCATTTTTTTTTTTTTATATACTTTGGATTCTCATCACAATAACTGATCAACAAGTGTACTACGTACTAACATATATAGAAAAAAATATAAACGAGTTCTCAAGTGTGAAATGGAAAATAACGCTGTTGATTTAGCTGCCCTAACCACCACCTGTCTGTGTGTGTGTTTTTTCTTCTTTTTTTTTAATCCTTGATTGCCATCACAAAAAACAGCTTTATTTTTTGATAGATCGCTTTATTTCTAGAATAAGAAGGCATTTTGGTCAATTTTTTTATTAGAAGATTTCTTTAATTTGCTTTATCGATCTTTCTTTTTTTTTACGTCTAATATTCTATCATCAACCTTTTGCATGCTGGGGACTGCAGTGGCCATTTCAATTTTCAAAAGCAAAACTTTTGTGGGGATTGACACTCAAAACAAGCTAGAGCAATTCAAGTTAACAAAGTGAGCATAATTTTCAAATTATACCGTCATCTCATCTATCTGTGAATGCTAAATCTCCTTTCTAAAGTAACAAATCAAGTTTATAGTATATGCGGGCTGTTTCTCTAAATACATAATGGATTTTGATCCTCTATTGATCTGATTTTTTTCCTAACCTTTTTTAAAGCATGTGATTGGTGGATAATAAAGTGGTTGTGAAAACCAATCACATCTTAACCACCCATTCATTACAATGCTTATGTGTCATAATATTAGGTGAGGTCAGGAAAAAGATCAGATCAGTAGAGGATCCAAATTCATATATACTAGAGGTTTCTATCAGTTTATGAACATGGTATAAAAACGATAGGGTGATTATCATTTTGGTCCCTATGTTTATTCAATTTATCACTTTTTTTTTTTATTTTTATCAATGTTTGTATTTTTGGATCGCATGGTCCATAAATTAATAAAGATACATCATTTAAGTCCATATATTAATCAAATTTAAATGATTTCAGTGATATTTTTGTCCAAAACAATAATTATGTCAAGTGTCAACTTAAAAAATATAATTATATATATAAACTTATATCACATTTTAGTAGAGTTGGTAATGCACCTCCATTCCACTTTGAAGGTGAGAGGTTTGAGTCCCACTATACGCATTTTATAAGCATGTATGTGTGAAGTTTTCTCTCGTTTTGTGGGAATAGTATCCGGCCTGCACATGTGTTATCTGATCTTAGAAAGTTCCGACAGTCTTATTAATGTAATAGTTGTAATTCTTAAATATATATATACAGTCTTTCTATTATCAGTTCGAACTGACAAAAGTTATATCAGTTCCTTGTATGTAGACCACTGGATTTAAATACTTTGACTGACAAGTGCATACAGCCAAGTCAAAGTATTTAAATCCAGTGGCCCACATGCAAGGAACTGATATAACTTTTGTCAGTTCGAACTGATAATACAATTTCTGTATATATATATATATATATATATATATATATATATATATATATATACAAACATATAAAAAAAATTTAAAACTTAAAATAATTAAAAAAAAAATGTTTTTCTTAAAAGAAAACATGGTAAAGGCAAACAGCCTCCAATACCATTCCAGGGGCGGAGGGAGGGGTGCCTATAGGGGCCATGGCCCCCTTCCCTCAAAAAAGATTTAAATTTTTTTTATATACAAAAAGTTAATGAAATTATGAAATTATCTTTATATTTTGAAGGTTTTTTTTTAATTATTTATTTTGGTCTCTCTAAAAAATTTATTGGTCAATTATCAATTAGGTATATGATATATATATATATATATATATTAAATTCGAAGTTGTTTGCAACTTTTACAAAAGTAACCAAATTGGTTATTGCATTTTTCCCAAGTGTCAAATTAGTCCCCCTAACTAAGTTCCGTCAGTCAACTTTAACTATATATCGGTAAAATTGTACTTTACTCTTAAACAATATAATAATGACACATGCACAGTTTTTATTTTTATTTTTTTAACACGTATATTTTTGTTTATTTTATTTGTGGGTTTTGATTTTTGAATAATTTTCAACAGTTATTATATAATATTAACAAAAAACAATTATATATAAAAATTGTAAAAGACTATACTGGGAATGAATGGTAACTTTGTTTATAAAATAAGGGTATAATTGACATTGTCAAATTAAAATATTTTTAAATTTTTTTAGAAAATTTTAATTAAAAAATGTATAGATGGTGTTACATTAATAATATTTTTGGATTTTGTTGTAATTTAATGCACAAAAGACAACATTTTTGCTCTAATATGACAAATAAAAGATATTTATGTACTTTAACTAAAATTATTAAAGTCAACAATTATATTTAACACCGTTAAACCGTTAGAGGGACTAATTTGGTCACTTCTAAAAAGAGGGAGACTAATTTGACACTTGAAAAAAAATGTGAGGACTAATTTGGTCAATTTTATAAAAGTCACAAACAACTTGGAATTTAAAAAATATATATAAAAAAAAAAAATCCCAAACCTAATTGGCAATTGCCCATTTTTTTATTTTGGTATTTTATTTCGCAACTAGCTGCTATGGATGCTACCTCCACCTAAAAATTTAGAAAGGGGGCTGGCAAGCTCCTCCTAACTTTTTCAGGAGAAGGTGCCCCCTCTCTACAGTTAAAAAGGAAGAGGGCATGCCTCCTCCCTCCTTGTACAATTTCTGACAGATGTTGATGGTGATCTTTATTACTATTATTATTATTTATAACTTTCTTTTAATAATTTAATCTTTTAATAGGTTTTGTTAATTTTTAAATTTTTGTATTCCTTTAAAAATAATTTATTATAATTCCCTTTTCATATTAAGATTTATAAGTTTTTATACTTTGATATTTATTTTTAGGGTTTGGTTAAGTTGCTGTTAATAATAATGTTATTGAAGTAGTTATCAAAATCAAATATTTTATTTAGTTTTGATTTATTTTTATTTTTTGAATCTTTAAATTTTTTTGACCTTTGGATTAAAATCTAATGTCTATAACTAATCCAATAACATTGCTATTATTAGCAACTTAGCCAAACCTTTATTTTTAATGTTATTTTGATATTTTGTCATTTTAAGATTTTTTTCAAAAATATTTAGAAGTTACCTTTATCATTTTTTTTAGAGCTTCTCATTACAATCCACAAATTATCTATTCACACTCCAATTTAATTTTTTTATTAATGACAATTTTAACCTAAATTAAAATTACTAAACAAGACAAAATAAAATAATTAAAGACACTCCAAATTAATTAAATTATTTTTAAAAAAAATCTTTCTCCTAAATCATTAGATTAAATATTATGTGTTAAACTCTCTCTCCTAAATCTGTTATTACCATATTAAACACTTTCTCCTAATTGATCTCTCTCCATTTTTCAAAAAAAAAAAAAAAAAAATCATATTTTCATACTTTCTGAGCAATCTATGATTAATAGTTAAAGAAAAAAGAAACTTATGAATATTTTAGTTTTTTATTAACAGTAATATATATATATATATATATATATATATATATATATATATATGTGTGTGTGTGTGTGTGTATTAGAAAGTCAATTTAATATATATATATATATGAAAGCTTGAATTGTTTCAATTAGATTCGATTAAACTTAGAATTTTTAAGACTAATGAAAGAATTAAAGTTCTCTAGTCAATCACATACCTACAAGAGTAACAAAAAGCAGTTTCATATTTCGATTTTTTTATTTTAAAAAAAAAAACAAGGTACTTGTTTTTTAAGTTTTTTTTTTTTTTTTAGTATATACATATATATGGTTCCTAAAAATCAAGCTTATTAGTAAGTTTTTTTTCTTTTCTTAAATGTATTGGAGGTGAGAGAGTTTAATATAGTAATTAAAAATTTATGAGAAAGTATTTAATATGTAATAATTAATCTAAATATTTAGGAGAGATAATTTCTTTTTTTAATAATTTAATTCAAAAAATATATAAAAGATAATCTTGTAACAAAATGAAGTGTCTTTAGAATTTTTTAAAATTTAAATTTTGAGAATGGAGTATTTTTAGAAAAGAAGTGTAAAAAGAAAAAATTAGATTGTCAAAAGAAGCTCTTTTTTTTTTTTTTTTTGTCAAATTGTTAAAGATCGGAGGACAAAAACGTCTTTCTCCTTCAATAAATTAATATAAAGAACAAAATAATCAATTTACATTTTCTCGGTTACACTCTCTAAATTTTGGCCATAGAGAGACCAAATTGATGTATTTTAGATAATTTAAGAACCATACATTCTAAAAATGCAAAAATCATCGTCGAAGAGTGATAAAAATAAAAAATAAAAAAATAAGGACCAAAATGGATAATCGCCCAAAATGATATTTGTATTTGAAATTTGAACCATGGACATGGTAAGCGTGTTGGCGAGGAAAGAGTGTTTGAATTGATGATAAGACGAGGCAACCCAGTTTTAAAAATGTGATGGGCTGGCTGGTCAGGCCATGGAACATGGGTCCGACATCCCAGGTTTCCGCAGGAAAGCCGAAAGCACAAAGCTAACAATCATGTAGTTTTGCTTTAACCTGATTCAAGAAATTGGCATCACAAGGGCCATCATCGCATTTCCCTTCATAACTCAATAATGCCCTGTACCGCAGTCTCTTCCGTTGTATACTCTGATGAAAAATATAGGATCAAAGCAAAAAGCTAAAAGCAAGAAGCCATGTGCCACTTTTCTTGAAAGCCTGCCCAGTCTATAGCATCGTTTTTTTGATCAATTACAAGACAATCATGTTAAAAGTCCTAACTCCTTAGGCCAAAAGAAGCCAAAAGAATTTATGCCAATGAGATCGAACAGAAACCACGTTTTCTGGGCGAGTCCTAACAATGTTCCTTGAACGTAAAGATCAGCTTATTATGTGCATTTTGCAAAATCCAGTAGGAGAGATCAGCATTCTTACTAAACAAGAGTTCCATTGAGCAACAAATCGAGATTGTCAATGGCATATCACTTGAATAAAATCACACAACATAAAGAGCTGAAGCATGCAAACCAAATAAAGTAGACAAATGTATAATGAACCTATGATCGACCTAAAATTGACCCAAGCTAATGCTCCACATAAGTAAATATGACAAAAATGATATTAATATAATCTGATCTTTTACTACAGATTATATGGCATTATACTCTTATCATGCTATGATGTGTGTGCTTTTTTCGATATGATTGATGATTTACACTCATGTAAGGTACAGATCCCACAAAGGGGAAGAAAAATGAACGAATTTGAATATGTAACTCTCGTCATTCTTTTTATCTGAAAATTATACATACGTGCATTGGTAGAGCCACTGGTTTTGAAGAAGTGCCGAATCAGAAAAGAAGTATGTTGCTCATCCCTGAAGAGATGGCTAAAGGGCCTCTGAAAGAAAAATAATTGAGCAGTGCTATTGTGTTTCTGATAATTGTATACCGATTTGTTATCACCTTGAATGAAGTCAGTGTGGTTATTAGCCAAAATGAAAACCAGATGACTGGAAGGAATTGCTTGCAAGATTTGGCAGCTTCCGCACTGCAATAACACCAGCTGCAAGAGCACACCCAGTAGCCAAAACAAAGGCAGGTATATTTCCTCCACCAAACAAAGCATCCCAGGGACCAGCACCAAGGGATATAATCATCTAACAGAAGAACAATGTGAGATATCAGTTTCTACTGAATTACAAAACACCAAAGATGTAATAGAAACATGAGCAGGAAGAACCTATCACCAGCATGTCGAGAAAAAATAATAATTACCATTGTATCAAAAAGATATGATCAACATTTTATAAGAATCATCTAGTACAGAAACGCGCTGATTTCAGCCCAGAGTTTATAATGAATGATAAAAAAAAATCTCATCACTTTTGATGTATCCGTTCTCGTTAAAACTTAAAGTGTGAATAGATTAATAGAAGAATATAGGTATAGCTGAAAATTGATAACTAACTAAGCTATTACTAGATAACAAATGATTACCGGATCATTGTTCTAACAGAAATAAATTCATTCTTATATGGAAAAAGGTAAATTTACAACCATAAAATCAGAAAGGAAAATGATATAAAACAAAGAATGCAGTCATCAACCTGTGGAATAACAATGGCAAGATTCAGCACTCCTATTGCCAATCCTGCAGAATCATATAAGTTCGTCAGGATCAGTTAGCCAAATTTTGTAACCATATAATTTTTCATCATGATCTAGAAGCTAGACAGAAAATGAAGCCACTCAAACCTTGGCCACCACCCGAATCAGCAGTCAACTCCGCTGTGACGGAAAAGGGAACACTGTAGGTAATCTGCAAGCACAAATAATTATGCATTGAAGAAAGAACAAACAAAGACATAAATATTTATTAATCAAAGAAGACTGATACATACAGCAAGTGGAAAGCCAAGAAGAGCAAATAAAACCAGGGAAGCCATCCTGACTGCTCCTTTTCCTCCAATTACATGTTCAATCCCTTCAGAGTATTCTCTGACTGATATCAAACTAATGACAGCCGTGCCTGCCATACAGGCAAACACAATGAAATTGCTCATTGCCCATACGATCCTCGCACCCAGCCTCCGACACATTGGTTCAATAAGGAAAGAACTAATTCCAAGAACAACCTACAGCCGACAAAAGAACAGCAAATCAACAATTATTGGAAAGAGGAAAGATAAAAAGTTTAGAATATTGAACTATTTTCAGCCATAAAACAAATTGATAATATCCTTCAATTCTAATTAAATATCCACAGTATTTAGGAAAATTCAAACATCTGATTCTCAATTTTGAGTTCTTACTGAATTCAATAGCAAACCAAATGCACCTTCTCTAACACCCTTATCATATAACTCTACTTCTTCTGGATTCCCTTTTGGATTCCCATGATAAACTTCTCTCCCCATCCAATCAGTGTCGAAAAGAAAGAAAGGGAACCAGGACAACTGCAAGATCAAGATAAAATGAGAAAAAGGTCACATAAGACATTAGAATTATAAATTATCTGTTAACTAATTGTTAGACTTAACAGTTTAAACTATCAAATAAGGACCAAAATACAAGCACAAAAAATTCAAACAATAGATTAAAAAGAACATGGTTCTTTGTCCAGCCACTCTTGGTTAGACTGGCTTCCAGACCAACTTTGTTTGGGATTAGTTATAATTTCTTTTCTGGCAAATTTCTGCAAACCAGTTTTTGTGCTGTACACTTTTGTATTTCATAATGTTTTGGCTTTTAGGGAGAGTTTTTGGTCTTTCACCTACTTTTGAGTTTATGGACCCTCATTTCACCTCTTTTCTTTTTGTACCTATTTTCTTTTTTTCAATAAATCTCGTGTTTCCTATTAAAAAAAAAAGATCCCCCGTTATCATAATAAGTAATTGCTTGACCCATAAAACTTTGGCTATCAAGTCGGGCCAAAAACATTACGCTCCCTAACCTATCAATGACCATATAATTGACCTACGGTTGAAGCAAGATCACTGAAGCACCTACCCAACTGAGAGCCATAACAATAAGCACTGAATGCATTGCAGGGGGTAAATGCCTTAAACTGGTTAACAAATTGACTAATACAGCTCCAGGCCCATCATTGAAACTTTCATTTTGATTCTCCTCAACCTGTGTGTTCACATGCTTCAGATTTACATCCTGTTGATAGTCACTCTCAGCATTGTTGCCACTGGCACTAGCAACGACTGGCATATCATGACTTGAATTGGAATGGACAAGGCCATTTTGTTGAGGATCGTCCAATAAAGGAGAAGAATCTGATAAATGTTTTGGCTGATTTACAGTTAGTGGAATCTCATCAGCAAAATATAAGGTCACAAGAGTACACAAAGTCAGGAAGACCTGCAAATGTGCCAAAAAGAAAAATTAGACTGCTAAAAGATTGCATGAAATGAAATGAAAGATAAATATGAATGAATGCATACTAATATCATTTCTCATAGGAAGAAACAAACATTCCCTACCACAGTAGCGGCAGAAAGTAGAATTTCTCCTTCATCGAAGAAATGATAAAAAAAAACAACTCAAATGTAACAAATGGATGGTCATGGAAAAAAATTAAAAATTCAGAAGCATGGTGTACATGTTTGAACTATTCCTTCATCAACCAGAAGCTGATCATGTTTCGGCATCAGCATATATAGAGCATAAACCATATCAGATATCAATGCAGAGACTGAATATATGGGGCCAAGCTATTTACTATTCTACATTACTAAGAGACTAGGCAGGATAAAAATCGTGCAAGTACCCAATTGTCAATGTTAAACAAAAGGCCCAAGGATTAAAGCCTTTTAAATTATATAATATCTACAGAACTAAATTATAGTAACCATACTCATCTACAAAATGATATATATCTTATATAGCATTAAATATGTCAGAAATACAAATTTCATAACACAAGCTGCGTGATTGACACACTAAATGCATTGAAATAGTAGATAGTGAAGACTAAAATTAATAAAGCAAAATGTCAAAGTTCAATGTGTACTACAACTCACCACCGCCACAAGAAATGCAGCTTTCAGATTTCCACAAGCTGCGCAACAAGCTGTACTTGTTAGGAAAGGAAACCATCTGCTCAGATACAGTTTTTGCATAGATTAGTCATCCGGAGCTCAAGGTGCATAAGTGTGTATATAATACATGTAGAGAAAATCGAGACAGGAGCATTTAGATCATGCACAGATTGCACATGATAAAGTATAAGTGTATAAAATGAATTTCGAAATAATTTGATCACATAAAGATATGTGATGTAGGATATAAAATGCTTTACATCACATTACATAGAATAGAAAATGAAACTAAAGGAAAGAGACAGAAAAGAAAAGGTTTAGATAGGAATGGAGAAGATGAATAGAGAGGAAACAGATATAAAAGAAGTGAAAAGAGAGAAAGAAAGAGCATATAGAGAAGAATGGAATGGGGGAGAGGAAACAAAAAGAAAAAAGAGGGAAGAAAGAGAAATTAGGGTTTCTCAATTTAATTCATTTTTTTTCATTCACTGTCTACAAAAAAACATTGGAGCCCCAAGCCTCTTCACAGACTGAAAAAAAGATGCTAACTCAGTAAGAACATAAAATCCTAGACAAACAAGTAATTCTAAAAATTCCTAAAATGATTCTCTATATCCTCCATCAATATGTATGCATGCCAACCCACAAGATATTACACAACCACAAAACTGAAACCAAATTTTAACCTGTGCCAATTTCCACTAGCACCAGCCGAAAATCCTAGGATGTTTCCAACAGCCATCCACGAGCAGAACACAGCATTTGATGAGTTGCGTTGATCAGGACCTAAGGCATGATCATAGCAGTAGCACATCATGATTTGTATCAAAAAATGTAGGTAGTACTACAAACTCATAAATAAAGGTCATAAACATTGAGATGCCTCTTAGTAATACTTCTATTAGGGTCTAAATGGCTAAATATTTTGATAGGAACCTAAATGGTCAGATATAAAACAAAGAAAAGAGAATTCACCTGATAGATCAGCCAAAAGAGCACGAGCTGGTCCCTACAAAAAAAGAGTGAGGTGTTAATGTTCCACCGTTTGTTCAGACATAAAATGACACCTAATGCGCTAATTTTCTTGCAGCATTGATGGAAAGGCACAAACAATTACCATAACAATGTTACCTGAACTGTATTGTTAGCAAGATCCAGCATCCAGAAGCCGATAACAAATACAAACGCTGCCCTTGTTCGAGTGCCTTTGAATGTTCTGCATTTGTATAATGAGTCGATCACTACTCAAATTATACTTACATGTGTAGAATAGACACAAAGAATAAGAAATGGGAAAAGAACCTGCAGGACTCCTTCGTATCGCCTATTAGATAACCAATGTCTGCAGAAAACCCGATTATTATCACCTAAATTGCAAGACTTGGTTCAGCTGAGATATAGCACAGTATGAACAGATTTAGAACACAAACTTGAAAGGTATCAATACTTACAGCAACTGCAATCATGAGAGATCCTGCAAGAATAAATGGACGCCTTCTTCCATACTTTGAAGTGCATTTATCACTCCAGATACCAACACATGGTTGAACCTAAAATTATTAAATCATACAATTCAGGCAAAACAGCAAATTTAAATTCAACTCAAGGACAACAGGGAACACATGTACATTAAAACAAAATTTCCATTTATTTAGCTACAACAATTTAGCACATCACATCTATAGGTGCCATATATTGAACAGGATCTGAAAAACCATACTTTAAATGCCAAGGTAATTGAAATACAAAAGGAGCCTCTAAGTGGCTGAATGCAATCTGGTAAGAAGTTTATCTCCCCATCAGAGATAAATTTAAAGGTAAAAATACATGATAATAGAAATGAAAATAAACTACCTATTATAACTCTCCAAATAACTGTCAAAACAAACACATTTAACAAAGTAAACCAATCTCATTCTAAAGAAGAGGTATTTGTGGGTGAGCAGGGCGGGAGAGTTACCACTTTTAATCAATAAGACCAGTAATGGACTGCAAAAACACAAAAAAGCTGAAACTGACCAGACCTATATAAATATAGAATAAGCAACAAGACGTAGTCATAGCAGTGGTGGACAGCCTGAGACACGGTGTAGCTCAGCCCTAACCAACTTGAAAGGTGAGTAAAATCAGCTTAAGCATGCACCACACTACCACAGTAGCTGTAATAAAGAATTTTATTCATTCTAACTAGCATATATGATCAAATCATATTCACACGCCATAAAAATTAAAATAACGTGACAAGTAGATGATAGGTTTCGAAGTGACAAAAAATCCAGTATCAAATGTAAATAGTAGACTCATCCAGCAGATTGAGTTATATGAAGTGTCAAAATTCTAGACATTTCATCAAATAAGTGGGAGGAAAACAAGGGGCGCAAGGGGAAAAAGGATTGCCATCACCTACCACAAGGCCTGTAATGGGGCCACAAAGCCAAATGAATGAAGAGAAGGCATGCTCTATTCCAAGTGTCTGCAACAATCAGCCATGAAGAGCATAGTTTAGCAAAATGAAAGCAGTACATGCTAAACAAAACTCTAGAGAGTATCATAACAGATTACAAAGAGCCAGAATGAAACAACAATAACCGAAGTAGAACTATAGCATGAAGTTAAATGTTGAAATTTCATAACTATAATTGCCATTATGGTTATCGCTAAACATCCTTATACACACCAGTAAATACCCTCCCTTCCTCTTCCACTCTCTCTTATACTGATGACTTTTCCTAATAAAAATTATAGATGAAAAGGGCATCAAGCCATGAACAATAAAAGCACAAAACCCACATATTGCAGTAAACAGTTTAACATTATAGTAGAGAACATGGCTATATAATATAATCCACATAACACAAGTACTAGCTATGTTGATTATAATAAAGATGACTGGCCAAGTTCTGCCTTCTAGGCTGCTACAAAACTTTCAATTTTGGATAGGGCTCTTGAGAAGCAAGACAAATCAGAAATCACACATCACATTTGTGATGCTTCAACAGAAAGGTAGGCAAGTTTTGTGGGAAGGGAATGTAAAGGACAGTTTCTCCCATGTCCTCACTGCTAATTCTCTCCATCACTAGTATTTATACTACGTACTACTACCATTACGATATTACTGCATACACTTTTTTCCATTTTAAATACTGGAACTCCTTCAAAATCCAAGTTTCTCCCATCTCAACCTACGAAGGAAGCTACATTTGGTTAGGGAACCCAATTTCCAATGAAACATTCAGTTAAAAATCTTTCACCAGAAAGAGTGTATTCAAGATTCAGAATTGGAGAAATCAATTCTTGATTCTTGTGCAATAAAAGGACTTCACATTTCCATCCAGTATCTCGTTCTAAACACATAGTACAAATAAATATGTAATCACATAGGGCATCAAGGTGAGCAATTTCAATACAAAAGTTAGACACTGCAATATTTAGAACTAATAACCATTAATCACCTCGTTCTACAATCAAATGCAATCAATAAATACGTCAGAATCAAATTTAATCAAATTGCTAAGTAAATCTTAATATCTTAAATTTCAAGCAAAAAAATTAAGACAGATCAACTAAATTAAGAAAACTAAACCAGCGGCAGATCGCGAGAGAGATATAAAAATGCAAACCTGAATATAAGGAGTTAATAGAGAGAGTTGCAAGGCCCAACCGAACTGAACACCGGCGGCGACTGTACAACTGAGGATGAGAGTAATCAAGCTACACTGTTGAGATCTGACAGCAAAATTGGAAGGTCCATTGGAAATCGGCAGCGAAGAAGGCGAAGAATTAGAATTAAGGTGGATCCGTTGGTGAAAATCGTCGACACCAACCATTTCCACTTCCGTCTCCCTCTTAAGGTTCCTGTACGGAATCTTAGACGACACCGAGTCCCCCATTCTAACTCGGTCTAACCTGACTCAGCAGTATCTCTGTTAATACTTAATAGTTATTATGACTATGAAACCAATTGTCTCTGTACATTAAAGTTGAAAATCAAAATTACAGTTACAAAAATTGGTTCAGATCTGATTCTAGGATTAGATAGAGAGAAAGAGAGAGGATCAAATTTGCGCGGGTGAGGAGGAGGAGGAGGAGTATTCAGTCACGTTGGTACCTTGCAACCGCATCAAGCGTCATGCTGCGGTGTCTGTTTACCATTCAAAGGACATCTGGAGCATTGTGGGTCCAGATATGAGAGATGTATATATATATATCACCCTGATGTAAGATTTTAAGTAACATCAAAGTAAGATGATTGAATCAGGGTCGTTTATTAGTGTGAAAAAGAAAAAGTCTTTTGGAAAAGTGATTTGTGCACCTGTGATTGTCACCGACGCGGGAATGTTGTTGAAGTCCAATTTACGTTGTTTACTCTGTACACTTTTTCTTTGGCCGACATTCCTGCTTGGAAATTTTTATGTATCTAGATTTCTTCCTCGTATGATTTGTGTTGATAAAAGACGTTTATTTCATCGCAAAACATGTTGTATATCTAAACAAATCGGTTTGAGACTTCGGTGACAATAAATTGCATGAGAAATTTATAATATACATTTACATGGCACATTCTAATTTATGTATAAAGCTGTTGGAAATACTCATTATGTATCAAATTTAGGGTCATTTAATAAAAACACTAGCCAAATCCTCACTTTATAAGCGATTGTATGTAGCCACACCCGCTGTTTTTTTTTTTTTCTTGAAAAGTAATTGAGATGAATGAATTTTTTACCATAAAGCGAAACCCTCTTTTCTCTTTCTTTTAATATGAAATTTACTGATCAATAATAATAATGTTAGTTATTTGAATTGAATAAAAATGTAGAGCAAATTTGGGCGAAAATTACATGATGCAAATTTTAGCACCGAGGTTTTCACTATGTCATTACTGTGAAGGTTTGAAAGAGAGGGGATAAAGATAGTAAAGAAAAAGAATAAAATTAATGAGAAATGGCGAGGTTTATGAACAAAATGGAAATAAGAAGTTTTCTAAATACAACGGATTATGCTGGAAGCGTTTTTCATGAAAACTGTCTTTAAAAAAAAAAAAAAAAGGTTAAACATTTTTTCTAGAAAACATTTCGAAAAACGTTTTTTTTTTTAGAAAACATTCCGAAAACTTTTTTTTTGGAAATGTTTTCGAAAACGCTTTCTGAAACACAAAATTGCTGATTTGCAATGAACTCCTCGTACTGATTCTGTGTTGGAACAAGTTTATACAGAAATTTTTTATAACCTACTATTGCTTATAGTTTATACTAGCTGTATAGTTTTTAGAGTACAGATATACAGAAACAAGTGAAAGTATTCAAGTTTGTCAAATGCCCTTATTGCTTACCAACACGACTACCCAAATCAGCTGCAGCTTGAGCTGCTTGATTTAGAGCACCGGACAGCCACAGAGCTCCCTTGGAAAAGTAGCTACTATTGACGACAGCTGAGGCTGCCGATTTGGTGGTCTCCGAGATGTGATACTTTTCATCCACAGATTTAGCGGCTTCAACACCTGCACCAATCTTATCAACGAGACCAAATTTCTCATTCAGCTCAGCAACTTTACCAGCGGCAGTTGCTGACACTTGATGAGACTCATCAAAAGCTTTGGCCTGGCTTAAAGCATCTTTCCCCAGAACATAACCCCTGGTCAGCATGGTTTTCACAACTTCCTGAGCCATAGCAACTGCTTCTCCAGCATCTTTTACCAATGGCCTTCTTTGTGAGGGTTGCTACAAAATAATTGGTATTGAATTAGAGGATGATGCAGAATAACAGATGGAATTGTCACAAAGGATCAAATTACAACTGAAAAAATAAAGATAACAGAAAATATATTATGCATACACTTGACTCTGTTTCGTCTTCATGTCTCTGGGAGGGCCTGTTCCAAAAACCAAATTCATCTTCACAATGTCCCCAGCGTGTTATGCATACACGTTGATCCAAAATTGTGGCACCCTGAGACAGATTTTGAAGAATAAAAACGCACAAACTGGATTATGTATTACACAATCATCATAAAAAAAAAAATACAGCCATCCAAAAGCTAAAGTAATCCTTATGAATACAGAATATTTCATATACATCGCTATCCTAATTAGCTCTATGAATTAAATAGATCGAGTCAAGTTGGAAAAAGGTAAGATGGATAATGGGTGAAAACCCAGATGACAAGACTCCATTTTTCAGTGATCAACATTGCTGTTGTTGAATTATCTATAACACTGAAATTTTAATAGTAATAACAGATGGAATGTGTAAGACTCAAGATTAGAACATCAACATGGAATAAGTAGTTCAAACTTGCAGCTAACATTATCTTTACCACCATAATATTGGTTGTGAAATCAGGGAGATACGCACAATCGCACATATGTCAGGTGTAGGACCAAATGAATCAAATCTTCTTCCTACACTTGACATACATATGCATCTCCTTAGGATGTTGGATATTAGGCTCTGATAGCAAATGGTGGAGAGCCAATATAAAATAAGAACAACTTAGGAGAAAGGGGGAGGAATTTAGAAGGAATTGGAGACGAAAATTATGCCTATTTCTTCTTCATCAAGTCTGCATAACAAAAATACTCAGGCTCCTATTTACAGTGGCCAAAAAGAGAACTAAAGATGGTAACAATCTACCTTCACAAACTAAAAAGATCTTATTCCACCATGGAAGTTAAAATCAAATAAAAATGGAAACAAAGATGCTAGTCAATCAAAATCAAATCTTCTTCCCACTCTTGACATATTTGTGTATCTACTTCAGATATTTTTACATCAGCATGAATTAAATCTACATCATTTTGATAGGCAGACAAAGAAATCAATTATATTTGTATTAACCATTCTCATTTTCCTGGCAAAGAGTCATCGTATCAATACTCACACTAAGTAGGACAGCTGTTTCTTGAGAATAAGCATCTTTGAATGTCACATATGCCGTACATGCATGATCACCAGATCTGTTTCTTCCAAACATAAGAAAGAACCCATATTAGATATGCAAATATAGTAACATAACCATATGGTTACGGTCCATACCAAAATAAACAAGATAAATGACAATCAGCTAATACTTATATAACATGATCTACTACCACTTTGAGAACAAAATGAAGTTCGCATTAAGCTTAAGTTTCTTGATATGAGGCATGATCAATGTTCAACTATGAGTAGACTGTGACTCAGACACCACAAGGATCAACACTCCCTTCTAGATTCCAATCAAAAACATAGGTATTTTGTAGCTCACACTCTATGCATAGAGCTTCAACCAAGTGGTTGAGCATTATTGCATATCTAATATTAATATGAATATGATAAAAGAACAAATGAACTTAGTATTAACTATTGAGACAACTGAAAAGAGGGTTTATTCAATGAAGTAATGGAAATATGGGGTCCAATTTTTTGGAAATTTCTGTGAAAAATGTCACCATATCCTAAAAATTCAAGGATATTTTTTGTATCGGTCACTCCAAAATATGGAAAATATCTGTACTTACTGGTTTATTCATTTATTCATATCCAAATTTCACATCTTTTCATCGAAAACAAGAAACAAAGTGGACTCATCGTGCAGCCCATCAATAACGTTTGTGAGAGTTCAACAAATTATAAACTAAAGCTAACTATAGACTGAGAAAACAAAAACAAAAAACAAAAAACTCACGTATAAGAATAAGAAAAGCTGAGAAAGCAAAAACAGTACCTGACAATGTCAACATGTTCGATGGCACCAGAGAATGAGAAAAAGTCGTATAAATCTTTCTCCGTTGCCTTTGGGGACAGCCCTGTCACTTCTATCGCATGTCCTCCTTGATTCATCTTATTCAAAATCTTCTGCGATCAATGATCGATTTTCAACCTGCTCAAAACAGAGTGATGATAAAAATCGGAATTTAATTAAGCTTGAATAATTAAATATAAAGAATAACAAAATATGCAATTGACTTTGATTCGAATGTTAGGTACCTGTTTGGACTTTGGAGTCTTTCTTTGCTCATAAATCAAAAAGCTGAAGAGCTGATGAGCCGTGAGCGTTTGGGATCTAATCGAGAAGGACGAAGAAGCACCCATTGCGTGTTTTTTATTTCTGTCAATTAATGTCACTAAGAGACCTTGAATTTAACAAATATAGCATAATCTTCAATTGTTTCCAACAATCACACAAACACTCCCTATCGTTAATTGATCATAGTTAAATTTAATTATTATTTTAAGTTGAAATTTCCCCCAAGGTCTTTTATTGTCAAATAAAATATAATTAAATTAATTTATTAAAAAAAACATTCAAATGAAAAATAAAGTGAGAAACACCACCGATAGCGGAAACCACTAACGATTAAGATTCGATTTCCTCCACAATAGGAAGAAATTGGTTGACAATCCCCTCCAACTCATTTTGCATAGAAGATCGGAGATACTTCATACTAGTATACTACACTTCATTTGGAGTTCGTTTTTTAAAAACATTTTGGGTTTAGAGGTAGATTTATAGTTATTATTTTATTAAATATTTTATGGAGTCATGACTCAAGTGAGAACTTATATTGGGGAAACATATAATTATAAAACATTTTAGGGTTAATTTGTAATATACTTTGTTTTACTTGATAAGCAAACAAAAAAAAAAAAAAAACACCAGCTATCATGTCAAAATTAAAGCTTGATTGTGGATAATGAGGTTATCTCATTATCCATATTCACGTTGATTCGAATCACGTCTATCACCTTCAATTCTAAAAATATTATAATAGTTCAAAAAAATAAATAATAATAGAGGGTGATCATAGGATATTGGGATATTTGGTGTCAACCATTATGTCATATTTGTTAAATTCAAAGTAATTTCGTACAATCTTAAAAAAGAAATTAAGATTAAATAGGCTTAGATTTTCACTGAAAAACTAAATGATATGTTTTTTTTTTTTTTTAAGAAAAACTAAACGATGTGTTGTTAGAGCATCTCCAATATAAGCGTGACTTGTAAAAAAAAAAAAAGATACCACGTAGGATAAATAGACGTTATGTTAATAATTATGTCTCCAATACAGCCGTGTATATTCAACCTCAAGCTGACGTGGCAAAAAAAATATTATATATTGTCAACATGACCGTCTACTTTCAAACAGTCTGTTGCACGTCTATTTTTTAGGTTGACTCAACAAACATTTAAAACTGATATTAATTTTTCATATATTTTTGGTAAGGAAATAAAATAAAAAACAAAACAGGAAAAAAAGATGGACACGTCATTAAAAAAATCGTGTTTTAGATGGAAGCATTGGAGACCAAATTTTGAATTGATTGTCCATCAAATCTATTTTTATGCCACATATGAAGCAGGTCTTTTGACATTGTTGTCATGTCAACAA
This sequence comes from Acer saccharum, assembly GCA_030490815.1. Taxonomy (NCBI): domain Eukaryota; kingdom Viridiplantae; phylum Streptophyta; class Magnoliopsida; order Sapindales; family Sapindaceae; genus Acer; species Acer saccharum. The sequence goes on from CM059873.1 coordinate 8,048,093, forward strand.
TTATTGGTATGCAAACCACTTTTGCATTGGAGATGCTCTTATACATTTAGAGAAAATGGAATGCCACATATAATTGATATTTAAAAAGTTAGAAAAACTCTCTCAAATGCTATTATCTAAATTGAATATGGAGATGATGTGGCAAAAAAAAAAAAAAAAAAAGTTGGAGGATTTGGAGTTGGAGAAAAAAATTATTGAAATCTTAATAATCATCCAGTTAACACCACTTCCCAATGTAGTTCAAATGGTAAGAACATTCATTTAGTATTGCCAGGCCGTTACAAACAAATAATCAATTTTGAAAGAGTATTACCAAAATTATTAAATAAATTGATTATTATTTTTTAAATTATTAAAATTAATACGTAATGGGGTCTAGTCTTGGACTCAATATTCGTGATGCCCAAATACACTTTTCTTTGAGATCAGATGTTCAGGTAGTCAGTGCCAAATCGTAACTAGAGAACATTCTAAATAAAGAGCCTTTGAAGCCCAAAATCCAAGTCCAGTAAGATCTGCATGAAACCCAACAAAAGCCCACCATTTCTGTCGGTCAGTTGGTGTCATGGTTGGATTCTCTATAAAGAAAAACTTGGATTATAAAAAAAACCACAACTTTCTCTGTAATCTTGAATCAAGATTAGCTACCAAAATTACAAAAAACAAAATTAGTTTTGGATTTTAAAATTAGCGTCAAATTAAATCAACTTAAATTTATGACTTTATATTTAGATTTCAACATCTCAACCACTCATGTGCTCTTAATCCAATGGATGAGATTTATATATATTAATAATTTTTGGATGAAGAGTACATATGTGATTGAGATGTTAAAGTCAAAATTTTAAATCACAAATTTAAGTTGTTTTAGCTTAACCCTTAAAATTAAAATAATAGAGCTTTTCAAAACCAAAAACCAAATAAATAAATAAATAAATGAAAATAATAGATACATGACATACATCTCATAGATGAGAATTTTATTTTATTTTATTTATTTATTTGTTTTGTTTTTTTATCAATTGGTCTTTAGGTTGATTTGTACTTGAATAAGATTCAAACGTCCCAACCTAACTATTGATTATAAAAATGTTGCATCTTAGAGTAATTTTTCTATTATCAGTTTGAATTAACAAAAGATATAACAGTTCCTTGCATGTGGGCCATTGGATTTAAATACTTTGACTTGACTGCATGCACTTGTCAAAGCATCTTTTAAATCCAATGGTACACATGCAAAGAACTGATATATTTTATATCAGTTTGAATTGATAATAGAAAGACTGCATGTTAGAGATAAAAAAATATTAACTTGTCTATATTGAATTATTGATACATTAGTATTTAGTATAGACAAATATCATAATGCATGTTTTCAAAAATTGCCAATTGTTATTTTCTAGAATTTACTACACCCGTTTGGTCGATCAAAAAGTAAATAAAAAAACATAACTTTCTTTAAAATACTGAATTATTTCAATTGATAAGAACTATAGGTTTCATATAATGAGTTCAATATGTGGATGAGAATATTTTTTGTACTTATCAAAAGCATTTTATAGTATATTTCTTAGAATTTGATTGAAATATATAGACAAAATCATTATTTTTTCCTTTTAAAAATGTCATAAAATACTACTTATATATATATATATTTCATTTTGTGAAAGGAATACTACCTAATATTTTTTCACACGGACACACAATATATACATTTGACTCGAAAAGGGTTTACATATTTATTTATTATTTTTAAATAAATCAAAATCACTCTTACCAAAATGTTTATTCATTTAAGTAAAAAAAATGTTTTATAATTGATTCAAATGAGGCCAAATTCTCTGCCGACAAGCACACAAAAAAAAAAAAAAAAAAAAAAAAAAAAAAAAAAGACAGAATGATTGCCTACCAAGCATTGTGTCTCTAACATAAATACATACCAATATACCATTAATCATTGATTAGTTTCCTGTTTAATTTAAATAGGGTTAGAAACCTATTGGACTATATATATATATATATATATATATAGTTTTTCTATTGTCAGTTCATCTTGACAATAAATATATCAAGACGAAGAATGTGGACCATAGATTATGGAAAAGTTTTGATAAAGTATATAAATCTAATAGTCCACAATCTTCGTCCTGATATATTTATTGTCAGGACGAACCGATAATAGAATATATATATTGACAGTATCTCTTATCTAAACTATGTATTTTTTTTGAAACTTTTTGTCATTGGTAGGATTCGAGCCACTGACTTCGGAGTCATTTGTCTAAACTTTAAGTTCGTCTATCTATCAACTGAGCTACGTCTCTGGGGACACATACCATTAATCATTGAAGAAAAAATAAAAATTATCAGGGAATCAACCGGCAAACAAAGAATTTCGAGCATGATTCAAGAATCATAAGTATAGATCAAGTTAATAAGTGATATCTATTAGTTTTTTTTTTAATCATTAAAGATAGTGAAAAAAAAAAAAAAAAAAAAAAAAAAACCGTTGCTATATTATTTTTCAACAAATTTTTAGACAAAATTAATTGATCAACGTTATCAATATAAACACATGCAGATCATCACAAATTCACAAATCACAATACACTCACATATATAGCTTGGTGGATGATAAAAATCATTCAAAAATCAAATACTAGAAACATATAATGAACATGATGTCCCGAGGGATATCGGCCTTTTCCATTAAAATTCTGAGCAAATGACATACTGATAAATTTTGTCAACCTTTTTAGAAGCAAAATAATGTTGACTTCATGTGGTAAGATAATTTATTTTAGTGAGTTATATATATATAAGTTGAATACTTAGTGTGAACATCTTTGCAATACCTTGCAGACTTGTAGGGACATATCAGACATGTTGTCCCAAATTCCACTTTCGTGTTCCTTACTGACTCTCTCATTAGTCATTAGTCATTAGTCATTCCACTCATTTTTCACACTCTTTTTCAACAAATTAATAATAGATCCCTTCACTATTCAAAATAAGAACACGTATGTATAAAGATTAATTGATGATGATATAATAATTCCAATGATCAGTGAACGTACATATGTCTGCATATGTAGTTTTGATTGAGCTTATTCTGGCAATATTATCATGTGTGTCTTTCACTATGACTATTATTTGTAGTTGCAGATTGATTTAGGGAAAATCCCTCAAATTATGAGTAATTTAAAAAATAGCTCCTTTGGAAAAAAAATATATTTCTTTTTTTAGTCAAACTTAAAATATTTTGGACCAAAATACCCTTTAGGGCCCTCCAAGACTCTTAATAGAGAGAAAAAAAAATCATTTTGAAGTTAGAGAGAGAAAACCGCGATCAATTAGAAAAAAATGAACTGTCGAATCTAAAAAGAGAAAAACATTCAAATTAGTGAGAGAAGTCCACTAAAAACATATAGAGAAATCCATTGAACGAAGTAAGTGGTGTAGAGATAATACAACACCACTGAGTTTTCACAAGCAAGAAAACGGAGAGTCACAAAAAATCATGCATATTTGGTATGTACGAACATTTTTGTTTATTGGGTTCAAAAATTATACAGCACCTTTCTAAGGGTGCATTTTAAGACTACCACTATTTTAATAACTTGAGTTTAAATGGCACATATTATGGTGAATTGACAAAAATGCCCCACGCAGTAACCTTCTTCACCATTTTGTTTTATTTATTTATTTATTTATTTTCAAAATCCTCCATCAATGGAGGATGAAATCGGCCTCCAATGGAAGTCGATTAAGAAGAAGATGAAAAAAAAATTGGAAAAAAAAAAAAATTGGAGGTCATTTCCGAGACTTTCTAGGAAAAATAAAATTTTCCAAAACTTTTCATTTTTGCCCAAAAAGAAGTTTCGGAAAATTTTATTTATACCCGAAAAGTCTTGAAAATTACCAAAAGTCTTGGCAATGCTTGGAAAGTCTCAGAAATGTCCAAAAGTCTCGAAAAATTCAATTTTTAACCAAAAAGTCTCAGAAATCACCAAAAGTCTCAAAAATACTTGAAAAGTCTCGAAAATTACTTGAAAAGTCTCAGAAATTACCTGAAAAGTCTTGAAAATACATGAAAAGTATTGGAATAATATGAAAAGTCTCGAAAAATACATGAAAAGACTTAGAAAATATGAAAAGTCTTGAAAAATACCTGAAAAGTCTCAAAAACATATGAAAAGTCTCAGAAATTACATGAAAAGTATCGGAAAATACATGAAAAGTCTCAGAAAAAATATGAAAAATCTCAAAAAATACCTGAAAAGTCTTAGAAAAGTATGAAAAGTCTCGGAAAGTACATGAAAAGTCTCAAAAAAAAAATCCAAAAAAAATAATAATTCATCTTCTTCTTCATTGACCTCCATTAAAGGTCGATTTTAACCTTCATGGAGGTTGAACAGACTTCCAAGTTCCAATAGAGGTCAAACGACTGCAACCTCCATTGAAGGTCAATTTTGACCTCTATTGGAGGTCTGTTAAATAGATCTCTATGAAGAAGATGAAATATTAAAATAAAAAACAGAAAAATTGAAAGTAAATAAAAAAATATATAAAAAAATAAAAGAGTAAAGTAAGGGTATTTTTGGAAGTCACTTACTTTGATGCCTTTAAAACATAAGTTATTAAAGTAGTGATAGTCTTGAAATACCAATTTTAAAAAGTGACAAAAACCTCTATTTCCTCTTTGTTTATTGGCGTGTGAACGTGTTTTGTTCTTAGCATGTAAACGTTATTGGTCTTAGCATGTGATCATTTTGTCATTTGGGTTTTGACGTGTGAATATTTTATGTTTTTATAGCGTTCGAGCATGTTCTATACTTGACGTGTAAACATTATTGGTCTTGTCGTGTGAACATTTTGAATTATTTGTGTATTGACATGTGAATATTTGATGTTATTGGCGTGTACTATTATTGGTCTTGGTGTGTGAACATTTGTTCTTAACATGTTTTTTTTTTTTTTTTTTTTTTTGTGAACTTTTTTTTTTTTGGTTTTCTTAGCGTGATGTTGGAAAACTTTCGAATGACTTAAGGACACAAACGCTATTAGATTTTCACCCATATATAATATGTCGTTGAATTGTTTCGACGAGAAGAAAAAAAAACACAAATGCATGACATATACAACTATACAAGAGGAAGAGAGAGAGAGAGAGAAAGAGAGACTCCTAATATATGAAAGGAGAGAAGAAAGTCATAGCTAGAAAGAGAAACACAAATAGATGAGAGATATATATGGGTAACCCATGTTTTTAGTCGGGAAGGGGGTTAAAATTACCATATGGGTAGCTTAGTCATTCTTCAAATTTTTTATTTTTTTTTTAAACAACAAGTTTATTAGAAAGAAAGAGCCTCAAGAGGTAAGGATACAAGCAATCCAAACAAGCCCAACCTAAGACAACAAGCCAACCAAACCACACCAAAAAAGAAGGCCAAACACATAATACAACAGGACCAGGAAAAGGAAACATAGCACAACTAAAGGCCAAAAAGAACGCAAAACACCAACAGGAAAACAAATCAAATAAAAACACGAACGAAACACCAACTCAAACATCACTCCATTCAAGTCTGTCTCCACATCTACTGGAACCACCTTTCGCCAGACTATCCGTAAAAGAATTCGAACCCTTTGGCTTGAAACAAAGAGATAGGCCAACTAAGTTATGCATAACACTTCTTATGTCATAAACCAGGTTTACCAACTTGAAATAACCAAAATCCTTGTCGTTAATCCAAGAAACAACAGATTTCGAATCACTAACAAGGGTAATATTCCAACAAGCTAATCGAATGTTAGAAGAGATCAATTGACAAGCTCTGTGAATAGCAAGGACTTCAGCCGTATTAGAATCAACAACTCCCACATAGAACGAAAACAAACATAGAACCTTCCCTCTATAGTCTCTAAGCACACCTCCGATACCAGCTTCACCTGAATTACCTCTAGAGGACCCATCAACATTGAAGAAAAGCTTATTGCCAATAGGCAGAACCCAAGCCACATTCTTCTTAACTTTGATCAACACATTATCAACACATCTGTCCTTAATATCCAACATAAGTAATGTTAAGTCACAACTAGACCCTTGATCGTGATTCTTGAACCATAATGCCACCATAAACTTAATGGTGCCTAAAGCTAAACCAAGATAAGCTTAGGAACCCCTGAAAACCACATTATTACGGCTCTCCCATATGGTCCAAATTACAGCAAAAAACAAAACATTCTAAGCTCTTTTCCTAGCCAGTAGCCACCGAAGAACACAAGCCAAACCAACCCATCAACCAATCCCAAATAGACGAGTTTAAACAGCAATGTACACCCCACTAGCCCATACATCTCTTCTATATCTCACTATACCAGTCACAGTTAAGAAATAAATGGTTAATCAATTCTAAAGCTAAACCACATAGTGGGCACTCAAAGCTTGCCAAAAGATCTATACCAAACTTACGCATAAGCTCTCGAACCAAAACTCTACCTTTCAAGAGCTATCATGTGAATACCTCAATTTTCAGGGGACAAATCCCCTGCCAAAGAGAAGACAAAAGCATGTTGTCTTGGTTGTTACTACTTCTTAAATCCTCTAAACAACAGTGGAAATATCGAACAAAGAAAAGACCATTAGGAGAAAAGGACCATGCCAAGGAATCGGAAATATTATTCCTAACATTTATGTTGTTCAAAGCAGCTAAAAAACTATTCCATAAATTTACCTCCCAATTAAATAGAGGTCTTCTAAGACTCACTTCTCAAGACCACTTTGAATCTTCCCAACGATCAAACTCCTTCAACATCCCCACTTTATTAGAAGTCAGAGCAAAAATTCTTAGGAAAGCAACCTGTAAAGGAAAAGAATCCCAACAAATATCATTCTATAAATGAATATGATGACCACTACCAACCACCACCTGAAAGCATTGAGAAACGATACTGTGAGCGCGATGACTAATATCAAAAAATCTGCACACAACATGATGGAAGGGGGAACCATATTTAATCCCATTACCGTCCCACAATAAAAAGCTACAGCCAAGATTATATTTTGCACATAAAACCTTCCTCCATAAGGAAGATTCTTCTCTACCAAACCTCCAAATCCACTTTGCCATGAGACTCATCCCTTTATCTGACATCCGAGATATTCCTAACCCACCCTTCCTCTTACTAAGACAAAGCGTCTCCCAGTCAACAAGATGAACCTTCTTCTTAGAGATGTCATCATTCCAAAAGAATATTCTCTGAAGCTTTTCAATCTTTTTAGCCACAACCACAGGTATGGGGAAAATAAACATAAAGCATGAAGGGAGATTGGATAGAACCGCTTTAATAAGAACAAGACGACCTCCTTTAGACAATAATGCTCTCTTCCAGGGAGTGAGTCTCTACTCCACTTTATTGATCACATGATCCCAAAAAGATTCCCTCCTTTAATTGTTGCCCAATGGAAGACCAAGATACATCACGGGTAGCGAAGACAACTTACACCTAAAAATAGCTGCCCAATCTACCTCACACACATCTTTCTTGTCTATCCTAACGAGACAAGATTTATGGAAATTGATTTACAAACCAGAGATTAATTTGAAACACCTCAAAATTCTTTTAGCGTTTAAAAGATATTCCATCTTGGGTTATAGAAATAACACCATGTCGTCTGCAAACTGTAAGTGTGAAATGTGAACATCATCAAACCCAAAACTGACTCCTCTAATCAATTCCATAGATTTTGCTTTACACAGCATCTCGCTCAAGATCTCCACAATTATATTGAAAAGAAATGGAGACAACAGGTCTCCCTGACAAATACCTCTTTTAATCGAAAATTGATACGTGGGACTTCCATTCACTAAAACTGACATGAAGGGAGAAGCGATACACCATCTAATCCACTCTTGCCATCTCAATCCGAAACCCATCTTATGCATAACCTCAATCAGAAAATTATGATCCATATTGTCGTATGCCTTCTCAAAATATAACTTCACCAAAACTCCTCCTTTTCCTTTTTTCTTCCAATGGTGAATAACCTCCTTAGCTATAACGAAACTGTCCGTGATCTGACGGTCCTTTATGAAGGCCATTTGAGTCGGTCCAATAATAGAGTTCATTCATATTATGTAGGAGCATTTTTGTTGACTCAATGGTACATGTTGACTAGAAAAGAAAAAAAAATTGGGAATGACTAGTTTTGTAATTATAAATAATTTAAGACCCAAAGCAAACAATTTCCCCACTGATTTATCCTCGATCTTTTGTTGCCATACACGCGTTCAACCGAAGTCATAATGATGAGATGATATTGGTCTAGTGATATACACATTATAACTACATCATAAGATTGTGGGTTCGAGTCCTCTCCCTCTCCCAATCCCGAATTTATATATGTAATTAAGGAAAAAAAAAAAAAAAAAAAAACACTTTAGTCAAAATTTGGTGTTTAGTGTGAACAACTTTGAAACATGAAAATGTGAAGCAATTGATATATATATACACTTACCACTGAAACATGAAACCATAAAGTGAGTCTATGTAAATTTGTCAATTGTAAAGTGAGTCTATGCAAATTTGTCATTGTCTATTGTCTAAATCTAAGAAAGGTGGGATTGTTTACATATTCTGTGAGGATCAATTAATGTATTTAATTATGACGAGGATTGACTAATTGGGAATTAGTCTGGTGTTTAATTAAAAGAATGACACTTGATGATCTTGACAGGTGAGATCTTAGGTCTCTTTTTAGGAATTAATTATTAAAGGGGAAAATTATATAAAAACCAAAATCCTAGACTTGAAAGTCTCCACATGCACAGGAGGAAACTGCTCTTCATATGTCCTTTCTCTTGCTCAATCAAACATTCAATACACAACCAAGTAAAGCTCAAATATTGATCAGCCCCCACTACCATCACCGAGCTCTAACTAATCTCCATAAAATTACGAAATTGTATATAACTTGAGATAAACGGTGATCCCACACTTGAATTATCGTATATTTTGTAGTATTGCTCCTCTTTATTGTTCTACTGTGACATACAAAGCTACTAATGTGTGAAATCTACAACATAGACTTTGAAACTCTCAGGCATTGCATGTTTGATAAATAACCCAAGAAAATGTTAACATTGCTAAACCATAAGCAGTATATATATATATATATACAGATTTTCTATTATCAATTCGTCCTGACAATAAATATATTAGGACGAAGAATGTGGACCACCGGATTTATATACTTTGACTCAAAATGTATGCACTTATCAAAACTTCTCCATAATCCGTGGTCCACATTCTTCGTCCTGTTATATTTATTGTCATGACGAACTGACAATACAAAGACTGTATATATATATATATATATATATATTGATCCACTCGGGTGGTTAACAATATTTATTTCACGGGGCCGGGGGCCGGGGTTCCATTCTGGTGCAAACTTAAATAATTCAATGGTGTGGGGCAAATCAGTCACGTGCTTGGCGCTATCATCAGCTCCAAGGTTGACCATATTCCGGGTCCACTACTGATCAGTTTATGGTATACAAGAGAGATTGACACAGACGATCAACTAATATATAAATACACAGTTACACACAACAATTTGCAGTCCCTAAAATTTGAATTTTTTTTTGCCATATACAGCTTATTATATAATATTACTGAAAAGTGTCACAATCAGTAGTTTGAGATAATCTTTTTAAATTTACTACCTTGGACTATTAATCAGCCCAAAATTGACAACTCTAGAACACCACACAACGTGTCTTGGTGGTCATTACAAATTTTATCGATAAAACAATGTGTCAGATTCGAATCATTGCATCACAAGTGATGTAGAAGACTGTTTATTATAACAAAAGTGAGAACTCTAGAAGACTGTTTATTATTATTATATGATGATCATCTTCAGTTAACTAAATTACTACAAGCTGAAAATTAAAGGGACATGTACCATGGGACTATATATATATATATAGCCCATGTTAACCCTTTTCATGGCCTAATGACCAAACCCTAGATACATATATCAAAGAAAGAGAGAAGAAATTAAATAAAGCGAAGAGAAGAGATAATCATATATGGAGAATATTAAAGCTCTCTAATATTACATAAGTAAACTCCTAATTATTGCAGCCTCAGCACTAGTGTCGTCTATTGAAGCCAAAAGCTCAGCTAACCGGTCGCTTAAATCATCCACCTCTCTGTGTAAGCTTCTAATGTAATCACAAGTCTCCTGTAAAACTCTTGAAGCTGACACCTGCACCCCCAGAATAAATCGATACAATTACTATCAATTGTAATAATAGTAATAATAACAACGGTAACAACAATATTCATGGATTATTATTTGAAGTCAATTTTCAATATTGAAGCATGTTAGTCCCACACAGCCTCATCAAGTTGTTGTTGCACCAAAAGAAAATAAATGAGGCTGCTGTGGCCTGTGAGATGTATAGGGATATATGACTTATCTAAAACACATAAAGCTAGCGCAAATGAAAGCCACACAAAATTTGACTTCCCTTACAAGTGGACAAAGATAGCTAACACAAAGAAAGAAGAAGAAGAAAAAAAAGAGAGACCAAAGTAGCTAACAATTATAACCTTGTTGGAACGCCTAGCTCGAAGCTCAGGAATAAGTTGTTGTAACTTTGAAACGAGATCGCTGATCTGTTCATCACTGATCCTCGAAGCACCTGAAGTCTGTCCCGACCGTGATCTTCTGCTAGACATTGTTGCTATATAACAATATATATTTAAATATGACGACAAATAACTATATATAACGAGATAGAAATAGAAATAGAAATAGAAATAGAGAGATGGCGATGATCTGACAAAGATATATATATATTTTTCTATCTATAAGAAGAGTAAGGAAAGAAAGAGTGGGAGAAAGATGTGAGAGTGAAGAAGAAGATGGAAGACAATATATAAGATGAGAGTGCATGGGATAAAGAAGTGGGCAATGGGGGTTATTAAATAGGGTTTTTCTAGAGATAGAGAGAGAGAGAAAGGAATCAATAAGTAAAGATACGCCATACTGCTGTCCTTCTCTATGTGTTCCCAAACTGGGGTTAGTGTTCAAGTGGGTTAACCCAAATGTGCTTGTTTATCCACCAATGAACCGGGCCTCTCTGTGTCAGTCCAAGCAGCACACCCACGTTGTCTTACTCTTTCTTGTCATTTTAATTTACAAATTTTTTTTTTTTTTTTTTTTTTTTTGGAAAGAGATACATAGTCATACAAATACTTGTCATTATTTAACTATTATTATTTTCTCCAATATTAAAATTAAAAAATTAAAAAATTAAAAAAAAAAAAAAAGACATACTATAAATAATAAAAATTTCTTCAAGGTATACGTGATGAGGGAGAGATTGAGATTGTTGACCATGAGTCAGTCAGATCATATGTGAATGTGAGTATATATCATGATCCTATAGCTTCCATACTCTTTCCATAATTTAGGTCACGACAGGGCACGTGCTGTCTCGTACTCTCTGCAATTAGTATTATTACACCGAACCCGATTCCTCGCTCAGATTTCCTTTGCTTTAATTTATTATAATTATGTTATTTCAAATTAATTAATCATATCTATATATCTATCTAAATTGAACCAAGGCTTTTCACCACCGTTGAAGTTATTAGTCACTTATATAGTGTATAGAATCTCACCTCCAAGTTTTATTATTCTCTGTTGCATGTAATTAATTAATTCAAATTAGTAAATGGTGAGATATATACAGTTGAATATATTATTAATAAATTGATTGTAAATGTCGAGTTTTATGTGTGCACGTGACATAAATATATATTTTTTTCACAATTTACCGGCGAGATTCCTGGTGCATAGAAGCCTGTATGTGGACGGAACCAGTACTGGATGGATTAGACACAGTAAATAGTTGGACTAAGCCATCACATCATTACACTAAATACAAAAAATTAGTATTAATATAAGCATAAGTTAAAGCATTTATTTACATTGTACACAAACAAGCGAACAACTAGTACTAATTAAACAATATTATTTATTTTATGTCTTGCATGCATGTCATAGTAGGCAAGAGAGAATCCGTAACACCCCATTAGTGGGATTTGTTTTTGGTGGTTTTTTTTTTTTTTTAACTTAGGGTAACACATATTTTGGATATGTTTGGAAGTGTTTATGGTAAGAATTTATTTAATAAATGAAAGAAGGAAATTTTTATTCCAAAAACAAGACAAGACTACAAATCCTGCATGGCTGCATATATATCATCGTTTAGAACCAAAATCTTCACACAATAAGGCAGTAAACTTCTTCTAAACCTCCAAACATACATATAATTTGATCCGTTCTTCATAGACAAATTTGGGATTTACGATCCTAAGGTAAGATCGGTTCTGGATTTTTGGATCTTTTTCTATCAAATAGGAAGGACTTTAATTTGCACAAAATATACTTGTAATAAGTAATTGCTTTATGGGTCCTATATATCTCTATCTATATGCAAGAAGAAGATATCATATAACAAAGGAGATTCTTATTTGTACAAATGGTACTTGGAACGGCATGGAGAAATTAACCATAGCATTATCTACCACGAGCAAACTCTTGTTTGGAGGGAGTTAATCATAACAGTAAATTAAAATAATTATTAAAAATCTAAACTATATAGTTGGAGGGAAATACATAATTAGAAAAAAAAAATGGGAGGAAGAAGGACAAAATTGATGAGTATAGCAGCGTGAAATTGAGCCGATTCCTTAAGAAGAAAAACGAGTCCCTATCGAAAAGGCAAAGCATCAGCAATATCCGGAGGATTAAAAGGCATTGAGTTTCTAATTAGCAGACGAAGCAGCCATTTCTATACTTTTTTTGATTGCGAATCACCGTTAATTACCACGCCAACCTTTCCTACTAACTTTGACCAGGTAAATTTTATTCACTAGTAGCTTTTGTTTTGTTCCTCTCTACATCCATTATTGCATTTGTTAGTTTGTTACCATTATTTACTCTATAGAACTTGAGTGCAATCCTTGGCTTTATTAAAAAAATTATTTAAAATAAGCTGCGTACTAAAAAAAAATTCACAATTCAACCTTTTTTTTTTCTTTTGTTCTTTTGTTTTGTTCGATCCTTTCAACATGCATTATAATAGCATTTGATAGGCCATTTACTGTTTAGAATGCATTGAATATAGTTACATTTTAATGATTAAATTCATGACTTCAATATCTATTAATTTATTTGTTTTAAATCCAATGATAGAGAAGAAGAGTTACGGTGACCCTTAAACTAGACTTAAATTTAAATTATCAGGTATTTAAACTATACATTAAGACAACCCTTTGAATATTTATCGGTTACTTGAAGAACTGCTTCTTCTTTTTTTTGACAATATATATCCATTAATCCAGAATCAGGTATTTTTTTTTTAAGATTCGAGCCGTTGACTTGGGAGTCATTTAAGTACTGTTTTCTTTAATTTGACAAATTTACAGTATAAGGGCATCTCCAATGATATAAGCAAATTTGGATCCTCAAAAGTTGACACCTCAGCATTTGAGGATTGTTTTCAGGGATTGCTAAATTTGATGATTGTATAGTCTACAATGGTACACTTGTAATGGTACATTTTTTATTTTTATTTTTTTGCTAAAAAATAAAAATAAAAAATTATAAAAGACAAGAAAATGTATATAATATGGGTATTGATCCATTCGTAATGAAGAGATGAATTTTTCCTGATTGAAATTTTTGAGGTCGAAACAATAATGAGATACATAGGTGATCAGAGGAAAAAAAAAAAAAAGAAAAAAAAAAAGCCACAGAAGAGAGAAAGAATAAAACTACAATAGTTATTTTGGGTTAAGTTTGTATTTGATGATTGAAGTCAATCATCAAATTTTATTATTGAAGAGACAATTTGATTATTGATAACTGCTATTGCTAAATTTTAGTGACTCTGTTGGACAGTGTTTTTTGGATAAATAATCAAATTTTGATTACTCTCCTACCTACTTTTGAGGATACTATTAGAGATGCTCTAATACAGAAAACAAAATACAAAAACTTGCTAAATAAGATCGATTAATTATAATGTAATTATATATATATATATATATATATATATATATATATATATATATAAAGAATTATATACGTCAGAAAACAAAGATATATTGTTATAATTAGTCAGGATGTAATACATAAGGCTACAAATGAGAAAGCATCATGTGCTATACACACGCTATATATCAAGAAGATATATATTGATCATCTGATTTCCACTTCAAAGACTCGTCTAAAGTAATAAATTTTATTATTTTTATTTATGTACTTATTTCTCAATATTATTCTTCATTTTTTTATTGTTGCTATTTTAATATCCACTGCATATATAATACTCAGATCGATCAGATGCCAAACTGAATGATTGTCCCCCCACTGCCAGTCCTATACTCCTATATATATTTTCGGAAAGCACCTGTGTTTCGGTCCTTGTCCGTGTGCTGCTCTCTGTTTTTACTATTTAATTCACACTCACTACTTACTATTAATTGTTTTCACTTTTCACTCATACATGTTTATATATATATATATATATATATATATTAGATGTACGAAGAAAATGTTGAATGCAGAAATGTATTTACAAATATCTACATCACTTGTGTTGTGTGCTTATCCGATCAAAATTTACCACGTAATAAAAAGATTAAATATGATATTGAATGTAAGAAAATTAAAATTTTAAAAATGGTCATATTTCATATGGAGGTCGTACTGAGACCTTCCAAGCTTTTCTATAAATATACAAGTACACTTAATAATGTGATCTTCGCAAACTTTTAATTGTCTTCATGTTCGTGAGTTTCTTTCTTCTTCCACCATGTAATATATAACATAAATTTAATAGATGATATGTACGTGCATTAGGTTCACATTTGAAATTAAACATGTATCACAAATGCATTTATTTCTACACTCTCATGTGAAGCATTGAAAACTGCTCTCGAAAATGTATATGATCGGAGAATTATTGATATGTTTGATTGAACACATGCATAAATATAATTCTATATATGTTTATGGAAATAAGATATACAAAATTTTGCAATATATGCGGTAGTTGATCAATTTTTAATGCATATATTGGCCTTTTATATAACTTAATAAATTCTTCAACAAATATAAGATGTATTATAGCTGTTTTCTTATGGTGTGATATGTACATTCGTGTTGATTGTTACCTTTTATTTACGATAATGATCTACAAATAATGATCAATCTATATATTTTGATTGACTAAATGATCTTAGACTCAGTAGTGGTATGTGAATGGCCCTCACTTCTACACTTATACTTGACTACTTTATGAGGTTATGAGTTCGAATCGTGTCTATCTCTTTTAAATTCCTTGAAAGTAATATAATATAAGCTTGATGATTATCATATATATTGTAGCTTTGGACTTTGGAGGCTATCTAAATCCAGATAAGATAACTCAAAAAAAAAAAAAAAAAAAAAAAAAAAAAAAAAAAAATCCAGAATAAGAGACAAGCCGTAATTAAACCGATATATTCCAAAAGAACATAATTAAATCTGCTCCATTGATTGAGAGTGATTGTTGGGATTTTGATACTTGATATATTATTTGATGGAGACACCCTGTTCTGTTCTATCTCATTGATTTTTAGGTACTCTAGGTTTAAACACAAATTTATCTATAAAAAATAAATAAATAAAGAAACGTCCAATTAACATGTACTCTATAAATAAACATGTTTATCAAAAAAAAAAAAAAAGAAAAAAAAAATTGTCAAAGCAGTTATGATCGAGGAGGTGCAGATGCAAGTTCCATACGTCCCACTTTAAATTAGGTATGTTTGTCAAAGAAAATTTGTAGATTTTTAAAATGTTTGAGAGATCATGGATCGATGATCACATGCATATATGTTTTGGTTTACATTGCATTTACTTGCCTGTTATTTGACCTTTTTAACTGCATTCAGATTCATTAGTATTTATATATATATACTGTTATTATTGGTAGCTGCTTATATGTAATCATATTCTGCCGAAGAATTAAAGGTCTGTGGCTCACACTTCATAGTACAATCTGGCAGCTATATATATAATGTATCAATTTTTATTATATTTTATATACAATACTTATACATACATACATACATATATATATATATATATATATATATATATATATATATAATGGTATTTTTAATCGTATTTGCAGGTTGATAATTCGTGTATGGAAATTCGGCCAACTGATTGTTACTAAAATTAAGGATCCACTCAACATCTCTAGGTGTGTTTGGTAGGGATGAAAGGGAGAGGAAAGAAAAGGGTGGAGGGAAAAGGGAGAAGAAAATGGGGAAATATATGTTTGGTATGGGGAGAAAAATGGAAGGAAGTGGGAGGAAAAAATCATAGGTGGGACCCATAAATTTAATCGTGTCAAAAGTGGAAGGAAATTAGAGAGAAAGAGGGAAAGCTTTTTGGGTTGATTTAAAATTACAAAGTTGTCTATTTTTTTTAATATATAAAATATAATATAAGGGTATAATAGTAAAATTGATAAAAAAGATCATTCTTGTTTACAAAACAGCTCGAGGGGAAATTATTTTCCTTTCCTTCCCTCATGTTTTCTATCTCTCCAAATCTTTATATCTTTCATATTTTCTTTCCTCCCTGTCAAACACACCCTAAGAGTTCGGTCACCCTTTCAAAATGTGGAGACACGTTCAAGTAGAGCTGTGAGCTGTACCTTCATTTTTTTTTTTTTTTTTTAATGTAATTCATTAGATATTTATATCAAGTACAAGAATATAACAACCATTAATTCGATAATATTTCATAATCCAGCAAAACAAGTGATTTGAATTTTTAGTACAGTGCTAATCGGTTGTCATTTGTCAACTTGTTGATTATTGTCCCGTGGTTAACTTCCTCTAATTAAGCTAGATTGGTTACAAATTTTCAATCCGTTATTAACAAAGCAGTTGGGCACTTCCCTTTTATCCATTAAATCTTAAAGCTGTGGAGGAGATTCCTCTTTCCTATTGTGGAGAGTTACATTCCAGACCATTCTTGTAACGATTTATCTTATCAGATTCCGATAGATTCATGATTCAATTGGTGTCAGATTTCAAAAAAAAATATAAAAAAATAGCACATTTTAATTAAGTAAAAACCATTGAAATTAAAGAAGTGATTAACACATTTTAATTACTTTTTAAATTCCATTAAACATGCACATATAAGGCTGCATAAACATTACTATATAGACTATAAGACAACATAAAATGAAAATTAGGCAAGGATGTACTTTAATTCAAAGTTCAAACCAAAGTTTGAATTAAAGTACATCCTATTTTGTTTACATGAAATTATATATAGCTAAAATTAATCTCCTCCAATATCTTAACTTCTTACTTTTTATTTTATTTTATTTTATTTTTATTATTATTCAACCCTTTGATACTATATTATCCTCCCAAAATGGTACACTATTTTCCATCTCATTTATATGCATAAAACATCAATTGTTGCGTTAGAAATGGACACACACCAAATATATGCAAGCTCATTCTATTTGTGTTTTGAATGGTTTTGTTATGAATAAATATGTCACCGGCCTAATATATATGCAGAAATTCTATTATCAGTTCGAACTGACAAAAGTTATATCAGCTCCTTGCATGTGGGCCACTGAATTTAAATACTTTGACTTGGTTGTATGCACTTATCAGTTAAAGTATTTAAATCCAATGGTCCACATACAAGGAACTGATATAACTTTTGTCAGTTCGAATTGATAATAGAAAGATTGTATATATATATATATATATACAGTCTTTCTATTGTCAGTTCGTCCTGACAATAAATATATCAGGACAAAGAATGTAGACCACAAATTATAGAAAAGTTTTGACAAGTGCATACACTTTGAGTCAAAGTATGTAAATCTAGTGGTCCACGTTCTTCGTCTTGATATATTTATTGTCAGGACGAACTGATAATAGAAAATCTGTATATATATATCACGTAAAGCATGCTCAATCAAATTAAATTAAGGGGAATTATCATTTTCCCCCTTAAGGTTTGTTTCAATAATGGTCTGTCAACCCCCTAAAACCTAAAATATTTGTCATTAAAACGACTGCATCAAGAATAGAACCTTTGACCTTGTGGTTAAAAGACACAAAATCTAACCAACTTGTTACTCCAACTCATTGTTAAAGGTTTGTTGATTTAAATGTATATATAATTATTTAATTTGTTTAAAATAATTTAAATTTATTTATAAAATTTAAAATAAACTCATATATATATATATATATATATATATATATATAAAATTTAAAATAAACTCATATTTAATAATAATAATATATCAAAATAGATTTATGAAAGAGAAAAAGAAAATAAGAAAATAAAAGGAAACCCATAAAATCCAGAAAATCAAAACTCGTAAATTTTTTTTTTTTTTTTTTTTTTGTTGAATTTTTTTTCCTTTTCAAAAAATTTATTATTTCAATTTGATAAAAATAAAAAAATAAAAAAAAAAACCCAGAAAATCAAAGCCATAAATTGAAAAGGGAAAAAATTCAAAAAATATAATTAAAAAATTCCTTTTTTTGATTCTTTTTTCCTTTTGTTTTCTTTTTTTCTTTTTCATAGATCTGTTTTTATATATTATTATTATTATTATATATGAGTTTATTTTAAAGTATATATACATTTAAATCAACAAACTCTAACAATGAGCTAGAGTAGCTCAGTTGGTTAGAGTGTGTGGCTTTTAGCCTAAATTTAAAGGTACAATTCTTAATGAAGCGTTTTAATTTTTTATTTAATGGTCAAAGGGATTTTGGATGGAAAATTTGACAGAAGGGACAAAATGACCAATATTTTGAGTTTCAGAGGGTTGACTGACCATTATTGAAACTAAAGAGATCAGTTTATCTAATATGGCAAACCTCAGGGAGAAAATGATAATTTCCCTTAAATTAATTAATACAAACGATTTTAGATGATATTAGAGCATCTCCAACGGTATCCTCAAAAGTAGGAGAGTAATCAAAATTTTATTATTTATCCAAAAAAACATTGTCTAGCAGAGTCACTAAAATTTAGCAATAGTAGTTATCAATAATCAAATTGCCCAAACTTAACCCAAAATAAATGTTGTAATTCTCTGATCACCTATATATCTCATCATTGTTTCGATCCTAAAAATTTCAATCAAGTAAAATTCGTCTCTTCATTACGAATGGATCAATACCCATATTATATAAATTTTCTTGTCTTTTATAATTTTTTTTATTTTTTAGCAAAAAAATAATAATAATGTACCATTACAAGTGTACCATTGTCAAAAAAATAATAATAATGTACCATTACAAGTGTACCATTGTGGACTATACAATCATCAAATTTAGCAATCTCTGAAAACAATCCTCAAATGTTGAGGTGGCAACTTTTGAGGATCCAAATTTACTTAGAGCATCTCCAATGGTATAAGCAAATTTGGATCCTCAAAAGTTGCCACCTCAGCATTTGAGGATTGTTTTCAGTGATTGCTAAATTTGATGATTTTATAGTCTACAATGGTACACTTGTAATTATACCAAAATGGTATATTAGTTTTTTTTGCTAAAAAAAATAAATAAATTATAAAAGACAAGAGAAGGTGTATGATATGGGTATTGATCCATTCGTAATGAAGAGACGAATTTTACTTGATTGAAATTTTTGGGGTTGAAACAATGATGAAATACATAGATGATCAGAGAAAAAAAAAAGAGGAAAAAAAAAAGCCATAGAAGAGAGAGAAATAATAAAATTACAACAGTTAATTTGGGTTAAGTTTGTATTTGATGATTGAAAGTCAATCTTCAAATTTGATTATTGATAATTGTTATTGCTAAATTTAATTATTGCTAAATTACAACAATGTTTTTTTGGATAAATAATTAAATTTTGATTACTCTCCTACTTTTGAGAATACCATTGGAGATGCTCTTAATTAACAATTAAGCAAATGTATAAGAATTTTATTAGCTAATTTTGGTTTATGATAACCCTGATTAAAAAAAATAAAAATAAAGAATACGTAACATCAAGGAAAAAAGAAAAGTATGCCTATTGTTTTGAGTTGGTAATTTAAGATCATATAGTCTCACCCCTCATTAAACAACTGAAGTGAAAGGAGCAGACTTGGCATTGTTTCAATTTGGCTTGTATCTTTTCCTGATTGTTGTATGTGTAGGTCTTTCTTCAAAAAAAAAAAAAAAAAAAAAAGAAAGAAAGACAAGAACTATTCTCAGTTTAACGAACAGAAATTGAAAACGTCTAAATTGTGTTTTCAATGTTTTTCAAAATGTGTCATGCAGTGGCTAAAATTCATCCAGAAACTTATCATTTAATAATTTATCTTTTGTTTAATAAATCAATTTAATACTAGGTTTAGCTATTAAATGGGTTTAGCTACAATATAATCGTATGGGTGCCGATATTGACACCTATAAATATGATAAGCACACCCATATTTTAATAAAAAATTTAATTACAAAATATCTCAATAGTAATTTACTAATACGGACAAATTAATTTAATTAAAAATAAATAAAATACTATTTACACATATTAATTACACCCATATTTTCAACTATATCATTTTATTACCAAAAAAAAAAAACTAAACTCTAACTAAACCCTAATTCTTTTTCCAAGTATCAAAATCTGCAATTATCATTATGTTTGGCATAAATTTTAGGTATTTTAGAGAGAACTGTTGCCGCTGATATAAGAATTCGAATTCTTGTAAATTATGTTAAGTTTAGAGACATCAACAGTGAAAAAGGAAAGTTTGAGAAGGTTGGGTTGGTTTCACTGTCAAGGACTTTGCAGGAGTTAGTGAACAAATTTGATTTGAAGCTAGCTTTTTTTTTTTTTCAACACCTCACACGCCTAAAAGTCAAACCAATCTTAACAAAAGCAAACATAACCCACTACAAGAAAAAAGAGGTTTTATGATGGAGAAAAATCGTCATAACAGGCAATTCATGACGTTTAAAAACTGTTATTAATCTCAGCGTCAAGAACAATTTCTTGACGGTTTTAAAAATGTCATAATTTTATGATAGAATTTGATATCATAAATTTTTGATGGTTTTAAAAAATCATAAATAAGTGTCATTACATCTTGATAGTAGTAAACCATCATAAATTTATGATAGTTATAAACCATTAACTTGTTTTCTTATAAAAAAAATAAATTAAATTATCGCTACCATCTATAATAAATAAATATGATATTATATAAAATTAAAACTCAATGCATTTCAAAAAAAAAAAAAAAAAAAAACTCAATAGTATAATTAAAACTCAATAAAAATATGGTAAAAAATAATCTTTAATAATCAATTTTATTAAAACTCAGCAAAAGTTTCATTTCTTATACTTTTGAACATCATAAATCATACTACATCATCTTCTACTAACTTAAATCAATGATTTGATGTGTGAATCTCCCTCCAATGTCAATGAGCTCATGAGAATAAGTTGTTTTTCTTCTGGATCTTTTTTACTCCCACTTCTATTCACCCGTAGATGTAGTCCAAGCAAATAATCTGAAAAGATAACTTGAATTTTTCAATTTCGATATTTTTAAAATAAATATAAAATCCAAATAAACTAAAATGAATATTTAATTTTTTTAATAAAAATTTTAGTGGTATTTTTGTGCAGCAATACTATAATTTCTTTATCAACACCAAGAATCGATCTTCAAATTATATATGGTTTTATGAATATTATAAATTTAAATATTTTATTTTGTTTTGAAATTTTATAATTACTATAATTTTTAGTTTATAAAATTTTAGGAGTAATTTAATTTCAAATTTACAAACTAATAATATTGTTTAATGAATTTTTGATGTTTTGGTTGAAATTTTCATGCATGCTTGTTATTGTTAAGTTATTTATTTTATTTTATTTTTGGTTTTTAATTATTTTTTGCTTCTAGATTTGGTATTAAATAATAGTATAAGTGTTTCTTGTTTCTTGACCTATATAAAAGTAATAAAATAAGGATTAATTTAATAATTTATTTTGTGTCCTTTTGTTATTTATATAAATCTCTTTTAAAGACTAAAAGATCCAAAATTCAAAATGATGATATTCCAGATCTATCTCGCATCAATACTTTCCATTATGAACGTGATTGTGCTAATATGTCCCCTTGACTAGTTGTTTCCCTTTTGAAGATAAATAAAATAGTTTTCTAATTTTTACAAATTTTTTTCTCACAACGCATAATTATTGATTTTATTTATTTATTTTGTCAAAGTTATTGATGATATTCTCAAGAGATATATAAATCTGCTCAAGAGAGTACTGTTACTATTAGATATCTTAAAGTAGAAGTAATTCAGGTGAAGACCACTTTGCTTTTTCCTCCATAAGTACAAACAAAGCTCTAATTTTTACAATTCTACTCATTTTTGCATGCAAACGCCAAAGGGAGAAATTTTGATCAAAATTTAACTAAAGAAATAAAAAAATTTACACTTTCTACTCATTTCCTGATTAGAACAAAAAAAATCAAAATTTCAACTAATGGAAAAACTCACCATCCTAGACAACAGAACAGGTACCATCGAATATCAAAAATTTCTAACATGATCAAAATTTCAACAACAAAAAATTACTGTATCCACGATCATGGAAATGAGAGACAGAGAGGAGTTAAGCGAACCAGCGCGGGCGCTGCCGGTGCCAACATCAATGCCGAGAAAGACGGGGCCGGAGCGGGAAGGGGTGGGGTCATTGACAGCCGCGGTCATCTCGAGGATGACGGAGTGGGGCCTGCGTTTGGTATGAGAATTTGAGAGAGAACGGTGTTGTTGGTCGAGGAGTGGTGTTGTATCGGACCAACCCCTTCTCAAAGCAGACATTTCTCGCCTTTTTAATCTACTTATAAAATGTCTTTTATCTTTTAATCTTCAATTATTCCAATCACATCTCCAAAAAATTTTGTTAATTTCGATGAATTTCCTGTTTTCTTTCCAATTCTCCTTCGGTTTTTATCTCGATAACCTGATCATATAAAAGGCCAAATCTCTAGTTTTAAACATTTTTACAACGTAATATTAAATAAAATAAAAATTACAAAAAATTAAGGTCAAATTGCACCAACATCCCACGCATTTGGATATATTATTCGAAATTGCACAATGTTTCATCTATTGTCATTGGACTTTCATCTAACTCGAATGTTGACCAAATTTTGAGTGTGAAACAATTAAAATACCCTACGGAGTAATTTTACCCATATTTCAATATTTCAAAAAAGTAAAATGGTATGAATAATTTATTTATAATTTCTTATATTAAATCCTAATGACAAATAGACTATCAGTTGTTTCAAATTCCAGCTGCCTAAAATGTGGATCAAAAATTGTTTTAACAAGTGTGATATACCACTAGTTAACTTGCTGTGTTGCAGTCAATGATTCATTAAAGACACACAACATTGTTATGGAAATAGGGAAGCAACTGCATTATCTAACTTGAGTAACTAGTGTTATATATTACAAAAAATTTTGACCATTCAAGTTTTCAAATTCAATTTTTACATGGATCAAGTTCCTCTCCTTGTTTTTCCATTCAGATGCCAAACTGAATGATTGTCCCCCCACCGCCAGTCCTATACTCCTATATATATTTTCTGAAAGCAACTGTGTTTCGGTCCTTGTCCGTGTGCTGCTCTCTGTTTTTACTATTTAATTCACACTCACTACTTACTATTAATTGTTTTCACTTTTCACTCATACATATATGTTTATATATATATATATTAGATGTACGAAGAAAATGTTGAATGCAGAAATGTATTTACAAATATCTACATCACTTGTGTTGAGTGCTTATCCGATCAAAATTTACCACGTAATAAAAAGATTAAATATGATATTGAATGAAAGAAAATTAAAATTTTAAAAATTGTCATATTTCATATGGAGACTTTCAAAGCTTTTCTATAAATATACAAGTACACTTAATAATGTGATCTTCGCAAACTTTTAATTGTCTTCATGTTCATGAGTTTCTTTCTTCTTCCACCATGTAATATATAACATAAATTTAATAGATGATATGTACGTGCATTAGGTTCACATTTGAAATTAAACATGTATCACAAATGCATTTATTTCTACACTCTCATGTGAAGCATTGAAAACTGCTCTCGAAAATTTATATGATCGGAGAATTAATGATATGTTTGATTGATCACATGCATAAATATAATTCTATATATGTTTATGGAAATAAGATATACAAAATTTTGCAATATATGCGGTAGTTGATCAATTTTTAATGCATATATTGGCCTTTTATATAACTTAATAAATTCTTCAACAAATATAAGATGTATTATAGCTGTTTTTTTATGGTGTGATATGTACATTCGTGTTGATTGTTATCTTTTATTTACGATAATGATCTACAAATAATGATCAATCTATATATTTTGATTGACTAAATGATCTTAGACTCAATAGTGGTATGTGAATGCCCCTCACTTCTACACTTATACTCGACTACTCTATGAGGTTGTGAGTTCGAGTCGTGTCTATCTCTGTTAAATTCCTTGAAAGTAATATAATATAAGCTTGATGATTATCATATATATTGTAGCTTTGGACTTTGGAGGCTATCTAAATCCAGATAAGATAACTCAAAAAAAAAATAAAATAAAATAAAATAAAATAAAAAATAAAAAATCCAGAATAAGAGACAAGCCGTAATTAAACCGATATATTCCAAAAGAACACAATCAAATCTGCTCCATTGATTGAGAGTGATTGTTGGGATTTTGATACTTGATATATTATTTGATGGAGACACCCTGTTCTGTTCTATCTCATTGATTTATAGGTACTCTAGGTTTAAACACAAATTTATCTATAAAAAATAAATAAAGAAAGAAACGTCCAATTAACATGTACTCTATAAATAAACATGTTTATCAAAAAAAAACAAAAAAAAAAAAACAAAAAAAAAAATTGTCAAAGCAGTTATGATCGAGGAGGTGCAGATGCAAGTTCCATACGTCCCACTTTAAATTAGGTATGTTTGTCAAAGAAAATTTGTAGATTTTTCTTTGAAAATGTTTGAGAGATCATGGATCACATGCATATATGTTTTGGTTTACATTGCATTTACATGCCTGTTATTTGACCTTTTAACTGCATTCAGATTCATTTGTATTTATATATATATATATATATATATATATATATATATATATATACGGTCCCGATCCTATCAGGATGCATTGATATAACTTTATCAGGATATTGAATGTGAGCCACTCATTTATAACAGTGATTTGACAAGTGCATACATACCAAGTCAAAGTATGTAAAACGAGTGGCTCACATTCAATATCCTTATATAATTCTATCAGAATGCACTGATAGGATAATTTCCGTATATATATATATATATATATATATATATACTGTTATTATTGGTAGCTGCTTATATGTAATCATATTCTGCCGAAGAATTAAAGGTATGTGGCTCACACTTCATAGTACAATCTGGCAGCTATATATATAATGTATCAATTTTTATTATATTTTATATACAATACTTATACATACATATATATATATATATATATATATATATATATATATATATATTTATACAGAAATTCTATTATCAGTTCGAACTGACAAAAGTTATATCAGTTCCTTGCATGTGGGTCACTGGATTTGACTGTATGCACTTGTCAGTCAAAGTATTTAAATCCAATGGCTCATATACAAGGAACTGATATAACTTTTGTCAATTCGAACTGATAATAGAAAGACTGTATATATATATATAATGGTATTTTTAATCGTATTTGCAGGTTGATAATTCGTGTATGGAAATTCGGCCAACTAATTGTTACTAAAATTAAGGATCCACTCGACATCTCTAGGTGTGTTTGGTAGGGATGAAAGGGAGAGGAAAGAAAAGGGTGAAGGGAAAAGGGAGAAGAAAATGGGGAAATATATATTTGATATGGAGAGAAAAATGGAAGGAAGTGGGAGGAAAAAATCATAGGTGGGACCCATAAATTTAATCGTGTCAAAAGTGGAAGGAAATTGGAGGGAAAGAGGGAAAGCTTTTTGGGTTGATTTAAAATTACAAAGTTGTCTATTTTTTTTAATATATAAAATATAATATAAGAGTACAATAGTAAAATTGATAAAAAAGATCATTCCTGTATACAAAACAGCTCGAGGGGAAATTATTTTCTTTTCCTTTCCTTCCCTCATGTTTTCTATTCCTCCAAATATTTATATCCTTCATATTTTCTTTCCTCCCTACCAAACACATCCTAAGAGTTGGGTCACCCTTTCAAAATGTGGAGACACGTTCAAGTAGAGCTGTGAGCTGTACCTTCATTTTTATAATTTTATTTTTATTTTAATGTATTTCATTAGATATTTATATCAAGTACAAGAATATAACAACCATTAATTCGATAATATTTCATAATCCAGCAAAACAAGTGATTTGAATTTTTAGTACATGTGCTAATCGGTTGTCATTTGTCAACTTGTTGATTATTGTCTCGTGGTTAACTTCCTCTAATTAAGCTAGATTGGTTACAAATTTTCAATCCGTTATTAACAAAGCAGTTGGGCACTTCCCCTTTATCCATTAAATCTTAAAGCTGTGGAGGAGATTCCTCTTTCCTATTGTGGAGAGTTACATTCCAGACCATTCTTGTAACGATTTATCTTATCAGATTCCGATAGACTCATGATTCAATTGGTGTCAGATTTCAAAAAAAATATAAAAAATCTTGGCGATTCAGAGAGCCACTGAGTTATGTGTCTCTAATCCAACTTTGTGGGGTAAAGATATTACATTTGAAAGTGATTCGAATGTGGCTGTTTCATGGATCAATGGTTTAGGGATTGGTAGTCGAGAACATGTTAACTTTATCTTTGCTATACGTAGCAACCTCAATACTATTGGTCAAGCTCGAGTGGCTTTCATTTATAGGTCTTCTAACTCGATTGCTGACATTCTAGCAAAGAGTGGTTCTGGTGGAGGTGAAGAGCTGCTGTCTTGGAGTTGCTAATGTTCTGTGTTAAGTGCCTGTGGGATTTCTTATTTGAAGCTGGTGTGCTTTTTCTATTGTTTTTGATGTTTGCTTTTTTGCTGTTTTGTGCTTCTTAGTTGCAGCTGTTTTGTTTTGTTTCGTTTGAGTGGCTTGGTGCCTTTCTTGGTTGTTTGGGTGTTGTTTCCAGGGCCCTCCCCTGTTTTTGGGTGGCTTTCCATCCCTCAATAAATTTGCTTTTCAAAAAATATATATAGAAGAAATAGGGGTTAGTAGTCAAAAATTAAGGCCTCTAACTGTTTTTGTCCACCATTATCATTTTTATTGTTTTTATCAACAAATGAGCTGTGAAGACAAAATTGCCCCTATTTTTTTTACAAAAGCTCTTCTCTCTCCTTTTCTCTCTCATTTTCACCAGATCAGATTTTTTTTTCCTCTTTCTCTCTCTCCTTTTGCTGCCTGACGCCTCCTTCTTCTTCTTCTTCTTTCTCTCCTTCTTCTCTCCTCCTCTCTCCTCCATCCGATCTCTTCTTCTTCTTCTTTCTCGTCATTTTCGCTCTACTTCTTCTTCTTCTTCTCCTTCTTCTCTTTCACTTTCTTTTTTTTCCAGATTTTTTCAAATCAAAATTTTTCAGATTTGGTGGTGTTTCGATCCTCGGTCGTCCGATCGTCCCTCCTCCTTCTTCTTCTCTTTCTCATCTCTCTTCTCTCTTCTCTCTTCTCTCTTCTCTTACATGTTTTTTCCAGATTTTTTTTTAAAAAATTCAGTTTTTTTTTTTATTTTGAATTTTTTTTTTAGATTTTTAAGTTTAGGTTATGGTTGTGGTTGATTTTCCAGATTTTTTAAAAAAATTTCAGGTTTTTTTTAAACAAAAATTTCCAGATTTTTTTTTAAAAATTCAGTTTTTTTTTCTTTTTTTTTGTTGAAATTTTTTTAAAAAGGTTTGGATTTGAGTTTTGGTTGTGGTTGTGCTTAAAATTTTTTCAGATTTGAGTTGTGGTTGTGGTTGTGATTTAAAAAAGGTTTGGATTTGAGTTGTGGTTGTGGTTGTGATTTAAAAAAGGTTTGGATTTGAGTTGTAGTTGTGGTTGTGGTTGTGGTTAAGTTTGAGTATTGTTTGTTTTTAAAAAATTCAGATATTGATTTGCTCAAAAAAAAATTTCAGAAATTTCAAGTTTGAGTATTATAAGTTTGAGTATTGGTTGTGGTTATGATTTTAATTTTTTTTCCAGACCGGTGTGTTTAATTGTGTTACTAGTGACCAATTAAACACAACAAATTAAACACACCAGGTGTAAACCAATTAAACACACTGGGGAACCCAATTAAACACACCGGACTAATTAAACACACCAGGCAAAATGAATTAAATACCGGACTAATTAAACACACCAGACCACCAATTAAACACACCGGACAAAATGAATTAAACACACCAGAGAAAAACCAATTAAACACACCAAGCCAAACCAATTAAACGCACCAATGCAAACCAATTAAACACCCTAGGCCAAACCAATTAAACACCTCAGTGCAAATCAATTAAACACACCAGTGCAAACCAATTAAACACCCTAGACCCTGGTGTGTTTAATTTTTTTTGCCCTGGTGTGTTTAATTTTTTTTGCCTTGTGTGTTTAATTGGTGGTCTGGTGTGTTTAATTAGTCCGGTGTGTTTAATTCATTTTGCCTGGTGTGTTTAATTAGTTCGGTGTGTTTAATTGGTGGTCTGGTGTATTTAATTCATTTTGCCTGGTGTGTTTAATTCGTGGCCTGGTGTGTTTAAACAAAATAAAATCTGAAAAGTTTGTTTGAAAAAGATCAAATCCGAAAAATCTAATTTTTTTTTCAACAAAACCCAAACCTAAACACAACTCCCACCATTCATAAAAACAACCCCAACCCAAACTTAAATACAACCACAAATCAACAACTAACACTTAAATACAAACCTTTTTTTAAATCTGAAAATTTTTCAAAAAAAAAAAACTGAATTTTTTTTCAAAAATCTGGAAAATTTCCCAAATCTAAAAATTTTCCTTTTTAAAAAAAACCTGAATTTTTTTTTTTTAAATCTGAAAAAAAAAAAAAAAAGGAGAAAGAGAAAGAGAAAGAGAAGAAGAAGAAGATGATGATGATGAACCCATGAGAGAGAGAGAAGCCGTGAAAGAGAGAAGAAGGAGAGAAAGAAGAAGGAGGCGTGAGAATATGAGAGAGGAAAAAAAAATTGTAAAGAAGGGCAATCTTGTCCAAAATGTGGATATGGTGACAAAAACAATAAAAATAATAATCATGGACAAAAACAATAAACGCCATAATTTTTTGGCTAGTTATGGAGTTCTCCCAATATATATATATATATAAATAGCACATTTTAATTAAGTAAAAACCATTGAAATTAAAGAAGTGATTAACACATTTTAATTACTTTTTAAATTCCATTAAACATGCACATATAAGGCTGCATAAACATTACTCTATAGACTATAAGACAACATAAAATGAAAATTAGGTAAGGATGTACTTTAATTCAGAGTTCAAACCAAAGTTTGAATTAAAGTACATCCTATTTTGTTTACATGAAATTATATATAGCTAAAATTAATCTCCTCCAATATCTTAACTTCTTACTTTTTTTTATTTTATTTTATTATTATTATTATTCAACCCTTTGATACTATATTATCCTCCCAAAATGGTACACTATTTTCCATCTCATTTATATGCATAAAACATCAATTGTTGCGTTAGAAATGGACACACACCAAATATACCAAATATATGCAAGCTCATTCTATTTGTGTTTTGAATGGTTTTGTTATGAATAAATATGTCACCGGCCTATATATATATATATATATACAGAAATTTTATTATCAGTTTGAACTGACAAAAGTTATATCAATTCCTTACATGTGGGCCACTGAATTTAAATACTTTGACTTGGTTGTATACACTTGTCAGTCAAAGTATTTAAATCCAGTAGTCCACATACAAGGAACTGATATAACTTTTGTCAGTACGAACTGATAATAGAAAGATTGTATATATATATAGTCTTTCTATTGTCAGTTCGTCCTGACAATAAATATATCAGGACAAAGAATGTAAACCACAGATTATGGAAAAGTTTTGACAAGTACATACATTTTGAGTCAAAGTATGTAAATCTAGTGGTTCACATTCTTCGTCTTGATATATTTACTGTCAAGACGAACTGATAATAGAAAATCTGTATATATATATATAGGGTAAATTACCTTGGTGGCCACCATTTTTAGGCATAAATACCAGTTTGGTAACCAACTTTACCCAACGCACCAAAATGGCCACTTTTGGCAGACATGTCGTTAACGATGGCCATTCCGTCCATTTTCTAACGGAATTGTTGATGTATTGCTGATGTATTCCGTCCATTTTCACTATTTGGACATGAAAAGCCATTTTTTGCCCTTACTATTTAATAAAAGCCATCATCTTCAAACTTCATCATCTTCAAACAAACCCACTGTCACACCCAGAAACCATCATCATCTTCAAACATCATTCAACACCATCGCAACCATCATCTTCATACATCAATATTCAACAAACAAACCTAGATCGGAAAAAAAAAAAAAAAAATTGAAACGAACACCAAAAATTAATCAACACCAACCAAAATTGAAAAACCGAAGAACAAAATCGAAAACAAATGGAGAGAATCGGACCAGTGGCAGGGGGCAAGGTCGTCGTTCCAGTCGGAGAAAACAGAGGCAGCGGCAGCCGATGATGAACCATCAATGGTGGATTTCAGAGAAAGAAGAGAGAGTCCATCGGGAGAGAGAGAAACAGAGAGCTTTGTGGATTTTTTTATTGGAGATTTGAGTTTTTTGAGTTGTTAAAGAGGAATTGAAACTAGGGTTTTCTAGTAGAGGAATTAGATAGATGAAACCCTATCCACAGAATTGAATTTGGGGTTTATTGAATTGAATTTGAAAATTTTAGGTTTGAGAAGGAAAAACTGAATTTTTGTTGCGATTTTTTGTTGAAGAAGAAGTTGGTGCTTTCTTGATGGGTTTAGTGGCGACAGTGTTAGAAGGATTTTTCTTGTGTAATTGTAGAATTTTGGATGAAGATGATGAGATAGGATGAAGAATTTTGGTAAGAATGAAGATGAAGATGTTAGAATTTTGTTAAATGGTAAGGGATGAAGTTAAGAGTCCAAGTCTAGTGGTTAATATCGTCGTTGAGATTGCGTGGTGAGGCTCCTGTCGCCTTCCCTGTGTCTAGTTTTGTCCAAGTCAGATATGGTTGAAGATAGGCTAGAGTAGTGTTGCTGCTCTCTCATATGGTTGCATAAAAAAGCATAGTGTTGCTGCTCTCTCATAAGTGCAGCACACTGCTCGAATCTTGGAAATTACACAGTATAGAGTCTTCCAAATTTTCTTTTCTTTTCTTTTCTTTTGGTGGTTATTCTTTTATGTCCTGGATTCAAAAATGCAACTATGGAGAATGCTGCCATAGATCCAAACTTATTTGTTTCCTGGTTTAAAAATTGGAGCAGCAATGGAAAAAAGGATATATATGCTTCAAAAAAAAAGGGCAAAAATGGATTTTGATTTGATTTAAGAAACAGAATGGTAAGGACAAAAATGACTTTTCATGGCCAAATAGTGAAAATGGACGGAATACATCAGCAATACATCAGCAATTCCGTTAGAAAATGGACGGAATGGCCACTGTTAACGACATGTCTGCCAAAAGTGGCCATTTTAGTGCATTGGGTAAAGTTGGTTACTAAACTGGTATTTATGCCTAAAAGTGGTGGCCACTAGGGTAATTTACCCATATTTTTATATATCACGTAAAGCATGCTCAATCAAATTAAATTATGAGAAATTATCATTTTCCCCCTTAAGGTTTGCCATATTAAATAAACTAGTCCTTTTAGTTTCAATAATGGTCTGTCAACCCCCTAAAACCTAAAATATTTGTCATTTTACCCCTTCTGTCAAGTTTTCCATCCAAAATCCCTTTGACCGTTAATTAAAAAATTAAAACGACTGCATCAAGAATAGAACCTTTGACCTTGTGGTTAAAAGACACAAAATCTAACCAACTTGTTACTCCAACTCATTATTAAAGGTTTGTTGATTTAAATGTATATATAATTATCTAATTTGTTTAAAATAATTTAAATCTGTTTATAAAATTTAAAATAAACTTATATATATATATATATATATATATATATATATATATATAATTTAAAATAAACTCATATTTAATAATAATAATATATCAAAACAGATTTATGAAAGAGAAAAAGAAAATAAGAAAATAAAAGGAAACCCATAAAATCCAGAAAATCAAAACTCGTAAATTTTTTTCTTTCTTTCTTTTTTTTTTTTGGTTGAATTTTTTTTCCTTTTCAAAAAATTTATTATTTCAATTTGATAAAAATAAAAAAATAAAAAAACCCAGAAAAATCAAAGCCATAAATTGAAAAGGGAAAAAATTCAAAAAATATAATTAAAAAAATTCCTTTTTTTGATTCTTTTTTCCTCTTGTTTTCTTTTTTTCTTTTTCATAAATCTGTTTATATATTATTATTCTTATTATGTATGAGTTTATTTTAAATTATATATACATTTAAATCAACAAACTCTAACAATGAGCTAGAGTAGCTCAGTTGGTTAGAGTGTGTGGCTTTTAGCCTAAAGTTAAAGGTTCAATTCTTGATGAAGCGTTTTAATTTTTTATTTAATGGTCAAAGGGATTTTGGATGGAAAATTTGACAGAAGGAACAAAATGACCAATATTTTGAGTTTCAGAGGGTTGACTGACCATTATTGAAACTAGAGAGATCAGTTTATCTAATATGGCAAACCTCAGGGAGAAATGATAATTTCCCTTAAATTAATTAATACAAATGATTTTAGATGATATTAGAGCATCTCCAACGGTATCCTCAAAAGTAGAAGAGTAATCAAAATTTTATTATTTATCCAAAAAAAACATTGTCCAGCAGAGTCACTAAAATTTAGCAATAGTAGTTATCAATAATCAAATTGCCTTTTCAATAATCAAATTTAAAGATTGACTTTCAATCATCAAATACAAACTTAACCCAAAATAAATGTTGTAATTCTCTGATCACCTATATATCTCATCATTGTTTTGATCCTAAAAATTTCAATCAAGTAAAATTCGTCTCTTCATTACGAATGGATCAATACCCATATTATATACATTTTCTTGTCTTTTATAATTTTTTTTATTTTTTAGCAAAAAAATAATAATAATGTACCATTACAAGTGTACCATTATCAAAAAAATAATAATAATGTACCATTACAAGTGTACCATTGTGGACTATACAATCATCAAATTTAGCAATCTCTAAAAACAATCCTCAAATGCTGAGGTGACAACTTTTAAGGATCCAAATTTACTTAGAGCATCTCCAATGGTATAAGCAAATTTAGATCCTCAAAAATTGTCACCTCAGCATTTGAGGATTGTTTTCAGGGATTGCTAAATTTGATGATTTTATAGTCTACAATGGTACACTTGTAATTATACCAAAATGGTATATTAGTTTTTTTTGCTAAAAAAAATAAATAAATTATAAAAGACAAGAGAAGGTGTATGATATGGGTATTGATCCATTCGTAATGAAGAGACGAATTTTACTTGATTGAAATTTTTTGGGTTGAAACAATGATGAAATACATAGATGATCAGAGAAAAAAAAAAGAGGAAAAAAAAAAAGCCATAGAAGAGAGAGAAATAATAAAATTACAACAGTTAATTTGGGTTAAGTTTGTATTTGATGATTGAAAGTCAATCTTCAAATTTGATTATTGATAATTGTTATTGCTAAATTTAATTATTGCTAAATTACAACAATGTTTTTTTGGATAAATAATCAAATTTTGATTACTCTCCTACTTTTGAGGATACCATTGGAGATGCTCTTAATTAACAATTAAGCAAATGTATAAGAATTTTATTAGCTAATTTTGGTTTATGATAACCCTGATTAAAAAAAATAAAAATAAAGAATACGTAACATCAAGGAAAAAAGAAAAGTATGCCTATTGTTTTGAGTTAGTAATTTAAGATCATATGGTCTCACCCCTCATTAAACAACTGAAGTGAAAGGTTATATTTATTCAAAATTGCTTTAAAAATAATAATAATAATAAAAAAAACTATTATAAATTAAGGAGTTGGTGTAAAAGGATATGACCTGAATGGCTGAATCTACATTTTTGTTGATGTAGATGTGGAAGACTTAGGGGTCTTTCGGTATTGTTCTCAACTTTTCTAATTTACAAACTGCAAAAAAAATAATATAAAATATACGTTCGTTAGATTTTTTTATTTTGATAAAACCAAAACACTGAGAAAGACAAGAACTATTCTCAGTTTAACGAACAGAAATTGAAAACGTCTAAATTGTGTTTTCAATGTTTTTCAAACTGTGTCATGCAGTGGCTAAAATTCATCCAGAAACTTATCATTTAATAATTTATCTTTTGTTTAATAAATCAATTTAAAACTGGGTTTAGCTATTAAATGGGTTTAGCTACAATATAATCGTATGGGTGCCAATATTGACACCTATAAATATGATAAGCACACCATATTTTAATAAAAAATTTAATTACAAAAATATCTCAATAGTAATTTACTAATACGGACAAATTAATTTAATTAAAAATAAATAAAATACTATTTACACATATTAATTACACCCATATTTTCAACTATATCGTTTTATTACAAAAAAAAAAAAAAAAACTAAACTCTAACTAAACCCTAATTCTTTTTCCAAGTATCAAAATCTGCAATTTACGTTATGTTTGGCATAAATTTTAGGTATTTTAGAGAGAACTGTTGCCGCTGATATAAGAATTCGAATTCTTGCAGATTATGTTAAGTTTAGAGACATCAACAGTGAAAAAGGAAAGTTTGAGAAGGTTGGGTTGGTTTCACTGTCAAGGACTTTCCTCACACACCTAAAAGTCAAACCAATCTTAACAAAAGCAAACATAACCCACTACAAGAAAAATGAGGTTTTATGATGGAGAAAAACCGTCATAACAGGCAATTCATGACGTTAAAAACCGTCATTAATCTCAGAGTTAAGAACAGTTTCTTGACGGTTTTAAAAATGTCATAATTTTACGATAGAATTTGATATCATAAATTTTTGATGGTTTTAAAAAATCATAAATAAGCGTCATTACATCTTGACAGTAGTAAACCATCATAAATTTATGATGGTTATAAACCATTAACTTGTTTTCTTATAAAAAAATAAATTAAATTATCGCTGTCATCTATAATAAATAAATATGATATTATATAAAATTAAAACTCAATACATTTCAAAAAAAAAAAAAAAAAAAACAACAACAAACAAACAAACAAACTCAATAGTATAATTAAAACTCAATAAAAATATGGCAAAAAATAATCTTTAATAATCAATTTTATTAAAACTCAGCAAAAGTTTCTTTACTTATACTTTTGTACAACATAAATCATACTACATTATCTTCTACTAACTTAAATCAATGATTTGATGTGTGAATCTCCCTCCAATGTCAATGAGCTCAAGAGAATAAGTTGTTTTTCTTTCGGATCTTTTTTACTCCCACTTCTATTCACCCGTAGATGTAGTCCAAGCAAATAATCTGAAAAGATAACTTGAATTTTTCAATTTCGATATTTTTAAAATAAATATAAAATCCAAATAAACTAAAATGAATATTTAATTTTTTTAATAAAAATTTTAGCGGTATTTTTGTGCAGCAGACTTGTTATTACAAAAATAAATAAATAAATAAATAATTCAACATTAAAAACCCACAAAAGAGAGTTCAAAGACGCAAACTATTTGAATTTCTAAACTTATCAATTTAAAATTGCAAGGAGAATGATATTACAAACCTAGAAATAAACTTTTCAAGATAGATTTTTTTTTTTTTTTCTTTTCATATATTCATGTTATAGTCTTGAATATAAAAAAATAATAATAATAACATGTTTGTTATAAATTAAAAAAAAAAAAAACTCACTCAAAAGTTAAGTACATCGTGTTGAAGGACTGTGTGGTGACGATGTGGGTAGTGCGGTGATGAAGTTCTACGGATTTATAGAGCATGGTGATGAAATCTGAAAACTTTAGACGGCGTGTTGATAAATCTAGAGTCTTTGGACATCGTGGTGACAAAATATGCGATATCAACGACCTGGTAGTGAAACATAAAAAATAAAAAATAAAAAATAAAAATGGTTAAATTTCAAAGTAGAGCCAATGGAAAGTAGAAAAATGAAAAGCAAAAAGAAATTGAATTGAAGAAAAACAAGTGTGGCTATTCAAAGTTAGAATGGTTAGGGTTAGGGTTAGGGTTAGGGTTAGAGTTGTGATCATTTTATATAATGAAATAATTGTGTGCACTCATGAGTATGGTAGACATCACAACAACTAGTAAGAACATGACACGTGTCACTTTGGAGCCATTAATTAACTTATAAACCAATTTATGATTAAAATAAATAATATTAATTACATAATCTTTACAAAAAAAATAAAAATTACATAATCAAAATTCTCAATTGAAATTAGAATTTAAAAACATTAATACTAACATTTGAAGATTTTTTTTTTCAACAAGAATATTTTTTATAAATTTAGATATAAATACTAAATTTTATTTATCTTTCTTATTAACAATTCATTAATTTTAAATTTCAACTCTTCTTGATGGGTTTTAAATATCAATATTTATTGATGGTTTTTAAATATCAAACCTTCTTGACGGTTTTTTGAATGTCAACAATCTTTGATGGTTTTTAAAAACCATCAACAGTTAATGATATTATCTACAAGCATCATCAAATCTTGACATTTAAAACAAACTATCAAGTTTTTATGATATTTTTAAAAAACCACCATATAGCTAGGTTTGACGTTTGAGAAAAAGCATCAAAAATAAGTGTCATAAATCATCTTTTTTCTAGTAGTGACCAATTTTATTTTATTTTAATAATCAAATTTGATTACTTTTAAATCAAACAAGTAATCAAATTATTATTTTTAGTTTCTTTGTTTGTGAGAGAATGCTTGAAGTGAAAGTAATATTTGGAATTCAAAAATTCGAAACAGAGAGAACTTGACAACTTGAAATAAAGCTTCTTGAAATTTAAGAATTCTTTGTGTTTTCGAGCCTAGAAAACTTAATAATTTACCATGTGAGGGTGTGTTATAAATTGTATTAAAATTAAGACATTCATTTAAATAAGGGTATTATTGATATTAAGATGGGTGTTTATAGTAATATTTTAATTCTAAATTTTAGACATGGGTGTACTTATAAATATGGATGTGTTTATCATATTTATAGGTATCAATATCCGCACCATAATCGTATAGTTGTTGGATGAAGAATATACATTATTACATTAGATTTTAATCCAATGGTCCACAAAATTCAAAAGTTTAAAAGATGAAAAAACTAAAGAAAATATCGAGAGAAGTTGACACAAAATCCAAATTCCATTAATCCAGCCATAACCTCAACATGTGCAATAACAATTGTGAATGAGAAAGATGATAATGAAAAACACCAAACCAGTCACATGAATAATTCAAGAAGGTCATATGTCACATTTTATTAGCAGATCGAGCAAGCCATTGCAATTAAGCTCCAAAAGCTGACCAATTAATTCATATTTCATAATATATATCATGCATGCATGTACTTCAACATCCAGACACCCCGCCACTACATTTTCGTGCCCTTTCCATGATAATTCTCCATCACCATAAATTGATCAGTGTCTTATGATCAGCCCGGCCAATTGCTAATCCCTTAAATTTTTTAAACAATCATCGTTAATTCAACTCAAAATTTAACATGTATATCGTTAAACCTGATTCATGATCC
The DNA here is from genome assembly GCA_030490815.1 of Acer saccharum. Lineage (NCBI taxonomy): Eukaryota > Viridiplantae > Streptophyta > Magnoliopsida > Sapindales > Sapindaceae > Acer > Acer saccharum. The sequence goes on from CM059873.1 coordinate 8,086,216, forward strand.
ATAAAAAATTATCTTAACGATGTTGTACGTTTAAAATGTAAAATATTCAACTGAAAATAAGCATACCCTCGTGAAAGGACATGTACCAACACATGTTAAAGTTTTGAAGAAATACAAAATGAATCAAAAGTCATATTTAGTATTTTAAGACACCGAAAACCATGCATTGATATGCTGATTTACATATATTGTGGAAGCCGAAAACGGAACACCACACATTGGAAAGAAAGAAATTAAACATATATTAGATTCATGCATGGTCGACGGTCAAGACTCATGTGATTAAAATTGGGTTTTTCTGTTGTCTTATCAAAGCAAATATTGGTGCCAATTCGTTGAACTGACCAGTTACCACCCAACAAAGGAACCTAGCTAGCTAGCAAGCAAGCAAAACAAGAAGACACAAGTACGTGGTTTAATAAAATTAACTTGGAAGAAAAAACAAAAAAAAACAAACACAACTTGTGTCACTGCATATTACATGCCTTGCCATGTGGGTTTGTTTGATGTTTTCATTCTCTTGTGATTTAGTTGAGACAATTTGAAGACTTTGAGTTTCATGCATTCCAAGACCTTCCAACGTATCAAAAGTCAGCATTCACTGCATTCACATATGTTATATCACTATACTCTCTATTCCATCTTGTGATTAATGTGCTCTTCGATTAAAACCTCTTCTCATCACTCAGCATCTCTTGTACAACCACAAAAAATGCTATCAGTTAAAATAGCTGTCTCACACGAGGGACGGAGGCCAGTGGGCTGACAGACACAATGGTTTTCAAACAAATAAATTATATTAAAAAAATCTCTTTAAAAAGTTATATATATATATATATATATATATATAGTATTTCTATTATCAGTTCGAACTAATATATCAGTTCCTTACATGTGGGTCATTGGATTTAAAAGATGCTTTGACAAATGCATGCAGCCAAGTCAAAGTACTTAAATCCAAGGGCCCACATGCAAGGAACTGATATATCTTTTGTCAGTTCAAACTGATAATAGAAAAATTATATATATATATATAATTTTCATTTTTGTAAAATTTTACTTTTCCGCTCTAAATATTTTATTTTACTACATTAGCCCCCAATTAAAGTTTTATGGATCCACCCGTGGCTAGTACCCACATGTACACATTGGAACATGGCTTGTTTTACTCAAAAATATTAATCACAACAACAAAAATAGGGATGGGTGTGGGGGCCCATTGGGGCCGGGGAGGGTCCGCCCACCCCCAACCCCATTCCTCAACCCTATCCCACATTTATAAAATAGGGGCTACATTTGCACCCACCCCTACCCTCAAAACCCATTTAGGGGCAAAATTTGCCCCCAAAACGCCATGGGGTCCTATGGGGATGGGCTCTATGGGGAAATGCCTATCCCTAAACGAAAATGATAATCAACAAAATCAAAAGAGTAGGACAACGTCCAAAAGTATCGGAAAAAACAGAATTGCAACGGAGAGTAATATAGGAAATTGTAGCAAGAAATGGGAACAAAGTGAAAAAAAAAATGGTGATTAACTAGGGTTAACGGCAGGTAGCACATGTTATGTTTGTGTGAAATGAAACTTGACATGCAAATTATTTAGGATGTGTCATGTGTGGATACTTGTTGATAGTGCAGACAACTGAAACGGTTAGTGAAAGCAAGTCACAGTCAGTGTCTCAAACCCCATAGATTGTTTTTTGCCTGATTATGCATGTGATTATTGTTCCTCTATCGTTCGTAGGGTCATGTCTTATGGCACCATAGGTCCATAATTGGGTTTCACAACCTATCTTTTCTTCGCAATAAATGTTTCTGTCTTCCATTACATGTCCCTCCACAATTTTTTCTTTTTTATTTTATAGAGTAATTGGCACAAATCCCCCCCAGACTATACCAGCTTTTACATGTTGCCCCCTAAACTATTTTATTAAGCACTAAACCCCCTGAATTATCGCTTATTGGTAATCCTTTGGGTTTTTTCCCTCCCTGAAAGGTGGCATCTTTAGTCTTGTTCTACCAATAAACGATAGTTCAGGGGGTAAAGTGCCTAATAAAATAGTTTATGGGGCAACATGCAAAAGCTGGTATAGTCTAGGGGGGATTTGTACCAATTACTCTATTTTGTAACTCAAAAGTATCACTTTCCTGCTTAGTATACCCATGTTCAAAATTGGCCGCCTCATCGAATCCTACGATCTTAGAAATCCATCAAACCTCCTTAGAAAACCTAAGTTCAAAACTGGATCTCTCACTAAACCCTACAATCTTAAAAATCCCTTGAACCCCCTTGGTAAACCCAAGTTCGAAACTAGAACTCTCGCCAAATCCCTCGTACCCGCTTAATAAACCCAAATTTGAAACTGGAGCCCTCGTCAAACAATACAATCTTCAGAAAAGAGGAAACTGAAACTATGACATTTGACCATGTAAATACCTATGAGGGGATTCGAACCTCACACCTTGTAGAGAAGCAAACTACATATCTAATCATTCAGGTAACCCCTCGTTGGTATCTGTCAATTATCTTTCTTTTTTTCACTATCTTCCAACTATGTTTCGTTAAGTTGTTGTCTTGTTTTATTTTAGCTGAAGGTACTTGAAATTCAACATCTTTTTAATAAATAAATAAATAAAACACTAAGATGATACTGAATTATTCAACATGTATCCCTAACACCCACTGACAGGGGAGGAGACAGGCGGATGGCGCCCCCCACAACCAAAATATTTTCAACAATTTTTCTTATTCAAAATTGTCGTAATGTGTTATATAAGTAAAGATATATATGACCCATCCTATTTTTTTATTATTATAAGCATAATTATTATCCTTTAAAATATGACACAACCAATATATCTAAAAAAAGTTTGATTTGAGGCAGCATTAGCAGTTATAAGCCTATGACCATAACCGCTTTAAGAAGAAATTATTTATATGTTCCTATTTAATAATGTATCAATGAATAGATATCATGGAGATTATTAACTATGATCACTAAAAAATAATGGATGTGAAAGGGATGGGCGTTTCCCCATGGGGCCCCATCCCCCACGGGCCCCCATGGGGTTTTGGGGGCAAATTTTGCCCTCAAATGGATTTTGGGGGTGGGGGTGGGGGTAAACTTTGCCCCCAAACATATTTTGGGGGAGGTGGTGGGGGTACCTCCCCCCAAACCCAAAACCCCATTGGGCCCCCCCAAAAAAAATATATATATATATATATATATTATTTTTATTTATATATAAAAATTTTAACAATTAAAATAAATTATAAATTATAATATTAAATTATTAAAATTAAATGTTATGGTTGTTCATTTATAAGGTGCAATTAACCCCCCAAAATAATATATATATATATATGTATTATGCAATTATTTTTGTATTGTATTTTTATTATGTTTTTATTACTTTTCGAATTTAAAATTTAAAATTAAAAATTAAAAAGAAAATGAAATGAGGGAAATGGGTTTTGGGGGTGGGGGTGGGGGTGGGGGAACCTCCCCCCAAAACGTCCCCCCCACTGGTCCCCCCAAATGGATTTTGGGGGAGGTGGTGGGGGGAGGTTTGAGGAATGGGGGTGGGGGTGGGGGTACCCTCCCCCGCCCCATTGGGCCCCCACGCCCATCCCTAGATGTGATAGATTGTTTACTAAAATAGTAAGTTCATCTTATGAGACATGTAACATAAATATTTCAGAATGAATGCTCGTTCCATTGCAATACGAGGTCGAACTCATCAGGATAATTTTACAATTAAACAGTATTATTGGGCATGTATATATTTTATATATGTTGCAATTAATTATCAATTACAAGAACTAAATATGAGTATAGATTCGATTATAAATGATTTTTTAGATTTTAAAGAGTGACATTTTAATTCATAAAACTTACGTTTATTTTATTTATTAATTTAAGAGACTTAATAATTTAGTTTTTAAATATTAATATATTTGTCTTGCATAATTAAACTTGATTTTTTTTTTTTTTCTCGGCCCTCCCAAAGCCAAAATCTTGGCTTCGCCCCTGTACCCACATCAACGAGATTGTAAGTTCAAATCATATCCGCTCCTCCAACTCCCATAATTCAAAAAACAATTTTGGTAAGATTTAGCATCAAATTCAGAGACCCAAAAGAATAGGTTTGGGTCTAATCCACAATTTTACATTGTAATCTTTACAATCCTGCATCTGGGAATAGACAGTTCAGGTTGAGTGTTGCTAAATGCAACACACACATTACAATTTCCAAGTACATCCACTTCACAACTAAGTACTGCACAACCTCTCCAAATCTCCAATACACAAAAGCTGATATCCATCGAATACAGGCTTGGGTCTATTTCTCTATGAAATACATAAACTGAGATCATCATGGCACTGTCTTTGTAGTTGTGTTTAACCCCCCTTCAACAGACACAACATATCTACTCCAGCCCCCTAAGAAGAGAAAAATCCAATGAAGTATGAGTTTTAGATTTTCATAAGATATCGAGAAATATGGAGTTATGGACTTCTGTTCTGCCACGGTGTATAAGTTATAACTGATCTTTGCTAAGTTGTATATGACACTACAAACAACATGATATTAGTGACTTACACCAGTTATGGAATTTCTTTCTTGCTAATCCAGCTCTTGCTCGATAAATTACGGGAAGCATTTCATTCTCTGCAAAATGACAGGACACAAGTTCAACTCAAGAGTACATATTAATAGCATCTGCAGTATATTTCATGTATTAGTAAATCATAACTCCATGTAACCTGTCTTTCAATTTCAATGGCAGATGCAGTAAGCCTTCGTTTCAAAACTGACCTCTCGTTTTCACAGCTCTCCATCTCTGTATCTGAAAGCAAAAAAATAGAGTATGAAATTTCATGATTAAATTGCAATTTCTGATTTATCCTTTTTGTTGTGGGAAACTACTGAAATCCTAGAGATAGATTAACAAGACAGCTTCCATGCTCATACTAACACTTAGGGGCTGCATTGCATAAGAGTACAAAGAAAAAAAAAAAAGGTAGAAAATGTAATCGACTTTTCTTTATTCACTTGTTGTTACAGACTTACTATTGACATGTTCAGGCCATCTCATTCTAGAAAAGAAACCCTTTCTTTTAATATAGAGAACTTCTAATAAAGTTACAAAAATAGCTAGTAGTCGACCATATTGTCTGATATGAGCAACAGCATACTGCAATAGATTTAACAGTAGAAGGATATTTTTCTCGTTATCTGGTTCCTATCCTTGGGTAATATAGAAAATTATATTAGACTAGAAATTGGATGAAGAAGAAATGCTGTGTCAAACAGGCGGATGACCAAGCTGCAAAAACAAACAGATTACAGCTAATGGTTATCCTGGTTGCAAAGTAATGAATTGGCTGGTTCCGACAATATAAAATCAACTCTTTTTACAAGCTCTCCTGAGTTTCAGGAAAATTTTGATATGGACACTGAATCAACTTACTAAAAACACTTCTGGTAAGAGGGCTTTTCCTAGGCATAGATTCTAAAATTCTTAAACAAGTATTGTGCGTATGTTTTGGTCATTGCTCAATACCAAATGAGCTGATTTTGGATGTATGTCAAACACATCATACAATGCTCAGAGTCATTAACAAGATAATTCCAAAAGGAGAGAAATCATCGTACTGTTCCAAACATAACAAAAAATAAGCAACATAGTTGGAACGTAAAATGAAGAGAGTTGTGAAGAAAACGAATAGAACAAACCGAGCATTTGGCATTCATTACATTATAATGCTTTGTTATTTCATATCTCTGAAAAACAGAGGATAACAAATCATATTACTAGATATGATACCCAGTATCATTAAGTTCAATATGAGTAGTATCTACGATATTATGGTTATCGACTTACACCATAGTCAACACAATTAATTACCGGTGAACTTATATATGGTGGAGTATCCATGGGAAATCAGAAGTACAGAAGGGACAGCTGAGATGAAAAACCAGAAGCAAAGTAAAGTGGAGAGAGAAGAACAGAGCATAAAAGATCAAGGTTTATGTGTTTCTCAAATCAATTCTATTGACAAAAATTAAATCACGACCCAAGCAAGATACCACAGACTAAAAAATAAGAACAAGATGCTTATTTCTCACCATAATAGTACGAGGACAGGATTGTGATGCGCTCAGTTGGCTGAAAGCAAGAACATACAGAATAATTAGCTCAGTGGTAACGAAGCAGTGACAGCATTGTTGACAATCTCAATTAAATTAATATAATCATCACATAAGCGGACTAACATACAAATCAATCTTAAGAAAAGAACAGAGGTAGTTTTATAACATGTAACTCTTTCGGTCTTGTTAAGTAACCGCTTTGACCTAAACACTTAAACTTGTAGGTTAGGACTCAAACGTCTGTGAAGCATGGACACTCCAAAAATATGCTGGGGTAAGTGTCGGACACGTGTCCGACAAGGCAAAATGCGTGTCGGTTGACTTTTTCGGCGGTCAACGAGGGGGACACGGCGGGGGACACAGCAGGACACGATCAGGACACGGCGGGACACGGTCAAGACACAGCAGGGCCATTTTTGCAATTATTTTTTGAAAAAATGGGGTCAAATTATGATTTTTAAAAATATTAGGGGTCAAATCCAAAATTTTCAAAATTATAATTTTAGGGTTTTATAACTTCTGGTATCATCATCCTACAGCCATTTGAAAAAATTGGAAAAACACTAAAACAAAGATAAGAGGATTAGAGGAGAGAAGAGAAGAAAAGAAGAAGAAGAAAAAATATAATTCTAGAAACTTGTTGTTTGTGTTTTATTGAATCATTTTTTTATATTTTATTATTTTAGAAATATAAAAATATATTATTTTAATTGCCGTATCCTGCCGTATCCGTGTCCTAGTTTTTGGAGATTTACCGTGTCCCCGTGTCGTACCGTGTCATGTCGCCGTGTCCGTGTCCATGTCCGTGCAACATAGTCAAACGTTAATATTCAGATTCAAGTGTAAGACCCCTCATGTGGAAGACCAACAGGCTTGCCACATGGCCAAGCCCAAACATACACAGATTCAAACACAAATATAATTAAATGAAGGGACCCAAACCTAGATACTCCAAATAAAATTAGCTTTGATACCATGTTAAGTAACTGTTAGAACTAAAAAGTTTAAGCTTGTAGGTAAATACCCAAGATTATAATATTTAAGCACTCTAATGTTACAAGTCTATTTATTTATGAAACATCAAAGTCAGGGACGATAGACTGATTCTTTGCTCTGCTTCTTGTGCAAAGTATTACAAGTAAGAGTAATATACCCTGCTACTAAATTAATCCCTTCAAGAACACGAGTAAGAGATTAAATCCAAAAGGTGGAGAAAATCACATGATGATACTTAAGAATTTTAACTTTCAACCGAATCTGCCTTGTCTATCCAAATTACATCGCTAGAGAAGGGCAAATGTATCACCTGTGACATGTGTATGAGTGAGTATGACATCAGTGTTTTCTTTTATGTCAAATTATTATAACTAAGAAGCAAACTTTAATAACTGTTATATACAAAAAATGCAACCAAATGATTTAGACTCCCAAATTATCACTCGTCCATGTGATATATATCCAGTCCAAATGTGCAATCTCAATGCTTCATTCCCAGGTTCTAGAATTAAGAATGGGTTGAAAACATACCATTACAAAGATCCCCTCACGTCGAGTAGGGAGTTGCTCAAGCTTTCTCAAAGTCTCATCGCCTTTAGTAACTTTACCAAATATTGCATACTAAAGTGCATCAATGTCATCAGTTCCATCGGCAATAATGTCATATGTAATTATAAAATAAAAATAAAAATGAAAAATACTTCAAAATGACTTTTGGAAAGTGTAAGGGGCTGGAGGCATACCTCACCATCAAGATGGGGAGCATCTCCTAGAAGCATTGAAAATGAGGATTGTGCACTGTTTGGATCAGAATATCTGAACAAAAACATAACGGGTTGATAATATTAATAAATAAATTTAACAGCATGGATTTGAACATAATAAGAAATTTGAAAATTAACATAGATGACTAGTCAAATGACTCCTGAAGGTTGAAATATCTCTTCACGGTCAAACTACTTCTGAAGTTTTGACACTTTGCATGAAGTTTTGCTTCATAATCCACTATAATAATGTCAAACGTGCAAGGAGGTGCTATTCACAGACTCACAGTAACATGAGGCATTCATGGAAGCCTAGGAATGGAGCTGACAACATTTATATTATCCTAAACCAGCAATCAGCAAAGCAAAAGAACTATCTAGGGATCTACTCAACAAAAATAATGAAACAATATGTGCACACTTTGATAAACTCAATATGTAGTTGGTTCTATTTCTACAAAATTATGAATTTGTCCCCCTTACATTATGCCCCAATTGACAGTTTCAAGTTTCAACCATCCAACATTTTCTTAGAAATTAACACTTCAAATCGTTAAACATTAAAATAGAAACGCCACAATGCAAATTAAAATCATGAATTAACATATCCACATGGTGGTTCTACAAAGACTTTACCTGCCCATAGAAAGAATACCTCTCACATGTTTGACATCACTAAATTCACCAACAATAGTCTTTTCTGCCTCTCTTCTTTGCTCTTCGTTCATAGGAGCCGTCCGTCCGCTTGCAACATCAGCCACTTGTGCAACAAAACCCTTATCAACCTACATCAAATTCATAGCATAATCACTACCCAACAAACATTACAAAAACAATTATAATTAAAACAACAATCAACACAATTTGATGCATTAATGGGGTCTTAAACAAGTATACCCGGAAAAAGTGATTGGTGTTATAGCCACCTAGACGGACAAGCTTGAAAATGTGGTCAACAGTTTTGGGTGCCACACTTGGGTAGAACCCAAATTCAATGTCTCCATATTTTGTCTGCATTTGCATAAATAAAATTATAACATATTTTTACACAATTGAACAACAACAACAGTATAAAAAAAACCCAAATATTAACACGGTAATAAATAAATTAGCGTGATCAAGAACAAAACAAAAACAGAAGAAAAAACCTGAAAAACAACACGAGCTGAACTGAGCTCCGGCTCCTGAGAAGAAACTACAACGAAAAGAGAAGCTACTGCCCAACAAACCCAACACAGCTTCCACATTCTTTTTCGCTGAATTTTGGTTCCTGATCTAAAGCTGCTGTGTCTCTGTATTTTGTCAACTGCTACGAATACTAGATTTATTAAAAATGAATATTGGGCCGGGTTTGAACCTTTGACCCGGCCCATATTGAAGTTTGTATGGCCCAGGCCTCTGCCGTGGGCTGCAACACCAGTCTATGAACTCTGCTTCACAAGTCAAATGGAATTTGCTTACCATGGAACCAAAAAATATTTCTTCAAATGAGAAGCCCATTCAATGTCCAGCCCGGCCCAGAATCAATAATCAAGAGTTAATACGATAGATCATGGAAAAATAATAATGCATTAATATTTTTTTTCGAAATCTAGCATCAATCCAGTTAGGAGTTTGCCAGATTTTTCGAGATCAATTGCTACATGAACAGTTTGGAATGTAACTTCCACTACAAGGGAGTTCCTCCCCCACACTTCGGGGTTTAACGGATGAAAGTGAGACTCAAACATTTGTCGCATAAGTAAATAAGGAAACACCTACGTAAGTAACGTAACCACTTTGCTGATAGTTGAAGTGCAATTAAAATTGTAATTGATGTATAGTACAATTACAAAATTCAATCTGAAAAATAGATTTTTGATTGATTTCACTTGGAATTTTTAAGGGATCATAAATTTTATGTTTTGCATATGTTTTATTTTTTGAATTGAGAATCACAATGTGGAATAGAATTATTTTTTTCCCCAAACATAACAATATATTGGGTCTGAATGAGGACCCAAAAAAAGCATTTAAGAAAAAAAAAAAAAAATTCATCTTCTTGGATCAGCTGTAATCAAGTTAATTTCTTAAAAAATAATATATATAATATTTCTCTAATCAGGACTGTCTTGACTTTATAATTTCAAGACGTTCAACCACAGCCACACATTCATAGTGGGCCCACAGCTTCACATTAATAAAAACTCACACCCAATATGAATGTATGGATATTGTTGAACATTATTAGCTTATAATTTCAAGACGTCCTTACTAGAGAACCACTATATATATATACATATATAGTCTTTCTACTGTCAGTTCATCCTGATATAATATATCAGGACGAAGAATATGGACCATAAATTATGGAGAAGTTTCGACAAGTGCATACGCTTTGAGTCAAAGTATGTAAATATAATAGTCCACATTTTTCATCAAGAATGTGGACCATAAATTATGGAAGAGTTTCGACAAGTGCACGCTTTGAGTCAAAGTATATAAATCTAATGGTCAATATTCTTCATCCTGATATATTTTATATTATGACGAATTGACAATAGAAAAACTATATATATATATATATATATGACACCAATCGGATCAGTAATTTGTTGAGACCGGTTCGTAATGCAACTCCCACTACATGTAGAGGAATCTCCCTGCACTTTTGATCCATCTGTTCATAAATATTTGTAAGTTGTAACCAGCATATGGTATTAAATGTGAAATGCACGATTCAAAGTTGTAGTCTCCTGAACAGGGTTTGATTCCCGTACATGGATCATTCTTTTTTCTTTTGTTTTTTCATGATTATTATTGTGTATACAGACATCTCATTGTCTTGTTTAGTGAATACTAGGCTACCAGAGTGGACTAGCAAACAGTTTTTTTATCCCCATTATCAGCATTTGATTTTCCAGGATTAATAGTACAAATCTTCACCTATAACTGTACATTAAACACAGGATTCTTCAACTTCTGTATACCACAAGTTACTAAAAGAAAATTCTCTATTTTGTTCTATCTTTTTAGCCCTTTTTTTTCCTTTTGTTAGGGAGGAATCCTCAACGTGCCACCATTTGCTTAGTTAGATTATATTCTGGTTATATATCATTACTCATGAATCATAAACCCGTATGTATTTTTAAGTGTGAATTGAATATGTATTATTACGGAGTCAATTTTGTCAAAAATAGGCAAACGAGATATTGTTGGAAACTCTTCTGAGGTTAAGAAAACACAAGTCCGGGCCGTCCGGCAGTTTTATGTGCCTAATTGAGTCTAATGTGAACTAAGTGTGGGATTAGTTGATTAAGAGCTCACATCAACTAAGTATAAGATTAGTCGTGGATATATAAATCATTAGACATCCTCTCCTTACAAGTCTGTTCTATCTAATGATTTCGTATTAACTAGAAAGATTGATTTGAAGTTTTTATAAGATAGAATTTCGCTAAACTCCAACATGAGTCATGACTAACCATATATTTAGATTACTACAATATATTGTTTGCCTAATTTCAATGAAATTGATTGACTGACTCTGCTACTGCCAATCCTACATCAATTGACACTATAAGTTTTAAGAAAATGCTAATTGTAACTCATGCACGCAAGAAAAAATGTTGGTATGATACCAATCACTTTTTGGAAACAGCTCCATGGTTCACTCCAACGTGTAAGTGGTTTCTTAATATTAAAATTATTTCTAAAATTAACTCAAAACTAACATTAAATTATTCCCAAAAATCGATTCTATCATACCCAAATGGGTACAATAGCCAACTCCCCAAGAAGACACTCCCCTCTCATAGGGTACTGATTATAAATGTCAATATGTCATAGTTATGGGTCATATCAAATCATATCATATCACCAAAAACATCAATAGCTTAGTGAAATCCAGCACAATCTATGAATACACATCACCTCTCAAAAGAAGAATATTATTACAAGAGACATTTAATCCAACAGTTTTATTGAAAGCAATGTTTCGTGCTTGTGGGATTTATTCCATTACAATTTTTTGAGTGTCAAGAAGAAATTCAGTGTTTGCACTCCACAGGGAACCTGATTCTGGTGGTGGCTATGGCATCTGTAACCTTTTCAAATTATTATTTTTTTTCCCTGATTTGTCACACTAATAAATCTCTACCAAATCAAATACTTTGTTTGTATTATTAAAGATCAAAGATTGGACTTGGATATTGCTAACAGTTCTCATTCCAATAAATATCCTGAAACATTTTTTTTTTTTAAACATTTATTAATTTGGGACCAGGTTTTTTTTTCTTTTTATAAAACTTTCGTCATTGGTAGGATTCGAACTGTTGACCTGGGAGTCATTTGTCCAACCTAAACTCGTCCATCTACCAACTGAACTACGGCTATATTGGGCCGTTGGCCAATATCCTGAAACTTGGGTTAGCTTCAGCTTTATTTTTCTGTGAAATGATTTTCTATTGGTGGGATGTCAACATCTCTAACTCTCATGTCAATGTAATCACATTATTCACTAAACTGTTCCTGGGTCATAATAAACTGCAAAATTATCAAAAACAAAAGCAAAAGCATTTTTTGTTTTTATTTTTTAAAATAATTTTCTGTTAATTAAAACAATTACCCATGTTTGTTTCTAGAAGGGAGAAAATGGGGAAAACGTAGAATTCCCAAAAGAAGAAAAAAAAAATGGAAAATTTTCAACTCGACAGGCAAACAAATTTCAATAAAGTTGCACGTTTATGTACATATTTGAAACCCAACACACCATTATCTATCTAATCAACCGACTAATAAGCATCCACGCTAATCAACTTTTCGGTCATCCTCTTTTTTCTTGTTACAAGTCTTGTCGAATTTTTTTTATTTTTTTTATTTTTTCGGTTTATAAAATCAAATCAAATCATAATACATGTGAAACTGATTATGCCACATAGCTTTACCGAGTAACTATTTCACTTTACTTTGTTTTTTTGTGTGTGTGGTTGAAATAAGTTTCTCATTTCTCTTTTTAACACATTACTCGTAATAATTATGTCCGGTCTACCGTCTTTTTATACCATATCAATTGAATCTAAATCGTTTGAGTTTACGTCTCGTTTTAGTTTACACTTCTTTTCATATCGTAAAATTATTCGTTCAAAATTTTTGACCTAATTCCGTCATCTTCATATAGAATTAACGCTTTTTCATGTACAAGTTTTGAAATTTTCATAAATTTGTCTAGCACGCGTCATTTAAAAAAGATTAAAGTTTAGAGGAATTAATGTATGTCATCAAGTTGGTGTATAAAATAGATGCCATTAGATAAATTTTTATAATATTTTTTGATATACCACTTATGGTACAGTGACTCAAGTTTGAGATATTATCGAACCGAATGAGAGCTTTTTACCACCGAGACACATTGTGTGTTATAAAATGTTTTATTAAAGATACGATTGATTGGTGTATAAGAAATGGAAAAATTCGACAAAATTATAAATATTACTTAAAATTGTGGCAGCCAGACAATTATTGTCAAAAATAAAATCTCTATCATAATAGTAGGAAAAAAAAAACATATAAATCATTGCATCTTAGAAAATCTTATGAAGTACTTCCTATAAACAATTAAACACCATAATTAAACTAAGATAAACATGTCATGATAAAAAGAAAGCACGTGGAAAGCCTAAAATTGATGGAATTTTTATTTTTATTTTTATTTTTATTTTTATTATATATATATATATATATATATATATATATTATTAGTTCGAACTAATATAAAATATATCAATTCCTTACACGTCGGTCATTCGATTTATATCAGTTCAAACTGACAATAAAAAAACTATATATATATATATATATACATATATATCTATGGCATAGTAGAGGTATTATGAGATTATCAGGCAGCCATGTTAATACTATTTATTAAAATATACATATTACTATATTAGAATGAGCAAAACAAAAGCATGTTTTATTTAAAATAATAATAATAATAACAAAAGCATGTTTAACTCAAAATGGACGAATTTGGGACTTGAGTAAATGACTCACATGTCAGCTACTCGAATCTTGCCAATGTTGAAAGCTTTCAAAAAAAAATCTGGCCTTGAATTAATAGATATTGTCAACAAAAAAAACAAAAAAAACAAAAAAAAAAACTCAAAATGAAAAAACTAAAGTGTGAATCCATTTAGTATCACTAAAAAAAAATAAAAATATTACTAACATTAAATAAATAAAAACCTTATAATTAAAAAAAATACCTTTTTTTATTTAATACGATTAATTTAAAGTTTGGTAAGGTACACCGTTCAAATCTACAACTTCAATGATGCAGTTGTATAGATATGAAAAGTATATCACTAAACCAATTTTATTTAGTCGATTTTTAGAAGATTTCGACGTGTCTTCCGCACCGTCCATTAGAATTTAGAGAAATACTTTATTATGTGTTACTTTTTGTAATTATGCTTCCGTGATGCAACAAATGACAAATCCTCTAAAAACAACATGCTCAACTAATCTTCTAGTTCTACGTCCAGGATCGCTCCACGTGTTTGCAAACATTTATAATAAAAAAAATTAACGAATTTCGGTTGAAAATTCGTTAGAATGAACATGAGAACATGCAATATTCTGAAACCACAAGTAATTCAATCAATGTATTATATAACTATAAGTTCTAATGCGGTGTCACACACCTAAAAAGATTCTCCATTTATTTATTTATATGAGCAACACATGATTACGAGAGCCTCCATTTTTGTTGCTAGGTCTTTGGTTTATTTTTTTTTTATTTTTTATTTTTTAAATATGATTTTAAAATTTAAGAGATCTATTTTATAAATCTTGTTTGGTTAAATTGAGTACATCTTTTTTTTTAGAGTAATGCTAGAGGACCCAAAAAACCAACCTAAATTTTGGACCCAAAACATGTGGCACACATCACATGGGGTATTGGAAAGAGTGAAGTGGGACCATGTTGTGTTTGATGTGTGCCACATGGGTTTGGGTCCAAAATTTGGGTTGGTTTTTTGGGTCATCTAGCATTACTCTTTTTTTTATAATGCAATAATATTTGTTCATTATAAAATATCACGGCTAAATGGATTTACTTGTAGTTTATTCAATATTTCCGACGTGCACAATTTGAACTTCTTTTCGATAACTTGTGTTTTGTACTTTTCTTTTTAAAAGAATCTAGTTTCAAAAATCTTATGAACGTAGTATTTTACTCTTAACAATTATTATTATCGAACACAATTCGACATTCTTTTTGTTTCCTAAGTAAAAAGAATTTTTTTTTTGTTGGTATAGCATATAGGATGCAACGACTCGAACCTGAGATGTTAATAAACTGAATGGACATCATTTACAACCAAGCTACATTGGACAACAGTATAAATATTTTTAAGAAAACCTTACTATAATTTTTTCAATTAAAAATATGTAACTGGATAAGAAAAATATAATAACATTTCTTATAAACATTTAAAAGAATGATAAAAATAAAATAAAATGATTCACTATGAAACAAAGAAGAAGAAAAAAGAAAACTAAATAAACTAAATGCATTGTTCAGACTTTAACAAAAGAATTAAAAAATTCAAACTTTGTTTCTTTTGTTTATGAAATGAAAGGTTAATTGCATTAACTAACCCTTACTTTATTGGATATAGCAAGATTTCAAAACGATACCCTAGATTAACATAAACATCCGTTGTCATCAAGTCAATCCATTAACTTTAACGGTTGACTAACCTTGACCTATGGAAAACCAAATATACCCCTGCCACATCACCTCGGACATAAATTAATTTTAATTAAATTTTGATAAATAAAAATTAAAAAAATAATAATAATATATCGACCGCTCGCGGAAACTTTCTCAATTCGCTGAGGAGCCTCCTCTGCGAACTGCATGAGGTTGATCTCCAAGTAGGAGAAGATCTCTTCCGGTGACTAGGAGATCGTCAAAAATCTATTGTTTCATGCTTCATCGCCGGTAGATTATTTTATTTTAAAAAAATATTTGATTTTTCAATTTTAATTAAAAATATATGTTTTATGTTTGAGATAGTGTGGCAAGGGTATATTTGGCTTTCCAATGGTCAAAGTTAGTAAACCGTTAAAGTTAACGGATTGATTTGATAGCAAGGGGTGTTTGTGTTAATTTAGGGTATTTTTTTAAAATCTTGTTATATCTAATAAAGTAAGGGTAAGTTAGTGCAATTAACCCTAAAATGAATAGAGAATGAAGAGGAAATTGAAACTTTGATGTGTTTGAGTGCCAATAAAAAATTGAATATTTCACTATAATAAATCTACTGAGTTTATCTAAATTAAATTAAATCTTAAATTATACATTTTTTTGTAAATTATCATTAATTTTGGAATTGTCTTTCATTTGTATTTATATTTATTTTATAAGAAAATACTTTTACTTAAAAAAAAAAAAAAATTTAATTTCAAAATTTTTATTTTTTAAGAAAAAGCTAGCCCAGGCTAGCAATCACGTACCTCCGCTCCCGTCTGCACCACAAGGTTGTGAGTTCGGGTTTTCTCCCTTCCAAAAAACCTCGAATTAATTTAGTACTTCAAAAAAAAAAAAATGTTACCCCTATATATATATATATATATATATATATATATATATATAGAGAGAGAGAGAGAGAGAGAGAGATCCCTTATTTTAATTTCGGTAAGGGCCACCATGAAATCACATTGATTTGAATGATTTTTTATCTGATTTATTTATTTATTTATTTTTGTAGATGATAAGTTCATTAAAATCTACCTATGAATAAAATTTGAAAAAATTTCAAACACTAGAACTATTTATCCCAATTTTTTAAAATATGAAGGTATCGGAAAATAGGTGAAATATGGGAAAATTCAAAAAAAAAAAAAAATTATAGTGCTTAAAAAATTCTCAAATTTTATTCATAGATAGATTTCGATAAACTTATAATCCACAAAAACATTTAGATCAAAATTCATTCAAATCGATGTAATTTCGTAGTGGTCCTTACCAAAATTAAAATAAGGGATCTCTTATGAGAGACTCACTATATATATATATATATATATATTGAAGAGAGATTACCTCATATATTGAAAATATTAAATCTAGTTATATATATATATATATATATATAAATACGGTCCTGTTCTGATCAGTGTGCACTAATATAACTACATCAGTACCGATGCATGTTGACCACTAATTATGGAGAAGTTTTGACAAGTGCATAGATTTTGAGTCAAAGTATGTAAATTTAATGGTCCACATCCAATGCACTGATGAAGTTATATCAGTGTGCACTAACAAAGTTATATTAGTGCGCACTGACTTGAATATTTATATATATATATATATATATATATATATATATATATATAGAGTAAAGCTAGACGTCCCAAATTCTATCTCAAATGATGTGGCACGTGAGGTGTCAGCATCTTATAAATCATGAGATTATACGGTGATTGATGTGATGTTGATACCTCACGTGCCATGTTATTTGGGACAAAATTTGAAAAAAAAAAATTAGAATGTCTAGCATTACTCGTTTATATATTTATATATATATATATATATATAGTAATTTGTCAATGATAACTTCATAAGATATCATTTTACAATTTTACAGCAACTCTTGTAATCTTATTCAAAAATAAAAAATAAAAAAAAATAACACGACTTACATTTCAATTACTATATATGATTATTGATTTTTTTTTTTTAATTTTTTTTTTTTTTACATTCTCTGTTTCCAAAAAAAGAAAAAGAAAAGAAAGTAAAGATAAAGTGGGTTGCAAAATGAATGGAAGATATGGTTATTTCTTGCTTCTAAGTTTGTGTTTTGTTGTTTATGGGATTTGATAGGTCATCCTAACATGATACATCTATTTCTCAAGTCTTATCATTAATAGCAGGAAAAAGCATTTCTCATCTCTTTTTACAAGTGATATATGGGCCAATCATACAACACCAAACGATAATAACATGGCATGCCAATTATCCCAGTCACCTTCTAAATCATCATATATGCTTTTCCAAATCACACTTCAAATTCTTAGTCGTTTTCGACAACTCGTATAAATACATTCATTCTTCGTATTTCGAAACAGACGTTGACTCAGTAGTATACCATCCATACATAGAATTAAATATCGTCGGTGACTTGGGTTAGGCGAAATTCACGGATTTATTGTTCACTCTCCTTTATTATGATTTGAATAGGACATCAAGCTTCGTATACATCATCATCTACTAGAAGAAGACATCTGCCTAACCAGATTGTTTTTTATTGATAGATGATGTTATTATTCTCTTGTGGAAAATTTTGAAGGGAGTCCACAGCGAATACGTCTCCTCTGCTGACTATTTCCAATTAGCTTTTATTTATTTTTTTGTTTGATTATTATTGACTTTAATTGCTCTCGATCGTAGACCCCCTTCAAACTTGATTTTATCTTTTAAACATTTCAACTTACACTTTTATACATACATGCATGTAGACTTGTAGTTTGTATGTATACGTATTTTTGCAAAGGTAGTTAAGTTAGCTAGCTATATAAATTTGTAATCAATTTTTTTAATAAATAATAATGATGTGTATAATTATATAAAATTCACATACTATATGGGTTGTCAAGTGGCAAATAGAAAAAGCCAACATGGGCGTAAATGGATGAGCTTGGGACTTGAGTAAATGACTCCCAAGTCAGCGGCTCGAATCCTACCGATGGCGAAAGCTTTAAAAAAAAAATACATGGTCCCGAATTATTAAATATTGTTAAAAAATAAAAATAAAAAAAAATAAAAAAAACGTGGCAAATAGAATAAAAAAGAAAAAAAAGTAATGAGCCCCCTAAGGAAGGAAAATGTTATTAAAACAAAGAAAAAAAAAATGTCAACCCTTCCTTAATTTTGAAATTAAATATAAATAGACTATGTTGATTTTGAAATTTGTTTTGTCTTTATTGTATTGTTAAGTTTTTGATAAAATTTAACAAAATAGATACATTTAAATTACTTTGAAAAATAAAAAGGGGTCAATGAATGAAGTTAATTTTAGTACTCTCTCTAGATCTATATAATTTTAACCAAAATCAAATGATATATATTAATGGTAAATGATGGATGTGTAACTAACTTTAATTGTTCTTATAAAATATAAATAAATAAATAAATAAATAACTATAATTTTAAATTGACTCGTCTAAATCTAATCTAACGGCATTTTCTTCTTTTATTGATGTATTTCAAGATTTTTCTTGAGATTCAAGTTTTTCAGATTTTTCAAAAATAAAAAATAAAAAATGTGGTCAAAATGAATGGTGAAGATTTAAATCTTTTAAGTCTAATTTTTTTTAATAAATAAAAAGGCTTAAAAGGATAAAAATACCCTTATCCCTGTTAAGTTTGATTAATGGTATGATATATATATATACAATCTTTCTATTATCAGTTCGAACTGACAAAAGTTATATCAGTTCCTTATACGTAGGCCACTGGATTTAAATACTTTGACTGACAAGTGAAATACTTTGACTGACAAGTGCATACAGCCAAGTCAAAATATTTAAATCCAGTGACCCACATGCAAGGAACTGATATAACATTTGTCAGTTCGAACTGATAATAGAATTTTTGTATATATATATCATATATGGTGTGTAACATTGATTTTGAATTTTAATTAATTAATTTGAATTGATGTGGATGCATTGGTTTAAAACCCACTTTATGGTAATGGAATGGGCCCTTGCCAGATAAACCCCCAAACTAATATGCAATGTGGTGTCATGTAAACAACCATACATATCACATGGGTAGCCCCCCCTCTTACACCCCAAAACAAGAAATTCAACCAACACCAACAAAATAAAAAAATAAAAAAATAATAATTTAAAAAATAAATAATAAATAAATGAATAAATCATAAGCTAAAAAGATTAAGCAAGATTCGAAAGTTACATTTTATTGTTGAATCGTTTACACTAATTCTCCCTTCCTCAATTTTTTTTTTTTTTTCCTTTCAATAATTGCTTTCAATGGTGATGCCTTTGCGTTTCTTCCTTACTCATCTCCAATGCCCTCGCACTTAGGGAAAAAAAAATAAAAATAAAGGAAATCATATGCCATTATCATTACAAATTATATTCAAAGTTTTAGGATACGATTCAAAACATAATCTTCTTTCTTTTTCTTTTACAAAAGTGTGACTAAAAAATATCTCAAATGGCACGTTCTCACACTTCAAATCTTACGGTGTACATATTACAAGTATGTACAGATATTATTCTACCCCCGTACTGTAGAGTCGTTTAGTGTTTTAAGACATTTTAATATATAAAATAATTTAAATTAAATTGAAAAAAAAAAAAAAAAAAAAAAAGGTCTTTTGATTGCACTGGTCACACCGTGTCAAGTCTACTCAATTGGTATGTGTCTCATGTGAAAATAGTATAGTATATAAATACCACGTGACATATGTACAGGAGTTTGGGTGTATACATTGAACCAAACGTAACGGAGCATACTAAAGTCTCTCTCTCTCCTCAAATAAAACCATGAACCATAATCAGATTGAGACAAATCACAACCACAATCTAGTTATAAATATAGATCGATGATGCTTTTACTAGATTGCGTGCTATGCGGTGCACGGCTCTCTTTTTTTTTTTTCTTTTTTTTTTATTCTTCCCTTTGTTGGCTTAACGTTTTTATACAAATACAAGTCAATGTGACTTTGTAAGGGAGAGTGAAAATTGTCCTCCGGGACGTAGCTCAGTTGGTGGATGGATGAGTTTAGGGTTTGAGTAAATAATTCTCAAGTTAACAGCTCAAATCCTACCAATGGTAAAAGTTTAAAAAAAATACCCGGTCCAAATAGGTGGATAAAGATAATATAAGAGAGAGAGTAAGGGGCCGTTTGGTAACGTTTTTGTTTTTCAGTTTTTGTTTTCTTGTAATCTGAAGTTTTTGAAAAACTGATTTTTGGATTTTTTGAATTTGAAAACGCGTTTGGTAGCAATGGTTGAAAACGATATTCGGAGAATCAAAACATAAAAAACATGTTTAGTATAATATTTTTAAAAGATTAATATTATAAATAATGAAAAAGTGATATTAAAACTAAAAAAAAATAAAATTAAATAATAAATAAATTTAATTTTCATTATCAAACCTATCGAAATCATCATCATCTTTTTGATATAGATCCATGAAGATCCAAAAGATGGATTTGGTTTGAGTAAATTTTATTGCTAAAAAAAAGTTTTCAAGAATACTGAAAACAACAAATTGTTATTCTCAGAGTTCTCAATTTTTTGTTTATTAAAACTGAAAACTGTTTTCAATGTTTTATAAAACAGTTTTTTGAAATCATCATACAAAACGGATTTTTCCTGTTTTTGTGACTTAGAAAACAAAAAACAGTTTCTGAAAACGTTAACAAACGCGCCCTAAGTGTTTACTCGAACCCTCAACGTGGTATAGGTATGAGGGGTATATATATTACTAGGCCAATTTTATCTCGAAGAAAAAAGATAATGTATACGATGAAATTCGAACCCTGAACACTGTGTTCACGGCGTTAGTGATGTCGTTGTGTTTTGGCGAGTTGCACAATTAGTAAAATTAATTAATGTCTTTCTCACCGTCCAATAATGCTTCACATGACAACACGTCTTTACATAAGTGATCGACACGTGCCGGAGAGTGATTGGAGGATAGGTGCCTCGGTTCATGAGGGAGGAGGAAGTTGGATTATTATAAGTGGTTAGTGCACGCCAGAATCTTTTTTGTTTGTGGGTTTTGTAGATGGATAGTGGAGTTGCTTGGTTTTGAAGTTTTTTTTATTATTGTTCTTTTTATAAAAATATAAAAATATAAAAAAACAATAAACAAAAAAGATAAGGGTTCATTATGATTTTTTTATTCAAAGTCTTTAAAGATGATGTATGCACGTGGCCATGTTTAGTGTTTTCTCTTATTTTATATTACCTTTAAACCAATTTGCGTATCTTCTTTGCATTTCTGCCCTTCCTTTCAAACCTAATCACATCTTCTTATAGTAACTCTTCTATATTTTTATTTTTATTTTCTATATCAAGAATATTTCGAAAACTAGCTGCAGTCATATGACTACTTTTAATTTGTAATAACGAAGAGCTCCCTTATTGTAATTTTTTTTTTATTTAATAAATAAGACATGACTCAAACTCCTGTTACCGAGACATAGGTGGAGTTGACGATATGAATTAATATAAATTAAGAATCAAAACAATAACAAGAATTATTAATTTCATCAACTTGTGATATATAGTATATTTTAAGTAATTAACAATTTCTAATACCAAATGATTTTGTTTATTTTTATTGTTGAACGATAAGTTGTTTGATAAAATTAATATATTTGGCACTTTCTAAATAAATAAATAAATAAATAAATTAGTACTTTCAAGTTATTTTATTTGTACTTGTTTAAAGAAAAATTTAATGGAAATAACTATGTCAACAAACTAACTTCATTCACACGTATAAATTTCATTCACACGTATGATTGTTTAGGCAAATAAATAAATATCCAAAAATCAAACAAGGACACAAATATAAATACTATAAAACAAAGGGTGTCCCTACAAAAGTCAGTCACCGCTCACCGTAAGCTAGAAAATGAAATAAGGACAAACTCCCATTAAAATTTACAAAGATAGTTACACTCACCACTTCGAAATTCCCAAAACTTTACAAGAATATTATCAATAATAGAAAAATATCAACCCACTAGGCCTACATAGCTTAAAACAAATTAATGCCATAAAATATATTATTATTATTTATATATCCAATAAAAACATTTCCATTTTAATAAAAATCCAAATTTCAAATTTCAACGGTTGGATACTTGTGATAGATATAAATTCACTAGTACTTACAAACAAGATAATAATTAAATGCATACATCTCATTCATCAAATGTATCTAATGGTTCGGATTTCAAGATAAGAATTTTATTAGATAACTACTTCAAGAAATTATAATTCACGAGACACGAATTAAAATATATATTCACCCGTACATCACTCCTTAACAAAGGTTAATAACACTCCTCTCCCATATTAATGATAAAGAAATTTGAGTCTTACCACTATATAATTTTTATAAGTATGTATCCATAGTTTTTTGTACCGTATATGTATAAGCTTTTTGTATCGATAGTTTTTTCAGATGATATCGACAAGTTTCAACAAACTTTTGATTTAACCATTGGATGTTAGAACTTAAAATTTATTGTAATAGTTAAAAAATAAAAAATAAAAAAAATTCCATCCTTAGAATTTGCAAACAATATCATTCAAGTATGTGTCGAGAGTTTTCTGTACCACACGTATATATACCGATACACTGATATGATATCAGCAAGTCTTAACAAACTTTTGATTCGGCCGTTCGTTGTCAACACTCATAATTTAACGTAATAGTATAAAATAAAAATAAAAATAAAAATAAAAACCTATACCCACCCTAGAGTTTGTAAACAAATACCGTCCAAGTGTACGAATACATAAATATATAATTTACATCCATGCATTATGAAACTAATGACAAACAAGAAAAGCAGATTATAATTAGATAAGCATATGAATCATCATCATCATTATCATCTTTGTATTAAATTAAGTGTAAAAAAAAAAAAAAAAAAAAAAAAAAAAAGGAAGCAAAAGCCGGCACAGCCGGACATTCTCCCATGTGTACCGTTTAAATTTCTGGCTCAAACCGATAGTGTAGAGGCGGCCCTATAATTAATTCAAAATTATTACGGAAAAAGGAAAAGTTTACGGGCTTTTATTATTACTATTATTATTATAAAAAATAAAAACATTTTTGACTGTCTCGTCCACTAAGAGCTCCCCACGTGCTCCGACACGTGGTTCGCATTCCTAGACCGATGTCTTTGCAGCACCGTGTAGTGTACACGTGTGTGTGCGTGTTTTTCAGATTGAACATCGAAGTTTTCTCTCTGTCACGTGCGCCGCACGAGCTACTCATTAGTTCCCTTTTGGTCCTCACACAGTCCTCGACGACGCCGTCAAAGTCATACACGCAAAAACACAACCATCCCAAAAAATAAAAAACGACTATGTTAGGTAAATCAAACCTTTGACGAAATTTCGAAAATACCCCCATTCATTTATCTCAGTATCTTCCAAAATCGTATGATTAAAAATTTAAACCGTGGCTATATTTGTCTTTTTATTATTTTATGGTCACAATTTGACGTTTCTTGAAAACATCAAAATTCCCACCAACTATTTATATAATATCGATTAAAGTAAATGAAATTAATTAAAAGGAATACATTGTTATTTTATTAAAAAATATATCTATACCTAAAAGGGTGTTGAATTAACAAACATATCTACATGTTAGAAATGGAATTAGATGGTCAAAATCTCATGATAGAGCGGCTGAAATTTGGACCGTTTGATTTGAATACCGAGAGACGTATTGAAAGAAAAGTCGGTGGGACCACAACCAGCTTGATGGTTTGGAACCTCATCAACGAAAGAGCTGACTCACAACCTATTACAATTTACAACTAGATTTGAGATTATTTATTTATTTACCAAATAATAATAATAAAAAATAGCACATCGCCTCTTGAACAGAGTTGGTAATGTACCTTCTTTTCACATAAATGATGAGGGATTCAAATCCTATTATATGTATTTTATAAATATGTGTGAGTATTTTCTTTCTAAGATATACAAACAGTTATCTGCACCGTAAATATATTATTTAATTTCGATAGGTTCCGACAGTCTTATTATAATACTTTAAAATAATAATAATAATAAAAATAAATAATTAGAATTAAATTATCTTTTGTTGTTTGGTAATTAGTGTGGGATCCAATTGAATGAAGATAGTGGTCATTTTCTTTATCATCATCGCCTTCTTTTGACATATTTATCAAAGTCACACTAAAATCTTGTTACAGATAAATTAAATTAACATTAAATAAAACGTGATTTTACTTTGACCTGGCCGCTTCCCCACAGCTGGCCCGTCCCATTCTTTAAAAAACGCGGCGCTCGCCATCACCCAATTTACCGTTTTGCCCCTACAAAACGGAACGGGAGTCAAATAGTCAATTATCATATTTTTTTTTAATCACATTTATTATGATTGACTGATGCCGCGATGTGATGTGATGTGATGTTTAAAGTCTGATAATTTTATTTAATATATCTTTTTGGATAATATATTACAATACAAAAATATTAAAACTGTAAAATCCATTATAATTGTAAATTTATATATATAATTAATTATTTTTAATTAATTAAAAAATATATATTTTTAATTAATTTTTTTTAATTTTTTTTAAGAGAAAATAAAAAATAAAAAAGAGAGTGTGATGATTAAATTGACGGTGATAGGGAAGAAAGAGAGGAGGGACCCTATGTCAAGGCTACATATTATAGTATACATAATTAAAAGTTTGAATGATTATTGAGAATCTAGGAACAGTTAAAGGTTATCAATATGTGCTGTTAATTGAGAATTTTATTTCTCTTTGTCTCATGCATGTCATCTTTCTATTTCAATGACAGTTGTGTATTGCCTTTGCTTTTTGTGTGGCCGGTTGTTTTTAGGTTGTGATTACAAATACTAGAGATTATACTGTATTTGTAATTAATAAAAAAAATAGGACATGTGATTTAAGAGGTGTTTATAATTTGAATTTAGCTACTGTACATAGAGATTCTTTAATTGTGAGAGTGGTCAACTTTTTTTTTTTTTTTTTTTTTTTTTTTAATATTATGAATCTTTTTATTTCAATGGATATAATTAAAATTCATGAATATATATATAATATATATTGGTTATTAATTTGAAGGGTTTTACTTTGTAAAATGTTATTTTATCTTATAAAACGTGTGGAAGTCAGTTTTCTTGTTTAGGGAAGGTTTCTTTTCGGGATTCCTTGTTTTGTCAATTTTCTTCTTCATGGGATTTTTTATTTTTTTATTTTTTATTATTCCTAATCACAATTGTTTGTGCTGCCCATGGCAAGTCGAAAGGTTTTGCTTCTTCTTGACAACTGCATTGTCCATGTACCATTTACAGAGCTACCTAATCACATCCAACTCAGGAACACCACAGTGCACTATCTGCCACCAAATTTGACATCAAAGCTACAACCATGTGATGCTGGAATAATTCGAAACTTCAAGGTGTATTATCGTTGTCGCTTTAATTGTATGCTGCTCGGATGTTTGGAATCCAACACAATTGATCCCGAAAAGATTGATATTTTAGAAGCCATTCATATGGTTGTTGTAGCATGGACATTTGATGTTAAGCCCAAGATCATCGTTAATTGTTTACTTCATTGCAAAAATCATACAGTCCATGAGAAACCAATGGAGAAATTGAGGATAGTGGTGTTATGAGTAAATTAGAACAACAAATTCAGAACTTCCACTATAGCAATCCTATAGATGTTAATCATTTACTTAACCATTCGACGGAAGATGAAGTGTGTTACACTCCAACTGAAGAGGATATCATCAATGATATCACAAGGAAGAATAATGATAGTGTAGTTGAGATATATGATGACATGAGGCACCTAAAATCTCTACAAGTAAGGCTGTTGAAATACTAAATTTAATTGAAACCTCTTGGCTACAACAAGAATGTGATAACAATAACTTCTTGAGGACATTTCAAAAGATAAAAGATGAAGTCAAAAATATCAAACACAGTGGCTTAGTGCAAACTAGCACCTCGAAGTACTTTTTTAGATCATGAATAATATGTAATATATTATGTACTTCTATGAAATTTTTAATTTATGTGACAGTTGGGATCAAAATTTACACTAGGTTTCAATTTTTTTTTGATAATTATTTCGATAGAATAATTTATTAATTTTTTTTACGCTGGCTCAAGTCAAGACTAGGATTTTTTATTAATTTATAAAGGATATTAATTTATTGGAGATTAATTTACCAGGGTTCTAGTATATATAGTTGCATGACCCTTGTAATTTCTAACTAATTATAAAAACAATTAATGTATTTCATATACATCTTTTAATACACAGATGTTAAATGAGATTTCCTTAAAATGTTTAAAAATATTTTTATGAATACCGGTAAATACGACAAGATGAGGTTAGTTAAGTGGTAAACCCCTCACATCTATACTATAATGGCGCGTTTACTAATCAGTAATCAAACCCAGGAAAGAGAATTAAGTTACTGATTTATAAATTCCAATGTTTACTAAATTTTTAGGGAATTAAGTTACGTGAACCTCACTCTCAAATCAGTAATTAAGTTACTGATGGAAAGGGAATTTGATTCCTCCCACCCACCCTAAGAATCAAGTTCACTTCCCTGATTAAAAAAGGGAATTCACATACTTTTACTAAAATATCCTCACTTATAATAATTTAAAAAAAAAAAAAAAGTTGTCTTTCCACTGTATCGTTTTATTTTAGGGATTGTTCTCTGTCATTCTTTTTTGTTCATCTTTTCCCTCTGAATCTTGCTATAGGTACGCTTTTTTTTTTTTTATCTTTAATTTCTTGAATATACATAGAAATCTTTGACTTATTGGGGGGGGGGGGGGGGAGGTTTTTTTTTTCTCTTTTTGTCAAATCTGCGATGGCTGTTTATTTAAGTTTTTTTTATTTTTATTTTTCCTTTTTACGTGAAGCTATTATATATTTTGTTTTGTTTAAGTTTTTTTTTTTTTTTTTTGTTTTTTTTTTCCTTTTTACTAAAGCAGTATAAAGCATTACATAGTCATATATATATATATGTATGCTGTTTTGTTAAGTTTTTTTTTTTCTTTTTCCGTAAAGCATGTATTATATATATATATATATGTTTTGTTTATAATTTATATATAAATTTTTTTGTTTTCTTTTATACGGTTAATAATGAATCAAGAACTGTGTGAGCTAATAGTTGCATATGTCGAGTTATTTTGTGTTTTAATTTTCAAGAGAAGGGAAAAAAGCACCTAATTAAATTTGAGAAATTAATTCGACATCAAATTAATTATGCTTTCAAATATGAATTACTCCTCGATTTTTAATTATTATTAAATATTGACTAATTAGTTCAAAGTTTTTGATATAAAGATGTTAATTACTAGTTATAGTGTTATGAGCAGTATAAAAATAGTTTTTCATAATAAAAAAAAAATATTTCAACATATTATATACACAAAGGTATTTTTGTAATCAACTATATATCATTCCGATTCCTTAGTTGAAGTAAACACTAGAAAGGGAATAAATGTGATTCCATTTTTGATTCCTAAATTGTTAGTAAACACTGGAATAGAATTTAGTAATTTAATTCCGATTCCTCTCAATTCCATTTCCAATGGAACTTGATTCCGATTCCCTCCATTCCTGATTAGTAAACGCGCCCTAAGGTTAAGGGTTTGA
This sequence comes from Acer saccharum, assembly GCA_030490815.1. Lineage (NCBI taxonomy): Eukaryota > Viridiplantae > Streptophyta > Magnoliopsida > Sapindales > Sapindaceae > Acer > Acer saccharum. The sequence continues at coordinate 8,114,612 of CM059873.1, forward strand.
ATCATCCCCATCCCCATCTCCATCCCCAAATCCCAAATTTATATAATACTTAAAAAATAATAATAATAATAATAAATACCGGCAAATACAATCAATTCCTTTAAAGTTGAACTTCTTACTGGTTAATCTTAATTGAATAATGCATTTGCACATCTAAAAAGACAATAAAATATACAAACCAAATAATGCTACCGAAACATAGAAAGTTTGAACTAGATAACTATTTCCATAATTGAAAAAAGTTTTGTCCAAACTTACCATAAATAACATGTCTCAAAGAACTTATAAAATTTGATAACACTTGATAAAGAAAAGGGTTCTATCTTTGTATTACCTTGATAAGCGATTTTAAATATATGTATACTGTATACATATATTAAAAAAAAAAAATTTAAATTAAAAAATTAATGCAATTTTAATTTTTAACAATATATAATATTACATATTACTTTGTTATTACAATAAATCTTTTCGGTAAATACCATCAAAAATAGTTTTCATTTTTTTTTTTGGGTAATTACCCTAGTGCCATCAACTTTTGCCACCACTATCAAAATGACCACCAAATGGGGAAATGGATGGAAAATGATCATTTTTGGCAAACATTATTATACTAATGGCCATTCCATCCATTTCCATCCAATTTCATCCAATGAATGACATTTTGATGCATTAATTTATTTTAGATGTTTTTTGGAAATCAATTTTTTCTTTTGTTTTTTGAAACAAATAATTATATTTAGTGTGTATATACGTATAGCATATTTCAAACATAAGTTGATGGCCACTGGGGTAATTATCCCTTTTTTTTATAGTTGTTTTTAAAGGTTTATTTTTTAAGTCTATAAATACATAAATTGCTTCCAATGTTATAACCATTCAAACCTTCAAAATATAAATTTCAATTCACTATTTATATCTACTAATTTGTTTTAATAAATAATACAAGATACTCTCAAGTCTCAATGAGAGCTCTCATAAATAGGCTTATTTTAATTTTTCCGGTTTTTCAAATTTCAAATAAATGTTGATTAATTACAAAGAATGTTACAAATCAATTTCAAAGTAATCAGAAAATGGTAAACCACCTCATTAACCAATTTTCCCGATATTAACATAAGAAAATTCCCATACCATCATTGACTGGTCAAACTATGTCGTTAATTATAATAATTATCTTAATTATTAATATGAAATTGACTAGTAAAGTTTGGATAATTACACTTAAAAGGTGAAAACGGGGTTGTAGTGCAACAGAAAACCCCGTTTTCCTGCCGCGTACGGTAACAAAACCCACCCACCCTTGAATACGATAAATTGAACCGAAGACCATTAAATCTCATATTCTCATATCAATTATCATATTCTCCTACAGACAAAAAGACGTAGCGGTAACGGAGTCCTCTCAGAAAAAGAGACAGAGAAGGACAGTTTATTCTAAAATTCACAGCCAGTAATCAACACGTGTCTGAACCGGAAGTCGCCGGTTCCCGGTCCTGGTCCTCCCTCGGCTAAAAAAACCGTCTTGTGAAGGTAGGACCCACCACCACCACCACCCTCCTCTCTGGAAAATTTACCATATCTATATATTTTGCATATATAAATAAATAAATAATAAAATTATATATATATATTGATATAATGTGTAAAGTTGTAAAATATTTGGAATAAAAAAAAGTTTTAAGAGAGGTAAAGGGGGGGGCCTCTAAAGATTTTGCTCTTGAAAGCCGAAGAATTAACAAAATAAAAATAAAAACAGCAAAGAAGCTACCTCTGATTTGCAGAGAGAATCCAAAGGACTGCTGATAGAATTAGAGAGAGAGAGAGAACAACAAGAACGCGAAGAACAGAAACAGTTTGTTAATACATGTGTGTATAAAGAGATAGCGAGTGTGAGAGAGAGAGAGAGAGAGAGAGCAATTTGTTTAATTTTCAAAATTCCAATCAGGTCCTCTTTTACTTCTTATCCAATCCTCGTAAGTCCCTTGCATTACTACTATTGATTCCCTCTTCTTTTTTTTGTTCTTTTAACATTTCTCTTTTCGTTTTTTTTTTTCTCTGTTGGTTTGATTTTTTTGTTTTTGGTATTCCTCGTTCGAATTGTCGAATGAGAAAATTAGGAGATAAGTATTTCATTTTGATTATGTAATTGTAACCAGATCTCAATCAGTTCAAATTTTGTTCGTTTGATTCTTCTGCTTTTTTTTTTTTTTCTTTTTTTTTAGTTTTTGAATTCGAGAGTGCTAGATTGTGTTAAGCGAAGCATAGCATAAACTCGCAATTCTTGTTACGCTCTTATTGTAATTTAGAGATCTGGTGAATTTTTATTCGTTTCCCCAATAAATCGTGCATGTTCCTAGTTTGAGTTGCAAGTTTTTGATTGCTTAAGATTCTTCGCTAATTTCGATAAATTCGATTTTGTTTTCTAATAAAAATGAAGCTTATGTTTTGAGGTTCAATCTGGATTGTTGGTTTCATTGGATTTGGATCAGTTAACATTTGAGCTTATAGCTGGAAAGCTTAGTTTTTGTTCATTTTGTTCATTTGCTTCTTTTTTTTCTTCTTTTTTTTTTTTTAATGTAATTATTGATAAACAGTTGACAATCTTGAGTTTCCTTTTGTTTGAAAAATACAAAATCAAAATTTTGATTAAAATTTGCTTTTGACTTAGGTTGATTCTGTGTTTCCACCGCTTCACAAGGGACTTGGGGGGTGCGGATTTCTTTTTATATTTGTTGTTGTTGTGAGGAATTTGTTATTAGAGTGAGTTGAGAAGAAATTTGTGGAGTTTGTGATTTGGTGATTACTGGAAAGATATGTTGGAGGGTAGATACTTTCTGAGTAGGAGCGATTTAGCTAGTTTGTGCCAGTCTGAAACCAAGTGGCCTTGCGTTCCCTATATGCTAGACCTAAATAGTAAGCGACCCTTAGATATCGATGGTGATGATGATTTTCATACCCAAACCAATAAGTTTTTAAGGCTATCCTATGATTGCTGTGAATCAGTTCGAGCTTCGCCTGAGCAATCAGACGATGACCAGCAATCCGGTGGTGGGCATTCTTCAGATTCTGACTCACTTATCAATCCCATTGGCCGAGACATCTCCATTAGTTGTCTCATTCGTTGCTCCAGGTCCGATTATGGTTCCATTGCATCTGTGAATCAAAGTTTTCGGTCTTTGATTCGGAATGGAGAGTTGTACAGGCTGAGGAGGCAGAAAGGGGTAATTGAGCATTGGGTTTATTTTTCTTGTCATCTACTTGAGTGGGAGGCATTTGATCCAATTCGTCATAGGTGGATGCATTTGCCAAGGATGACTTCTAATGAATGCTTCATGTGTTCTGATAAGGAATCCTTGGCTGTGGGCACTGAGCTTCTTGTATTTGGTAGGGAGTACATGTCGCATGTTATATATAGATATAGTATCTTGACCAATTCATGGTCTTCTGGTATGAGGATGAATGCTCCAAGGTGTCTATTTGGGTCTGCTAGTCTCGGAGAGAAAGCAATTTTGGCTGGTGGTTGTGACTTGGAGGGTAATATTTTGAGCTCTGCAGAGATGTATAATTCCGAGACTCAAACTTGGAAGTTACTGCCTAGCATGAATAAACCAAGGAAGATGTGTTCTGGAGTGTTCATGGATGGAAAGTTTTATGTTATAGGGGGAATTGGAGGAAGTGAGTCAAAAGTTCTTACATGTGGTGAGGAGTTTGATTTGGAGGCGGAAACATGGACTGAAATTCCTAACATGTCTCCCGCACGGATTGGTGCAGATGGGGAGAATGGGATGCCTGCATCCGCCGAGGCACCACCCCTGGTTGCGGTGGTAAATAATGAACTGTATGCAGCTGTTTATGCAGAGATGGAGGTGAGGAAGTATGATAAGGAGAGGAAATTATGGTTTACGGTGGGAAGCTTGCCTCCAAGGGCAAACTCAATGAACGGATGGGGTCTTGCATTTAGAGCTTGTGGAGACAAGCTTATTGTAATTGGTGGACCCAAGGTTTCTGGTGAAGGCTTTATAGAGCTCAATTCATGGGTTCCGAGTGAAGGGCGGCCTCCGCAGTGGGACATGCTTGCCAGAAAGCAATCAGCTAATTTTGTCTATAATTGTGCTGTGATGGGTTGCTGAAGAATATTGTGGCACCAACACGGACTATAGTGGTGCTGCTCTGACCGGGAGTACAAGATTGGTTTGTACTTCAACACAGGATTCTTGCTAATGGGTAATGTTCCCCTTCTTGCTTTTTCTTATCTTTTCCCATTTGGGTAGGGGAAGATGGGGCAGAGTTTCAGATTTTACTCAAGATTCAATGAAATGTTTTATTGGAAGGAGGTCTTGAGTTTTTATTTCATTTTTGAAACTTTTAAAAATTTCTTCTATTAAGTTTGTGTCTTCCCCCATTTTTAGTCACATGAAAACATTCAAAAGTTGGCGTCATGTAGCACAGGAATAGGTTTAATAATTCGAAGTACCAACACATTGGTAGGATGTCATTAGAGTTTGCAGAAGCTTTTTTAAGAACACAGAACTAGTATATGGGTTCGTGATCCTTTAATTTTCTTGGCATTGTCTTCAAGGGAGGAAATAAGTTCAGGAGGTTGTCATCTTGGATGCTGGCATATGTACTGATTACATTTTATCCTTGCAATCAATGGGCTATATATTATGATCATTTTTATTTCTGGATCTCTTGTGTACCCTTAAATTGATTTGACTTCTCTTTTTGTTGTTTTTACTGTTTTGTTATCTGAAATATGATTCATCAATTACCATATTTGCCCTATATTGATTTGGTTTATGGATGCCATTGGGTACTATTTTTTATTTGTTTCTCAATTATTAAATAACCGGGATGCTTAAAATATTTGGATTTCCATTAATAAGAAATTATGGTATTCTATCTAGCACGCTAGATTTCAATCCAGTGATATTAGTTCTTTCTGCTATTTCTCAAGACTAAACTGGAGATTGAAGTTAAGAGTTAAACGTTCATCAACTTCTGAAAACAATTGGGATTCACTTAGCACCATTTTGCATATTGACTAATTGAGTTGATAGAATAGAAAAGGTTGGTTGATTACTTCTAATCTTTATTGACATAAATTAGTTTATTTATTAATAATTTAAAAATATGCTTAGGGATGGATCTGTCATAACACCATTTTAGCTTAGATTTTGCACATAATGTTTTGATGCATTTCTATGGTGACTATAAGTACTCAGTAATATGTCCTTACTCCTTAGACGTGGAGTATAAACGTTACTTTATATCTTCATCAGCAACTTGAAAAAAATAGTTAATATGCTGGTGGTCCCTTTAAAAAAAAACCTTGAAAAAATTAATAGATTGTAACTTTGGTCCTAGGGATCTATTATTGTTATTGACTGGCCTTTGTCCAGGATTTATCTTTATATAGTTCTTGGTAGGAGGACCCTTTTTGGTGATTAGCAATGTTCAAAGAGGTTTGGACATCCTTTTAGAAGAAGTACTAAATATTGTGTCAAGTTTTCATAAATAATCAGAATGACAGTTGATATGTAATTTAGTCAAGTATTACATATATGTAGTGTTTACGTTTTTAGGAAAAATGTCTCTATAGTTGTTTACTGATGTTACGCGATCTTTTTAAAATTATTTTGTGTCTCTAATAAATCAGATCAATAATATAGTATTTTTCTGACAATACATGGAAACAAATTGCCATATCGTATGTCTAAAGAAGAAAGGATGACTTCAAATCTTACCATCAAAGCCCTTCAAACCCCATATCTTGTTGCTTAACATCATTCACATCAGACCTTCAACACATTATGATATTATGTGATAGGTTCTGTAAAGAATTAAAGATAGATAAGCTTGAAACCGATAAATCTATTGATAAGTTTAATACTCAACATAGTCTTGGCAAAAAGGGACGTGTTGTCAGTTGTATTGACCAACTGGAGCTATCTTTGATAAAAAATAGAGTTTCTGGTTAAGCAGGTTATGATAAATAATTTTAAACCTAACAAGTAATTATAGAAGGAAAGCAAACAAAAGCTGAGCCAAGCTGAATACATTTTGCTGTTCGAGTCAGCTTAATAAGTTGATTAAAATTTGAGCCTGGCTCAAATAAATTGGTTAGAAAACAAGCTTGGTTTAAGTTTGACTGAGCTTGGAAAATAATGCTCAAATTCTGTGTCGATATATGAAGTGTGAGCTCCATTTGTTAAGTTTTCTAGTCAATAAAGACTAGATAATAATTTTTTTTATAATTATTTTCTTAGTTAAAAACAATGAATGTAGTACAACTTATGAAAAAAAAATCAGTTTACATGCAAGATATAAATAATGATGATTACATATATGATGTGAATAAGGTGTTGGCTCCATGTGTTTACGTGTAGGAACTCATAAAACCTATTTAGAAAGCCTTTTGATAAAATCTTTGGTATGTGAAGCCTGTTTACTTGCTCTATGTCATCTAATTTATTATTTGAAAATACTGGATATCTGTGTGAATTTATCATTTTTTTTTTTATCTTTACTATCACTTTTCTGATCATATATATTAGAAGTACTTTTGCGTGTATATTTCATTGTTATATCTATACAGATTGACCGAGCTTTCCTGCATTTTATCACTAAAAATTTCTGTTGTCTCAGTGGTGTAGATACATGTCTATTTTCAGTTATCATATGTGTATTATGATGTATCGTCTTGATATATGCTCGCATGTACATTTTTGTTAAACTGAAATCTAGACACTTTTTTTTTGAAAAAAAAGTACTTGTAAAATTTGGTCTATATTGGACCTATCAGCTTCTCAAGATTCTGCAAGTTATCACCCTTAAATGTGTGGTTTTGATATGGTCCTGAAATAAGTTTGATCTTTGTTTGCTTTCTTACTTGGAAAACAATTTTGTTAGGGTCACTATGTTGCTTTATCTGGTGCTTTAAGCAATGTTGAGTTGTCTTTAAAAAAAAAAAAAAAAATCTGGACTTTAGATCAGCTTATTAGCTGAAAAAAGGGTTTCTTTAGAACTGGTGTTACTGTTATTTCTCCTTTTCTTTCCCTACTTTGTTTAAAGATCACGGCACATATCTCTGCTATTTGCATGCTTCTGATTTCCCAATCACCTCGGATGTTCTTATATTCATGTACAATGATCAAAGGTTATCGGGGATACCATATCATGAACGACAATGAAATCTTTCAGTCTATAGTTATTATATTACTTATAACATCATAGGGATCCCTGTTCTCATATTTCTTTACATGATCGATTGGAGTATATAGATATTATATATATATACAGATTTTCTATTATCAGTTCGTCCTGATATATCAGAATGTGGATCACTGAATTTACATGCTTTGACTCAAAGTGTATGCACTTGTCAAAATTTCTCCATAATCTTTGGTCCACATTCTTTGTCCTAATATATTTATTGTCAGGACGAACTGGCAATAGAAAGACTATATATATATATATATATATATATAGATTTTTATTTTATTTTTTTCTTGTCAGAAATCAGAATGTTGTTGGATTGAAGCTTGCTTGCCTATTTAGTTTTCAGTGCAAATTGAAACTGTTATCTTAGTTAGGAGGAGGTCATTGTGTTCCATGCATTTCTACTATCCGGCTTCCGTCGTCTGATTAACTTACCCCGCTCCTCTTATGCTTAAAGTTTGACACCTAAATATATGACTTTAACTTTACGATGTTCGAATTTTTGTCCTGAAATCTCTGCTGGAATATGGTTTTGTCTTGCCTTAACTTTACATTTTACCAAAAAAAGTTGGTGGATTAATATTTGTATTGTTGTAGGGGCTGTGGCCTCTGCCATTGAATGGGCACTTAGTGGAGCCTTATTCCAAAATCCAAACCCAGAGGGCAGAGACCAGGCCTCTCTAGTTCATGAATTTCCCAAGAAACAATACCCATCGTCCCATCACTACCAGATCAATCTGTGGAGCACAAGGAATCACTATTTATAGAAGTTTTCGCTTGTCTTGAAAGATTTTTCTTTCTTTAATGTATGTTATTAATACACAAAAAAAGTACCAGATGGGGCCAAACTTTTAAGATTGACACATGATTAATTACTTTGAGATTTTTTTTTTACCAAATTAATCTTTTTTGAACAAAACTTTACCCTTATAGCTTGTAATAGCTTAATAGTTAGCCAAAAAAAATCAAATCAAATCAATCAATGGTCTCAATCAACTTTACAAGCTGGTTTCAATAGATAAAAAATACTTGATTAGCATTTGATAGGATAGGCCGATAGGTATATCAATGAAAACCCACCTAGAATTTTTTTTTTTTTTTTTTTATGGATACCCACCTAGAATTTACTAGACCAGTACATGGGTTTCCACTGTATTAAATTAAAAACATGAATTAGAGTTATTAATTAGAGCATATATTTTTCTCTATCAAACAGACCCAGGTGTCAAATTGTATATTTAATCAAACATATCCTGATCAAGATCTTGAGCTGCCCAATGAGAATTCAGATTTAGGGTTTTTTTCTCTTCATATGTATATATATATACAGAATTGATATTATCAGTTCGAACTGATATAAAATATATCAGTTCCTTATATGTGGGTTGGATTTAAAAGATGCTTTGACAAGTGCATGCAATCAAATCAAAGTATTTAAATCCAATGGTTCATATGTAAGGAACTGATATATCTTTTGTCAGTTCGAACTGATAATATCAATTATATATATATATATATATATATATATATATAATTTAAAAAGTTTGTGTTTGATTATATGCATATTGACCATGTACAAAAAAAAAAAAAAAAGTATGCTTTATTCTGTTTAGTGCAGATAAGCTGTTGGGCCATATTCAGCACAAAATGCAAGTGCCAGCTATGAACCTCAGTGGAGGCTGCTGGTGCGGTGGACTTTAAATATCTTTTGATGCCTTTAACAATATTGGCTATGATTTATTCCTCAAAAAAAAAAAAAAAAAAAAAAAAAAAATTGGCTATGATTTCTTTCTTGCACTAATCATAGAAGATTTAGGGGCCGTTTGGTAACGTTTTCATTTTTCAGTTTTTATTTTCTTATAATCTGAAGTTTTTGAAAAACTGATTTTTGGATTTTTTGAATTCGAAAACGCGTTTGGTAGCACGGTTGAAAACGATATTCGGAGAATCAAAACATAAAAAACGTGTTTAGTATAATATTTTTAAAATCATTTTTAGAAGATTAATATTATAAATAATGAAAAAGTGATATTAAAATAATTAAACATTAAAACTAAAAAAAAATTAAAATTAAATAATAAATAAATTTAATTTTCATAATCAAACCTATCGAAATCATCATCATCTTTTTGATATAGATCCATGAAGATCCAAAAGATGGATTTGGTTTGAGTAAATTTTATTTCTAAAAAAAAGTTTTCAAGAATACTGAAAACAACAAATTGTTGTTCTCAGAGTTCTCAATTTTTTGTTCATTAAAACTGAAAACTGTTCTTAATGTTTTATAAAACAGTTTTTTGAAATCATTCAACCAAACGGGTTTTTCCTGTTTTTGTGACTCAGAAAACAAAAAACAGTTTCTGAAAACGTTAACAAATGTGCCCTTAAATTGTAGCTTTCATTTTCTACTGTGATTGTCTCCCTCAAAACCATCAATCTAGAATGGATTTTGAGGTTAAATGATTCACTTGTTTTATTAGTGTAGTCCTTTCATGTTAATCTCAACTTGGATTTTGCTTGGAAAGTGGGAAGTAAACCATGTAATCTTTTCAGATTAAAGATAAGGAACTCATGAGTCATGACTTGCTTTGATTCAGGGTTTGCATAAGGAAAGAAACACAATTCGAACCCGTAATCTCAGGGTGTGACGGGCATGCTTGCTTGCTTGCTTGTCGACTCATGTTGATTCCATCCAAAATTATATAAAATGATTTACTTTTTTAAAAAAGAGACCAATTCAACAAATAAAAACTGGTTGTGACATGTGATGTATGTTGCCTTTCAGATCAAATTCTATTATCCAGATTCTAGATCTTTAATAATTCAGTTTAATAATTCTAGATCTTTTACTCTCTCTTTTTTGTTAAATAATTTATTATATATATATATTATTAAATTTTTGAGATTTGATATAAATAAAAATTATTATTATTATTTTTTGGTTTGACATACTCATGAAAAGAGCATACATAAAATGTTATTTAAACATATATTTAAATTAGATCACCTTTTAATTTAGGGGTGGTCTGTCCTTTTAAGATTTGTAAAGATATGGTTCCAGGAAATTTCTTATTCTTCAACTGTACATAATAAAAAAAATAAAAAAAAATTACAACGGTGGAGAGTGGAGAGCAATCAAGCAAGAAAAAGAAGACCATAATCATATATGATTATAATATAATAATTAATTAAAACTTTAATCATGACAAAAGATTATATATCAACATATTATATGTTAATGCTCCTTTAATTGATGTTGTGTAGAGTATATGTATAATTCATTGTTTCGTCACGGATTCCGAATCTTATAAATCAAGAATCCATCAAAATATATAATAATTATAATCAAGTTTGCTCCAAAGTTCATTATTATTAACTCTTTTAGAATGGTCAAATCTTTACTTTTACTTATGCTCATAATATCCCTCAATATTGGCCTCTTGGGTCAACTCATTCATCATTTATTCATTAAACAGATTAATTATTATCAAGTTTTAATTAGCACTATCTAGAAAAGATTATTATAATCTAGGTCGTTTGTTTTTTTATTTGAAGACTGAACAATGCTGAATTTTTCTAAAGACTGAATAAAGACTTAAATATGAACTTGAATGACATGTTTGTTTTTTAAAAGTAAAATTGTCTAAAAATAAATAATTTTACATTTATACCCATGTTAAACAATTATACATAAATGATATGGAATAAAAACAATCCAAAAATAATAATTATATAGAACACATATGATCATGATCTTCTTCTTCGATTACAAACAAACTTCATTTTACTAAGAAAAGAAAAGGTTTTTAAAATAAAAATAAAAATAAAAGGGGTAGAAGGAAAACTCACACAAAACACTCAATATATATAAACACATCACTCTAATATCATAATAAAGTATTGATATTAAACACCAATATAAGAAGTGATTAGGGTTCTTTTTTATTTTTAAAGCTATTTAAAATAATTAATATATTAAAATAAAGGTTTATATGCCATATATAATTATGATAAAATTGAAAATATGTTATATATGAGGGATACTATCGGAAGAAAAGATTTTGGATTGTATTTAATTCAATTCAGTGATTTACAATTAAGTGAAAAGTAATAATTTTTTACTTTTTATTTTAAGTGTTTTTTGGTATTTTTAAATTGTTTGACCACTTAAAAAAATAAACAAAACAACTTAATAATTATGATTCAAACACATTAAGTTTTAAGTGAAAAAAACACATGACCCCTAAGTCTACCTTTAAAAAATTAAAAACAAGTGGATGAACAATTTTTTTTTATATAAATTTAATAGATTAATTTAAACATCAATCTCGGTCAATCTCGGTAGGTCTTGAGTTCAAAAAATGAAATAATAATAATAATAACAGATTTTATCAATATTCTAACATTTCAATAAAATAAAAAATCAACAATTGTTCTAGATCCTATCTAAAAGTTTTTTTTTTTTTTTTAATTGTAATTTTATTTTTTTATTTTTTATTTTAAGAATGACATTAATTAAGTTATTAACCATAAAATAAACTAATTTAAGTCACCTAATATTGAAAAGTATGGGTGGGAAATGTACATGGTCACATCAATGATATATATCTATTATCCTATTTATATATTCATTTAATGCTAGGGGTATGGTAGCTGTTACTATCACACGTAATTTATAATATAAAAAGATAAGTATATAAGACATTTAGATTAGATCGGGAAAACATAAAAGCATATATGATAATATAGTTGGCGAATGGTAACTGTGCATATAATCGATTACTACCGTTCAATATGACTCGATATTAAGAAACATTTATTCAATCTGATAATATTTTAGATTCGAATCGTCACAGTATAGATTGTATAAATATTTTTATAATAAAAGAAAGTGCGCACGATCGCGGGATACTTTTCATAAATTGGACATCAAGTCATTAACGATGTTACACTTGATTTACCATTAATCATGCAAGAGTGTTCATCACTATTTATAATTTCAGATTATATATTTAAATCCCTTTTTTAAGTATTTCTTGTATTTTTCTAGTCATCCATGATCATCCACCCTTCCTCAAGTAACTTGTTTGCACAGTTTTTGAGTGTACATTAATTATTTTATATATATATTATAGTCTATAGATCACTATTAATTAGCTTGATTTCTATATTCTATATTCTCTATGTCACAATTTGCACCAGTTCTGGTAGGTATTTTGAATGAGAAATGAGTTGAATATTTGTTTGCACGTTTTTTAGCAGATGTAATAGGTAAGAAGGCAGTATTATATCGGAGAGTTGCGTGTTGAATGTTCGTTTTGTAATGTAAAAATCATCCAATAAACTCTACAGTTTAAATCGTCAAGAAATGGTTACGTTGAGGCATGAAGTAACTCTTGATTGTGATATTTTTTAAAAAATAAAATGAAATTTAGTGTAATTTTTACCCCCAAACTTTTTTTATTTACATTTTCTTTTTAAATTTTGTACCATGGCTCCCCCAAACCCCTAAAAATTAATGAAATTGTCTTTGCATTTGGGTTCGACAATAATGCATCGATCTAATCAGAGATAATAAAACATCTTATACATGTACGTTCAGATATTTACTTTTATGATCGGGTCATACATGTTTATAAAATACATATATCGAGACTCAAATCTCTCGTTACCGACATCGAAAGACAAATACATAACAACAAGCAATTGTGTCAAGAGAAAGATGTGTTATGTTTGATAATGACATTTATAAATATATATTATTGAAACAAGGGTTACATTAATAAAAGAATAGAAGCAATAAAGCAAGAAGCGACGGCAGCCGCTAGCTAACATAAAAAAGGCCATACAACCAAAACACATAATGATGGAATGGTCCATCTGCCGAGTGGTTGAGGCACCACCAACACTTGCTCTTCTATTTATTAACCCCTTCCTTCCTTTTCCTAAACCTAATATTATTAATATTATTAATTTTACATAATTGAGACAATATCTTTCAAGACACTTATTGGTTTTTTTTTTTTTTTTTTTTTTTTTTAATATATATTTTTCATTTTCAAATTGCATGATTTCTTTAATTAAACTGTAAAATTGAACCTAATCGATATTAATTGACTCATTAAAGCTATCAAAATTGGTTGGATAGAACCATCCATCCAAATAATAATAATAATAGTGGGTTGGGCAGCTCGAATTAAGATTTGAGAGACAATATATAGTTATGCGGCCGTAACTCAAGTCTATCCCAAAATCCTGAAATATTGTAATATCTATATGAATTTTTTTATTTTATTTTTTCATGTTTCATTTATCAAGTATGTAATGAGGGGTGCTTTTATGGCATGGACGGTTCTAGAAAAAAAATAAAATTTCATAGTTTTGTAATATTATAGAATCAAATTTGTAATGTTATATACAAAGATAATTCTATCATATTACAAATCAAAGTTCCTGATTTTTTTTTTATTAAGAATCGTCCGATACCGTAAAAGAAAAATCGTCGGAGTTAGAAAATTATTATGAATTGTAGCTTTGTAGGCCTTTAAAATGAATTAGGTCCACTTACCACATGGAAGGGCACTTTTTAGGTTACCATCACCGATTTGTCACATGTTCGTACAACTTATGCCTTCACAAAATTGTGATATTATTGAACAACCATGTGTTTTTTTGTTTGTTTATTTATTTATTTTTATCAAATAATTGATTCTTGACAAACAAGACTTTAATTGACAAGTTTTATTGGTCCTACTGAGACATCATTAATGATAACTTTTCTTCCTTTAAATTTCAGTAGATCATCAACTAATGTATTTCATTTTTGTGATGACTCGCTTTCAAGTCCATTTCAATATTGATTAGCAGTCCACTTTGCCATTTCAATATTGATATTCAATACTTATTCTCTACATTTTCAAGATTCGATCAAAATGTGTCTATTGAGTGAGTTATTTTGAGAGTAATTTTGTGATAATAAGAACATATAATACCCATTTTGATTTTTTGATTTTTTTTATATTTTAAAATGATTAACAATGTCATAATTTTGATAATAAATAAAAAGGCTAATTAGCAAGGAAGCCCCTAAACTCTTCAAAACACTTGGGTTTATTGCCCCCTGCGAGGGAGTATCTTCAATCGGCTTTTGCCAATATCTGAGAATTCAGGGGGGTTTAGTACTGAAAGAAAAAAATATAGGGGATATAGTGTAAATTTTTGAAGAGTTAACTGTGTATTAGTGCCAATTAATCTAAATAAAAATATTAAAATATTTACTGCCGATAAATAGTACTCACAGAGAAAATTTATTTTTTTTTAATATATAAAACAATGTCGAGTTACCACTAATTAATTTCTGAACTCCAAAACATGTCTCAAGACTTTACGAGATCAATCTCAAAAGTACGATCTAGAATATGACTCACGCTATATGGGGGAGATCGATCTCCCTGCTCTTTGTGATTTACAATAACAAAACTCAGAATCATGATGGGAGCTTCTTCGAAGTTTCCGAACACCAGACTACATGAGTTTTCAGGTCCCACGATGATTGATCACTCTCAATATGCGTAATATTTACTAAAGTACTCCCAAAAATTAAATAAAAATAAACCAAATAAATTTCCTGAGATGTGTAACTTGATTCTTGAGAATTGAGATAGAATAAATTTGATTATTTGGTCAAAACCAAACATAATCAGACAGTACTGCAGTCTCGACAAGGCCGCCGTGTGTTTTCATTTCTTCCTTTAGGATCCCATCTTCTCTGCATATTAATTAATTAATTAATTAATTAATTAATTAAATACCTAATCTTATTATAAACTCATGAACTGGTCACTTGACACGATCCAGATCTCTAATTCAAACATCAAAAATAAATTATTATTATTTTATATGGGTGGTGATCAGTACATAAGTTTGATTGAATCTCAACTGTACACGTGATTTGGATCCTAATTCCCATAATTAAATAATTGTTCAACTTTATTAAAGTAAAGCTCATCTGGGTCATCATCATTTCCGATGAAGAAACTATTGTTTGAAGAGATCAATATATAACATTTAGGGGACTAAAGTGAAAATTTACAAAATTTAATGTTAAATATATAATTTCTCAAGCAAAATTTTAATATGTTTTTTTTAATTTAACCGGCCATGGCCCTTGCCAGCCCCTTTGGCTTTGTCCATGCTTACACTTGTATAACTGGAACCAGGTATTTTTTTGAAAGCTTTCGTCACTGGTAGGATACGAGCCGTTGATCTGAAAGTCATTTACCTAAACCTTATGCTCGTCCATCTACCAACTGAACTATATCCCTATTAGCTTATTTTTTTAATATTGTAAATGTAAATTTATGCCGATGTATTTAATACTTTATCTCGATAAAACCCGACAGATCACTAAATACGAAATAATATAATGGTGATAATTTAATTAAGGAGAGAGAAAGTTGCACAACGAATACGAAAAAGAGTGGGCATGGTACAGCCAATATGGATATATTATAATTGAAATCTGCTTAAGACACGCAAATTATAAACACTTTGAAGCCATTCGATCCGGCGTGGATTTTGTCGTTTTATGTGGAAATTGTTAAGTTGTAACTTGTAAGCGACTTCTTCAATAGGGTCAAACCGGCACTTTCTTCGATTAAACAATCTTTGTTTTTTTTTTTTTTTTTTTAGTAATGCTACTTTGTCCAAATTTGATGTCCAAATGACGTGGTAACGCTCTCATCCATTCATTTAAATCAAACAAATCTAATACAATCTAAATCAATGGATGAGAGTGTTGCCACATCATTTGAGCATCAGATTTGGACACCAAATTTAAACAAAGTAGCATTACTCTTGTTTTTTTAGAGTTTACCGTGATTGTGGTTTGTGGGTTAAAAATATAAATAAGCGCAACAGTTGTTGGATTCGTAAAATTTAAAATTCATGTTAAGTGATATAGACTTTTAAGATCAATATCACCGATACCTTCTTCGATTTCACATATTAACTTGTAGTTTTCGCAAATTACAATTTTTTATTGAAACTACTCCTAAACTTTACGATTAATATTCTAAATTTTTGTTCAACTTCCTATGGGTATGCACGTCTATCCACTCTTAGCCGTGTTTGTTTTTTTGTGTGGGAAGTGGGAACCCATCACCCATTTCGGATAGAGTTATTTTCATAACCGTATTTGTAACTATTGATCTTGAAAAGCTCTGACAAACCCCTGGATATTTAATAACTACGGGTCTCCTCATAGATCATAGCCATAAGATTTTCTTTGAATTGCAATTATTTGACACTTACTCCTATACATAATATTTGTAAAAAAAAAAAAAAAAAAAACATTTTAAAAGTATTTAGGATGTTTTTTGTAAGAAATACTTGTGAGTAAATTTTGTTTATATAAAACAATAATGCTACACATCCCACCTTTTTTATCCCACTACATGTGGCATATGAAGTGTCAAATTGTGAGTGGATACATAGGGTAGGTGTCATTAATGTGTATCCACTTACAATTTGACACCTCACATGCCACATGTAGTGGGATGAAAAAGCTGGGATATTAGGTGGGATGTTTAGCATTATTGTATATAAAAATACTTAAAAATGCTATAAAAACATTTGTAATTCAGCTTGAGAATGTCTTAAATTCGAATCGTTGCCACTGCAAATGGTATAACACAACAAAAGCGATTTTCCTATCCATATAATTTTATATTTCTTTCGGTAACATTTTGAAAAAATATATATATGAAACTGATTTTAATGATTTAAAAAAGTATCATTAAAAAATATATATATACCAAGAAAGAATACACCCAATAAGTGGTGCAGTTCGCAGGATACAAGGAAAACTGTTGATGGCTTTTCTGGCTTTGTTCTTTGAGGCTTTTGTGGTTCAGTACTTAATCAATCACTCAATTGTTTTATTGAATTGGCTTGTTTATTCTTAAACATATTTAATATAATTTAATTACAAGCTGTGTTCTAATCTTTGGAATAGTGGGTTAGTTCAAACTTCAAACGATTCCGATTTGAATGTTTCATGGTGGACTCTATATATAATATGATTTGATTAACATTAAAAAATGACAATTACTAGGGCGGCAAAAATAACCTCCATTTAATAGGTTTCACCGGTGTGGTTTTTTAACAATTAGTACTATATATTTATTTTTGAGAGCTACCACCTGACCAAAGTCGAGATTCATATGGATCAATTTAATAGGACACCATTATTGTTGTTTTTATAGATACTCTCACAAGTCACAACTGTTTATTTATTTATTTATTATTTTATTATTTTAATTTTTTTAATTTCAGCATTGCTTTGGGAAAGATAACAAAAAATTGAAATTATAACAACGAATTGATAAATACACTGCTGCATAATAAATATATTTATTTTAAATTTTGTTAAATCGAAATAATAGCCTATATGATTTTAAAATAAATAAAAATAATGGCGTTTACAAGTTCGTACTTTTTATGTATAAGGGCTTCTCCAACAGAGCTTAAAAGCTTCAATTTGAAGCTCGATCCCATCTCCAACCAAACTGCAAAGGAGAACACCATTTTGAAGATGTCTATAGTGTTGCGTCATATCTATAGAGATGGAGTAGAAAATGAAGTTTTTTTTTTAATTACAATTTTACCTTTACCTCTGTAATGAATTAAAAAAAAAAAAAGGGAATATTTAAGAAAATATTATTTTTAATGTAACATTTGGTGTAAAAGTGGTACCAAATTGAAGCAATGGGTTGGTTTGGTTGGAGATGAGTAGATGACCTAATAGGATAAGGCGTGGAAGTGGAAAAAAGATGCAGGCCGAAAAGATACTGGATAATAAATAATGAAAAAGACAAAGAAACGGAGAGACCAGAGTAGAGGAGAAGTTTTGTTGTACCTTCTCTTCATGAATTGAAATTATGGGAAGGGCTAGTTGCATAGTTGCAACCAAGACTTGGTGTCCTGAACGGATAATCTATTTGGGACCAGATAGATGCATCTTCTTTTCTTGTTTCTAAATTCCACCTCCACTTTTATTTAGGTTGCCATGGTCCATCCTTCATTTTGTCTCCCTTCTTAATAAATGAGTCAGTACCATCGACCAGTGCGTTTTGGTAGAAAAAGCACCCATTCAGTATAGTAATATTTTAGATTCGAGTTATCGACGGTTCATATGATATATAAAAAAATAAATGAAGTATATCACATCTTCTTTTACCACATGTGGTGTGCACATCCTCTGAAATCTACCGATTATGGAAATAGATACCCAAACTTGACCCACTAGGAGTCGGATTTTGAAAAATAAATAAATAAATGAAGCAAATCTTTCATCCATCAGCCACCTAATGATCTTAGAAAATAATTTTCCAGAACTTACAATGTATTATCACATATATGAGTTAGCTAGATAACTTCAAATTTTTGAAGTCCTAATATATGTATAGGAGTACTACCTAATTTTCAAAGCAAACGAGTCCATCTATACTTGAATCCTTTGTGATATTATTAAATCGAATGAACGAATATGAGATATTAGCGGACTGAATGTGTACTTTTTATCATTAAATCGTATTGAATAGCGGTATAACATGTACCATAAACTTTTGAACAAAAATAATAAAATATTATAAATTTATACAACTAATATAACAACTGTTTATAGAGATAAAAAATATATCATAATTTTTTTTTTACCGTATCTATCTATCCACTTATTTTTATTGGATATTTTTTTTTTAAAGTCTTTTGCTATTGGAAGGATTCGAGTCGCTGACCCAAGAGTTATTTGCTTAAGCCCCATATTGTAATGTGACTTGATCAATTTTTTTTTTCCTAAATTGTACATGCAATTACATGGCTAATTATGTAATTAATAGGAAAAAAATAAAGAAGATAGAATGATATTATAGGATGAGGAATGCTAAATCCACTCTCTCAATCCACTCTCTCATTTCTTTAACACATGTCAGTATTTCACTTTTTGACATTAAATTTTAGCCATAAAAAATGGGTTGTCTACTTATAACTTTAGCAAATCACTATCTACCAAAATTGCCCCTTTGCCAACTATAATTTGTAATTTCTTTCATTTAATTCTTTTTTTTTTTAGAAAAAAAAAAGAAAAATAAATCATCTAATTTTTTTTTCAAAAATCCTTTATGACTTTTTCGAGGTTTTTTTCTTTCTACCCCTAAACATCATTTATAATCCTTAAAAATCATAATTTATGCCAAATATAATTTGCAATCTCTTTCATCTAATTCTTCATGAAATCCTTTTGAGTTTATTATTATTAAAAAAAAAAAAACATTTTGAGTTTTTTATCTTTATTTCTAAACATCATTTCTTCTCCTTCAGAAAAACATAATTAGTTAAAAATAATAATTTATATTGCTATTTATTTCATTCAACGTTTATTTAATACGAAAAAAATTAACTGTGAAAATCATTATATATATATATATATACTATCAAACATCATTTAAAAAAAAACTCAAAAATATATTTTTTTAATTAGATGAAAGAGATTAGAAATTATAATAGGTAAAAAGAAAAGGACAATTTGGGAAGATAATTGTTTGTTTGAGTTGTAAATAATATGAATAGACATACCATTTATTATGGTTTAAGTTTCATATGAAAAATTAAAATTCAGACGTGTGTCAAGAAAGGAGAAAATTTGGTATGGGACTGCTACGTGGTGAGACCGTGAGACTGTTCTATGAGATTGCACAATTTATCTCAGGAACATATAAATAAATTATAAAATTCTAATTTGATTCAATCTTATTGAACAGTCTCACAGTCTTATCACGTGACAGTCACATGCAATATTTTATCAAAAAGAAGAGAGAGTGGATTGAGAAATATCTATTAATTTGGGATCAGGTATTTTTTTAAAAACTTTCACCATTGGTAGGATTCGAACCACTGATCTGATAATCATTTATCTAAACCTAAGCTTATCCATTTACTAGCTGAGTTACACTCCTATCGACTCAAGTACACTCCCCTTGTACACACACACTTATGATTGCACAAAAGATAAGTTTTACTTGTACAGCGAATCAACACATGCAACTTGTGAGACAATCCCACCATGGGTTGTGGTTGTGTGTGCAAACTTCATAAACATGTGATTGGTGATCCTCCTGCTATCACCACCCACCCATCAATCCATCTATCTATCTATCTATCTATCTATCTATCTATCACCTTTTGTCCAAATCCCCATCCCATCTTACCCTGAAATTACCAAACTACCCCTAACGTTAGGATTTCTCGAAACTCTAAATAACACCTAGAGCTACGTTTTATCAGCCAATTCCTTGTGGCTTGTGTATTAATTTTCTGCATTTCCCCAGATAGAAAAAGAGTGGTAATGCTCTGCTATGCTATATACCTAGTCTGTTTCATCATTCAAACCCATCTTGACCGTCCATTAAAATCCCCAACAGATCTGACATATACTAATAGTTTTCTCAGAAAGCGGGGACCACCCCCAAGACGATAAACAAATACACTTTTTAAAGAGATTTTCCCACTTCGTGTTGTGTGTAAAACCTAATCAGACTCTTTCTCTCTCCTCCCACGACTCTATTCATTTTCTAGCTTTATACACTACACTACTCACTGTCTCAACTCTCGGGTCTTTTTCTTTTTGATAATTACAAATTTGTCTTTATCTGCGGGTCATGATATTTCTCTTCTCGAGCAAACGTCTACTTCAATGTACAGCCGTTGGATGTTCCTCGATACCACAAATCTTTTTAGAAAGCTAATCCAACGGCTTAAAAGCAAGGAAGAGCGACTCATAAAACGTTTCAGGTATCAACATTTTTATTTTATTTTAAGCATCTTTCGCTCTCTCTCAACATAAATAATAATAAATTAATTAAAAAACGCATTAAATATTCTCACTTTCTTGTTTAACTCATTTTGACCGGAACTCCTCTTTCTTCCACCTCTATATAATGCTCCTCCCTCTCCTCTCTCTCCTCAC
The DNA here is from genome assembly GCA_030490815.1 of Acer saccharum. Taxonomy (NCBI): domain Eukaryota; kingdom Viridiplantae; phylum Streptophyta; class Magnoliopsida; order Sapindales; family Sapindaceae; genus Acer; species Acer saccharum. The sequence continues at coordinate 8,135,862 of CM059873.1, forward strand.
AAATACTCTTTAACTTTTCCTCTCAAAAAATCATCGTTCTCTCGTGTTTCCTTGAAACAAAGCTCGTTTTCTTTGTCTGAAAATGGCTGAGACACCATCAAAACGCCCTAGAGAAGAGACCCAGATAGATGATGTTGAGGAAACAAAGCGTCACAAGTCGTATAACCACATACTCTCTCTTCTCGAAGCAGAAGAAGAAGAGCCAACACAGGACTTGTCCTCTCTCATCACAACCCTACAACAAGAACTCTCCTCTGACTCTGTCCTCAACCCAATCCCGTCGCAAACCGCCGACAACGACCTTGAAAGCAGCCTTACAACCGCCACCGTAGAAGACTCCGTTGCGAACTCTTCCACTTCTTCTCCGACATCTTCTTGTTCTAAAGAAGATGAAGAGGACGATGGGCAGAGGGTTATTAGACATCTTCTTGAAGCATCTGATGACGAGCTTGGGATTCCAAACATGGATGTCGTCTGCGCTGAAAATGGTGTTTATGGAGATGGAGATTTCAATGGCGGAGATGTGTTTCCTCTGTGTGATGGATTGTTGTGGGAGCTTGAAGATGAAGCTGCTAATTATTATACCTTGTTACAGTCTGAACTGTTCATGTAGTACTGTTGTTACTGCTAACTTGCTACTAAGTAAACAAAGAGAAACAGTAGGGGTTCAAATTTGATTAGAAAAGAGTGAGTGGGCGGAATTAGTAAAAATGGAGGCATTTTTAGGTATTTCATTTTGGTCCCCCTCTTTTGTAAAAATTATATATGTTGTGCCCTTTTCTCTTATTAGAAAATCAAAATGTAGAAGAAGAAAAAGTAACTTGATATTCCATCCATTATTTAAATTCTTATTTATGTTGCATCTTTTTTAATTTGTTGGAAATGACAATGCTGCCCTTTAATGAAACAAAAGGGGGCCTGATTGAATATATTTTCCATGTTTTGATATGTGAAGTAACTTTTATCTTTGTTTGGACTTTGGCCTGAAAAAGATGGGTTGTACCGTAATAATAAAAGAGAGCAAGTGGCCATAGAAGAAATCTCAGAAGATCTGTTTTTCCACAGAACTTTTTCCTTATGCACACTGTGTATATATATATATATTAGAAATGTTAGAAAGGTCCAACTAAGTGCATCCTGGTGTAAATATATGAGGATGTTGAATGTGAATAATTAGTTTTATGTCTTAATACAATACAAGTATGTATGTGTTTGTCAAAACTAGTGGTTTATATTCAATATCTTCAAGAATTTACATCGGTGCGTACTAAACGGATCGAGATTCATATATATATATATATATATGTCAATATATTGCGTTCAGCCACAATACAGTAGCTATGGGTAATGGGTTACCATGTCTATAAAATTATAGTTTTGAGAAAAAGCAAAAAAAAAAACAAGTTAACTTTAATATGGAGACAACGTAACAAAAGAAAAGTTAGAGAATATGTGGTGGGTTTTTAATTCTATAAACTCTTATAGAAATGCTAATTATGATTTTTAACTTATTCCATCAAAATAATATTAGAGCATCTTAATGCAAAAGTGGTTTGATTACCAAAAATTGTTGATATATCAACAACGTCAAAAGACTTGCTCCTTATGTAGCATAAAGATAGATTTGGTAAACAATTCACTCAAAATTTGGTCTCCAATGTTTTCGTTTAAAACATATTTATTTTTAATGATGTGTCCAATTTTTTTTTTCTTTTTTTCTTTTTTATTTTATTTCCTTACCTAAAATAGATAAAAAAAAAATAATGTTAATTTTAAATATTTATTGATTCAACTGAAAAAATAGGTGTGTAACAAGCCGTCTAAAAGTAGATAGTTATGTTGACAATATCAAATAAATTTTTTACCACATCAATGTGAAGTTGAATATGCACAACATTGAATATATATTTTTAAATAGACGATCTATTTATTCTATGTGACCATCTTTTTTTTTTCTTTCCTCAAACCACTATTGCATTGGATATATTTAGATCTCGTTTAATTGTTTTTTTATGATTGTTCATAAAATAGATACATAATTGATGTTAAATAATTGCATTAGAGGTGTGAATATGTATTTCTCTTTAAAAAAAATATTCAAAAGTGGATCCAAAATGAGTAAAAATGCTAATGTGGAACTATTTAGAAACTTAAAATTACATATTTACATCGAAAATGCTCTAAGAAACAACTGTACAATTCTCCTGATTAATAGTTAATTTTTTTTAATCAAATACAAGTTAGTATGAAATTATGATTTGTTAACCACAAGGTGGTTTGCCTTGGTGGTCCAAGGCTTGGGATGAAAATCTCAAGTCCTTGGTTCTACTCTTGACAATTATATTATTTCTAGCCATCAGGTCGTTTGCTCAGCTGGTGGAATGACAAGCTTGGGGCACGGGTAACTCTCAGGTCAGTGGTTCGAATCATACTCAGGCAAAGACGAGTTTTGATTTACCCACTTGCATCTTTTTATGGCCGGAGGTGTGGGCCGAGGTTTCCTATTTGTCCTACTCCATAACATCCAGCAAATAGACCGTTGTCAAAACCAACAAGTTGGCTATGGGTGTGTCACGTAGTTGGGGAGGACAAGCGGATGGGTGTTTGGACGAAGTTCGGGATCCTGGATATAAAAAAAAAAAAATAATAATAATAATGAATTGTTACCGTTGCTTTTACCGATGGCGTGCAGCACACGCGTGCCGGCTCCTTCGGTTTAAAGGTATATAAAGACACATTAGTCCCTAGGTTGTGCAAATCTTGCGGCATTGTCTGTATAGTACAGCTCATTTAAGCTCGGCTTTGTACGTCACAATTAACGTTAGCTTTCCATTGGATACCCTTTCGCTCTCTACCTAAGGACTTTCACTTGCCATGTTTTGTGCGTGTTTTACACGGTCTGTACTTGGAAGATTTCCTCTCCTTGAAATGCGGACCCACGTGAATTATTTTTTCTTTTTGTGAGAGAATCTTTTTTTTAATCAACTCAATTCCCGTATGTATGTGACACGAATAGCAGTAATAGATTGATTAGCTTCTTATAAATGTGATATAAATAGTAAATTTCGAATAAAGTATATTAACTTTGATTTGCTAAGTAATAGCCGATAGGGGCGTAGATCAGTTAGTATATGGACGAACTTAGGGTTTGAGCAAATGACTTCAATATCAGCGGCTCGAATCGTATAATCATATGACTTAGGGTGGTGTCATAAGAGGATTAAAATTGAACTATCCTAAGTTTGTGCAGGTAGGGCCCTCTTGTTGGTATGCTCCAAAAACAAAGCTAAGCAGAAAATGTTGGTGGTGAATTAAAGTTTCACCATGCACAATTAAAATCACTTACCTGTGACTAGTAGGTGGATTAAATATACAAGTTATGTATTGATCAAGTTTTACACGAAAAAGAAGTAATAATTGGGGTGGTGACATGGTGATGTGACGGTGCGTACGTGCTAGGGACCAAGTTGTGGTTTAGAATATATTTGAGGTGGGGACCACACACACAGGTGGGGACCACAAACAGCCAAATGGACAGAGAAACGTCTTCGAGAGTTCGAGTTGCTGTGGGGCTGTTGGTGGGCCCCACGTTATTGTGACAAACTGACGAGGCTGTGTCTTGTCTGCCATGTCCACATGCATATATGTGTCTTAAATCATTTCATAAATAATTAAATATGATAATGGCGTGCGAAATTGGGTGGTGGACTGGTGGCTATCATATTCATGCATGATGCATGGATCATGTATCATGTATGTGTAGTAGATGGAACATTTTTCAAGAATCAGAAGCAGAATCTTGTTTTGATAACTACTAAAGATTTTGCTGCCTTTCGCTTTTAGGCATGCATGGATCATCATTCATGATTCATCAAACCAGGTTGTCTGTTCGTAGATTAAGTGGTGTATAATGTATATCTTATCATCCATGTCTATGGTGGGGTTAAAATCTTAATTCTTTTTGGAGTTTTATGATACCCGGACTATACATATAGAGATTAATAAATGTCCACGGGTCTTGTTAAACCCCAATTGTAGCGATTGATTTCGAAAGTCCTTAGACCATCTCTAACCATTGCGCCAATTTTCATTTTTCAGCGGATTTTCGCTTCAATGAATGTGTCAATCTTTACGTTATTATGCAGATGGTGGTTTGGTTGTGCCAAAAGTAGTACAAGAAACCTCTTTGCGCCACTTCTTGCTCTATTTTGTTTTTGCTTCTTGCTTTTTAATTGGCTGAGAGGGAATCAGTTGGGGAATATTCTTTTTAGAGTATGATTTGGAGTAATGGTTGGAGATGTTTGTCTGGTTGTCGTTGTATTTTGTTGTAAACTTTGAAACAAAATGGCGCCGATTGTTGGAGATACCTTCTTTTTTTTTTGAAAAAGAATTCATTACCAAATTAAGTTCATACAAAGGATACTAGTATCCAACAAGAACAGCTCCCTACTAGAAGAAAAGATTGATTTTCCTAAGTTATGAGCCAAGGAGTTCCCTACAAGGGAAGAGGCTTGACACACATTAACCCCAATTTCAGACATTAAAGCCTTTATATCCTTTACAACAAAGGAGGCATTTCCTAAAAAAATTAATAGAGGAATTAAGAATGGAAATAATCGGTGAAAAATCAACCTCTGCTATCTAAACTGGAACACCAAAGAATTTAGCCAGCAAAAGACCTTCCCTGAGAGCCAAAAGAACGTCGGTTTCCTTACTAAAAACACCCAAAATTTTCCTAGCACGAGCAGCAATAATTTTGCCTTTATCATCCCTTATAACAGTTCCGAAAGCAGAAAACCTGATAGAATTTTTTGTTACCACAGAAGAATTCAATTTCAGACAACCCGGAGGAGGAGCCAACCAATCACCACCGGGGGGGTTTGGGGTCTTGAGGGTGGCCCTACCAGATAGCGAATTCTGAAATTATACCCTTACATAGTTACATCTTGATGATTATTGGATAGTGTTACAATACATGATAACAACTATTTTATTTTTATAAATGAAAATAAAAGAAAGAACGTATCATTGTATGCTTTTTATTTCTTTTTATAAAAATAGAGTAGTTATTAGCTTGTACATGTGACCTTAGGGCACCCTACGTCCCTACCCTTAAATAAATACGTACAAGTTACATCTATCGATTAGAGTGCACAAGCACAACTGCACAGGCATATTGATGTGGATTTGTAGGCTTTTAAAAGGTGCAAAATGGACCACAGAGTCAATACCCTCTCGACTCCGGAAAATTGAAATTGATACAATAAACATTATATAAATATATAAACTTGAGACTTTCTTACAAGATTGAATAATCATAAATGTTCTTTATCTTAGAGTTACGTACATTGGATAGTCATTGTTTCAAATATTATTTCTAAAATATTTTCTTTCGGTTATTACTATCTTAGTGTCTTATGTTAATATTTTATAGATATTTAATAATATTCTCTTTAAAATCAACAGGTTTTTTCTGTGTGTTTTTTTGATATTAAAAATAGTTTCTTTTGCTATATTAGATTGATAATTGATATCCATACATGAAAAATATAAAAGGTTTTAAATTACATGAAAACATAAGTGCAATAACTAATTTTGAAAGCTGATATTTGTATGAATTTTCAAAGGGAAGAAATTTGTTATCTCCCAGAGTCCCAGTCTCCCAAGTCACACCATATTTTAGAAGATCACTTACATATATATTTTCAAATAAGGACATTCTGATATAACTTCACGAGGATATTGAATGTGAACCACTAGTTTTATATGTTTTGACTCAAGTGTATATGCACTTATCAAAAACTAATGACTCACATTCAATATCTTCATGAAGTTATATCAAGACGTCTGCATGAGAACGGGATTATATATATATATATATATATCTAACACTAAATGATGAGTCCGAGCGTAAAAGTATCATGAGACCCGACGATATCAAATTATCAATCATTTCATGTACGGTTTGAATATCTATTACCACAATACATAGAAGAGAAAACTCCCTACACATATATGTAAAATGAGTATATATAGTGAGATTGAATCCTTCACCACTAATATGAAAGGCAATATACAAGCCATCCATATGAGATGTTTATTAAACCATATTACTTTGTTACTTTAATATCCTAGATAGCTAGCCTCAAACAGGCTATGAACCCTTACAATGTGTTTGGTAAGAGAGAGAAATGGAGGGAGTGAGCGGTTCAATCTCTTGTTCGGTTGGAGGGATAAGAGGAAGGAGAGGAGAAGAGGAGAGAGATGTGATCCATCCGGGCCTACCAAAATGAATCCGCCCAATGATGGGTAGATGAGAAAGGAGGGAGAGAAGATTAGAGAGGAATGACCATAATACCCTCCAATTTTTCATTGCCCTCCAATTTTTTTAAGGGTAATATAGTAATTTTATAAATTAAATACCAATTCATCCATTCAATTCTCTTTTCAATACCAAACAATATGAAAGATAGATATTATCCTCTCCATCTCTCCTACTCTCTCTTCCTCTTAATTCATCAATCCCTAATACTCTCCGTTCCTTCTACCAAACATAGCATTAATGTGATATTTGTCTATGAAAACCCTAATCTCAACCACTAGACCTCTTATTGAACAACAATAAAGTTAAAGAAATCCACCATTGTTGAATCTGTGTGTTTGTTGATAAATGAAAAATATTAAACTTAGTTGGTATATTGTTTTTAAGTGAGACAAAAGTATTCTCCAAATGAGGTCACATCATCCAGAAAATTAGCAAAATCGTTTCTGGAAAGAACACGCAAGGCATTTTCTAGGAACAAGAAGAAGAAAATGTGGTTTCAAAGCATCTTAATTATTATAGATGGCTATATAATATCCAATTGCAATTTCCATCAAAAACAAAAACTAGACTAATCTATTCTCCTAAAAGTTGTGTGTCATATTTTGGTAGGCCGGTTTTGTCTAGATTTCTTGTGGGCCCTGAAAATAAAATTCCATCGGCCCATCATTTACTTCTTCACGTCAATTCTTATTAGAAATAATTAATGTTGGGAAATTGACATGATTTTATTTATATACAAGATAAATGAATGGATTTGATAACTAGAGGGCCGTGCCGTACCCGTTATGATCCCTATCGTTTCAAGTCTCAACTTTTTGGTTTTCTACATGATACCATGTTGGTGTAGTGGTATGTCCCTCGTATTTACATTATTAAGACTGTGGGTTAGAGACTTAAGAGTTGTATTGCCCTCTCCAAAATTTTGAATGAGGTTGTGGGTTAGAGTCGTATTGCCCTTTCCAAATTTTTGAATGATTTGTTTGGTTTGAAAACTTAATAACACTTTTTAAAAAGTGAGTTTTAAGACTATCACTAATTTAATAACTTAAGTTCTAATAGTACTTAAAGTGTGAATCTGACAAAAATACATTTAAAATACACTCACAAAATAAGTCCCGTGCTTTTTGTTTTTGTGTTTTCGAGACTTATTAGGTAGTTTCCGAAACATATCATGTAGTTTTCGATACTTATTAGGTATATTTGTAATTTTCGAGACTTATTGGATAAAAATGAAAATTTACAATTATTTTTTTTGGGTCATTTTCTTCATCGAGACCTCCATTAGAGATCGATTTCGACCACACATGGAGGTCTTTCATCTCCATTGATGGAGGACCAACATCAACAGAGGTTTTTGAAAAAATAAAATAAATAAATGGCACAAACTTAAAAAAAGGAGATTAGGGTATTTTAGTCCATTTGTACCATTTAAACTTAACTTATTAGAGAGCTTCTCCTTACAATTCACAAATTATCTATTTACACTCCAATTTTTTTTATTTTTTATTTTATTTACACTCCAATTAAAATTACTAAACAAGAAAAAAAATTTTAAAGACATTCCAAACTAATTAAATTATTAAAAAAAAAAAAATTTCTTTCCTAAATCATTAGATTAAATATTACGTATTAAACTCTCTCTCCTAAATCTGTTATTACCATATTAAACACTCTCTCCTAATTACTCTCCCTCTCTCTCTCCATTTTTAAAAATAAAATAAAAATCATATCTCCATACTTTCTCGATCAATCTCTAATTAATAGTTAAAGAATAAAAAACTTATGAATATTTTGGTTTTTTACTAACAGTAATACACCTATATATATATATATTAAAAATTCAATTAAAAAAAAAAAACAAATAGATTTATGAAAACTTGATTCGTTTCAACTAGATTCGATTAAATTCATAATTTCTAAGACTAATGAAAGAATTAAAATTCTCTAGGCAATCACATACCTACGGAGGTAATAAAAAACATTTTTTATATTTCGATTTAAAAAAAAAAAAAGGGACAAAGTACCTTTTTTTTTTTTTTTTTTTTTTTAAATATATACATATATACGGTTCCTAAAAATCAAGCTTATTCATAAGTTTTTCTTTTTCTTTTTCTTTTTCTTAGCTGTTGTTTTGCTTAAGAAAGAATAGAGATAGAAAATTAGAGATATGTATTGGAGGAGAGAGAGTTTAATATGGTAAGTACAAATTTAGGAGAGATTGTTTAATATGTAATATTTAATCTAATGATTTAGGAGAGATAATTTTTTTTTTTTAGAATAGAAGTGTCAAAAGATAAAAAGGATAATCTTGAAACAAAAGGAAGTGTCTTTCGATTTTTTTTTAAATTTAAATTTTGAGAATGAAGTGTTTTTAGAAAAAAAAAAATGTAAAAAGAAAAAAATTAGTTTGTCAAAAGAAGCTCTTAACTTATTAAACTAGTGATACTTTCAAAATTCAACATAAAAAGAGTGACCATTTTCACATGATTTGTGATCATTAAAAAAAAAAAAAAAACTTTTGATTTTCTTTTCAAATTTTGTTACTTATGAGTTTGTATAGTTAATGACGAGTTTATATATATATATATATATATATATATATATATATATTATGTAATTATATATAAAAAGTTATTATATTTTAAGTTAATAATAATAATTTTTAATTTTTTTTTAAACTAAAATGGTACCTAACTTTTGTTTTTGGCTATCTATTTAGTTTTTTTTTTTTTTTGTTGGACCAGTTTTGTTTTCACATTTATAAAACTAATAAAAAAAGATTCATTGAAATTAGCATTTGTTTAATAGGCGTAAATTTGTCTGTGTTTCACTTGTAAATAAATAAATAATTATTTAAATAAATAAAAACTACTAAACAAAACATTTGAAAAGCATGATAGAAAAATATATACCATTTGGTTGCTAAGCTAATTGACAAAAGTTTGACATCACAAACTAATTTGGTACTTCTTAAAAAGTTAAAGACCATTGTGATACAAAATTTAAAAAAAAAAAAATGTTGGAATTAAGTTAAAATATAAGTATTATTATTATATATATATATATATATATATATATATATCACCTATAGTGACGACGATTCAAACTTGGAATATCACTAAATCATATTGGACGGTGATCCCTTTTTAATTTTTAAAATATTTAATTTATTCAAAGATTTGAATTAGAATATAATAAATATTAACTATACAAGTAACAACTAACAAGTGAATGATGTTTCTTTTTTGGGTTCACTTTTGTATAAATAAATTGGACAATTACAACAAGGGTTCAAAATTGGGTGGTGATCGATTAAGATGTTATATTCTTTACGTATTATCAAAGTCCCACTTTAGTAGCGAGCATTTTATTTTATTTTTTTCAATTACCCACTTTAGTGAGTTTGATGTTAAAAGAAGTGGGATATCAATGGAAGATACTCCCACCGAAAAAAAAAAAAAAAACAGTAAAAAAGAAAAGAAAAAAGAAGTGGGATAACTAGGTAGGGATCACATATGAGCATGAGTCTATATATTTGTATTTCATTTAACCATGTGCATTATATATATATATATATATATATATATATATTATGTATAAGACGATATTGTAGGAGTACATATATATCTCATTAGGTAGATATTCCATAAATTGAAGTGGTGAATTCAAATCGTGGATAGATTTGGACATATATATATATACACGCGTTAAAGTTATAATATGTGGGTTAGGCCTAAGAAAGATAGGTAGATCATAGATGTCATAATACCATACAAATGCTATGACTAGAATTTTATTGCATTAATTGTACGAGTTTTGATCCTTTTCATATCTTATTTTTTTCATCAGTTTTTTCTTTTGAAGTGATTAAAACATTTGCATGTACAAGAAAATGAACAAATTATACGAGGGAATCCTTACTTGTTATATAATCTCGAAAATAGTATCAGAAGTTCAAATATTACGAGAAGTGAAAAACTTTTAATCACATAGGCTGGCATATATATTTGTTAGTAGTGTAGATGTCCAAGAAGAAAGAGGCAATGAGGCAAATCCTTGTTAAAGAAGTTGTGTGGCAGAAAGAAGGAGACTTGAGAGTGGTGTGATGAATGGAGCAAAAGCATGAGGGCCATTAACGGTGATTGATTGGTCTAATATCTAAACAGATAACATGAAAACTTTCAAGGAAAAAAAAAATGTTTGATTGGGTGTCAATTTCAGAATCCAAATCCAGCAAGCAAGTTGATAGAAAGAAAACCAAATAAGTGTACGACACTGCAATTAAAAAGAAATCCACAGCCTGGACTGATTGTTATGTGTTCCTACTTTCTTCAACATCCATCGTCTTCCCTTCGAACATTACCATATAACTAATTCCTTCAAAATCACTCATCAATTATTCCAACCCCACCACTACCACGACCATATATATTTTTGGAAAAATAATAATAATAATCATATCAATGTTTTATATAATTTAAGTCACAAATTTAAGTTGTTATAGTCATAGTGCTCGTTTGGAAGAGTTTCGCTACCGGCTAAAGGAGATTTTTAAATTGAAAAAGCTCTTTTTAAATTTTTTTGTATCGTTTGATTGTCACTCAGTAGAACTTTTGGATGATTAAAAATGTTGTTTTACGTCTACTTGGAGAATCACAAATTTTAGGCTATTCCAAGTAGATTTTTTGAGCTTCTTAAATAGCATTAAAATATCTATTTTTGTTTTTTTTTGTTTTTTGAAGAGGCATTAAAATATCTAATATAACCCTATCATGTATAATAGTTTTTGAATATTTTGGTAATCTTACCATTTAAAAAAGCTTTATCTAATTGACAATCAAACGACTAACATCTTCTCATTCAAAGCTATATTTGTAGAAGGTCTACTTTAAAAGATCTATCTCTAAAATATCTACTTGAAAAAACTCTTCCAAACGAAGCTTAACTCATTTAATATATATAGTGTGAGTCGTAATTAATATGTCATTCATAGTATAATTTAATTAATGATTTACGAAGTATTGACAATTCATACTATATCATTTGAAATTGAATTTAGAAAGAAAAAAAATTGTAAAAAAATATAACATTCGTCTTTTTAAATATCATTTTAATTGATTTTTGTGGAAGAGGGAAAATATGGTACAACGTGATTTTTTTTTTTCTTGGTCCACCATCAATCAGCTTGTACCAACGGCTTTAAATGGTGTTAGTACTTTGTAGTAAATATGATAATATCTAATGGAAATTATATTTGGATTGGTTGTCGGTCTTATTGTCTGAATCTGAAGCTCTTGTACTATAAATTATTAAATTACGATGACTTTCAGGACTATAACTATATATTTTTACGATTTTAAAATTTTAATTGGAGAGGAAAGAATGAGAGAAAATCCCGAAGACCGATTGTGGTATTCGTTAAGACACATCTAGAAACATGCGAAAGAGGTAAACAGTATCAGGTTTAGGTCCATAATATATCGTTGGAATCATCTCGACTCACAATGAGTTCGGAAAAACCTAGTGATGCACTATAATTTCTCAAAGTTTTTTCATTTTTTTTTTTTTTAAATCTTTTTTAGAAAATGTTAATAACTTTTTATTGGATAGGAAAGCTCTTTATAATTAGTTAAGAGGGGTGCAAATATCACCACTCCTTCAAAATTCTATTGCAATTCACAAATGATCATGACTAATTTGTAATGGTTCAAAATTTTATTTAAAATTTCAAAATACAATCATTACATTTTATTAATTTTAGAAGTTGTAACCGTTATTACTAAATGATGATTTTATATAAGTAATTATGTGATTGTTAAGACGGTTTTATTAAAAAAAACATTTGACAATTATTCAAATTAATGGTATTGTTAATAATGACATTAATGTGCAACGGCCATTTTTGAATTTAAAATATTGCATTATGTAAATTAATGGTATTGTTAATGATGATATTAATCTACGGTCATATTTTGAATTATAAATAGTGTATTATTCAAATTAATAATATTGTTAATGATGATATTAATATGCAACGGTCAAATATAAATAGTGCATTCTTCAATTTAATGGTATTGTTAATAATGATATTAATGTGCAACAGTCATTTTTGAATTTAAAATATTGCGTTCTTTAAATTAATGGTATTGTTAATGATGATATTAATCTAACGGTCATATTCTGAATTATAAATAGTGTATTATTCAAATTAATGGTATTGTTAATGATGATATTAATATGCAACGGTCATTTTTTTTTAATTATAAATGGTGCATTCAAAATCATTTTGGAAGAACTCCTCTGACACTCCTCTGACATTAGTTTCCTACTTATTCTTCAAGTCGACATTGTTAATGATGATATTAATGTGGTTTGATGGTAATTAATGATACTCATTCAATATAACAATATTTCAAATTTGAGTCACTGTAACGCATATATGTGATATATATATATATATATATATATATATATATATATATATATATATATATATATATATAGTGGTGGACCTTAATGGAGGGCTGACTAGGGCTGTGGCCGAATCAGCCTTTTACAAAAAAATAATAATAAATATAAATAAAAATTATTAATCTCAGCTCTCACCTCTCTCATGTCCTAACTCCCAACACACACACACACACTATCTCTCACCAAATCACGTCCCAAGTCTTAACTCTCTCTCTCTCTCTCTCAATCAATCAAGTTCAGTCTCCCAATTAATTAATTCTTTCTCTCTCTCCCCATCACACATCTCAAATCAATTATCTCTCCGATTAACAATTATCTTCAACCTAGCAACTCAATTGCAACATCATTCAATCAAGTTCAATCTCCCAATTAATTAATTCTTTCTCTCTCTCCCCATCACACATCCCAAATCAATTCTCTTTCCAATTAATAATTATCTTCAACCTAGCAACTCAATTGTAACATCACTTGTGTTGAATTTTGGATCAATTATTTGGATTGTATAGAATTACTCTTAATCTATTATTTATAGAGGCATTTTTTTATGCACTCTTTCCAAAGCCATTTATGGGAAAGTTACCAACTTAATAAGTTTTAGAGCATTTACAATCATGCTCCCTAAATTTTTGTTAATTTTTTGAGCTTAAATGTTATTTTAGCTAGCAACTTCTCATGAGGTCACTCAAACTATGCTCTCTATTATAGCTAGTCATTAATATTTTAATATTTTTTAAATTTAAAATATAAATAAATTTATTTTGTTTTAAATTGTATTTAATAACCATGCTCTCATGATATCATTTTTTTAATAACAAAATCAATTTTAAAATATTAAAAACATAAGAGAGAGAAGATAAGGAGCTCCCAGCCACCAAGAGGCTCTCTAAAATAGGGAGCCATTTATGGAGCCCCTTAGAGTGCTCTAAACCAAAATGGCTCCCTATTTTAGCTAAGGAAGAGATTTAGTACTTTGTAGTAAATATGATAATATCTAATGGAAATTATATTTGGTTTGGTTGTCGGTCTTATTGTCTAAATATGAAGCTCTTATACTATAAATTATTAAATTACGATGACTTTTAGGACTATAACTACATATTTTTACTATTTTCAAATTTTAATCAGAGAGGAAAGAATGAGAGAAAATCCCGAAGACCGATTGTGGTATTCGTTAAGACACATCTAGAAGCATGCGAAAGAGGTAAACAGTATCAGGTTTAGGTCCATAATATATCATTGGAATTAGGGTTGCACATTGGGGAAATGGGGATGGATATAGGTCCCCCCATCCCCATCCCCATTTTCCCCGTTTACCCGTTTACCCCATTCCCCCATCTCCCCATTTGGTTGAAAATTACAAATTAAACTAAAAAATAAAAAAAAAATTCCATTACAAATGCAAAAGAAAATACATTACAAAATAATGTCAAATATATATACATTACAAAATAATGTCAAAGAAAATACATTACAAAATATATAAATATATATATATATATAATTATTTTTATAATATTTTAGGGGAAATGGGGAAATAGGGATGGGGGGAGGTCCCCCCATCCCCATCCCCATTTCACTATATTAATGGGGAAAATGGGGAAAATGGGGAAATGGGGATGGGAGTGGGTCTCCCCATCCCCATCCCCCCCCATTTCCCCATTTTCCCCCCAAAAATTTCCCCCAAATGGGGATGGGAAAGCGGGGAAATGGGGATCAGGGGGAAAATGTGCAACCCTAATTGGAATCATCTCGACTCACAATGAGTTTGAAAAACCTAGTGATGCACTATAATTTCTCAAAGTTTTGTCATTTTTTTTTAAACTTTTTAAGCAAATCTTAATAACTTTTTATTGGATAGGAAAGCTCTTTAGAATTAGTTAAGAGGGGTGCAAATATAACCACTCTTTCGAAATTCTATTGCAATTCACAAATGATCATGACTAATTTGTAATGGTTCAAAATTTTATTTAAAATTTCAAAATACAATCATTGCATTTTATTAATTTTAGAAGTTGTAACCATTATTACTAAATGATGATTTTATATAAGTAACTATGTGATTGTTATGACGGTTTTATTAAAACAAACATTTGACAATTATTCAAATTAATGGTATTGTTAATAATGACATTAATGTGCAACGGTAATTTTTGAATTTAAAATATTGCATTCTTTAAATTAATGGTATTGTTAATGATGATATTAATCTACGGTCATATTCTGAATTATAAATAGTGTATTATTTAAATTAATGATATTGTTAATGATGATATTAATGTGCAATGGCCATTTTTGAATTTAAAATATTACATTCTTTAAATTAATGGTATTATTAATGATGATATTAATCTACGGTCATATTCTGAATTATAAATAGTATATTATTCAAATTAATGGTATTGTTAATGATGATATTAATATGCAATGATCATATTTTTTAGGACTAATTGCACAAACATCCCCTAATTTTAGGTATAATTGTATGCATATGGAACTTTTACCCATAATTACACAAACGTGTCCTACCTTTAGTTGACTTCCGTTAACTCTAACCGTTGACCACAATTTTAACACACAATAACTAAATTGCCCCTAGTTACCTATTTTATTATTTAAATTAATAATTAATAAATGAAATAGAAAAGATACAGAAAAAAAAAAAAAATCAATCATTTTTTTTTCTCTTTTATTTTCTCAACCCCCAAGCACAATTCAAAAATAAACTTAACAAACAAAAACCAAAACGCAATCCCACAAATCAAAACCAAAATTCAAATCCTCAAACAATAACCAAAAATCAAATCCACAAATAAAAACTTAAATCCATCAATACTATAACCAGTTAACCACATTCATTTAAAAAAAAAAGATAATTAAAACTTCAACCTAGAAAGTTAAAAATCCACCATTGAAGTTCTAATTATTTATTTATTTTTTATTTTTTAAATGGATGTGGTTATTCGGTTGTGAAATTGATGAATTTTGGTTTTTATTTGTAGATTTGATTTTTGGTTGTTGTTTGAGAATTTGAGTTTTGGTTTTGATTTTTGGGATTGAGTTTTGGTTTTTGTTTGTTAAGTTTTTTTGGATTGTGTTTGGGGGTTGAGAAAATGGAAGAGAAAAAAAAATGATTGATTTTTTTTTTTTTTCTGTCTTTTCTGTTTCGTTTTTTAATTATTAATTTAATTAATAAAATAGGTAACTAGGGGCACTTTAGTTATTGTGGGTTAAAATTGTGGTCAATAGTTAGAGTTAACGGAAGTCAACTAACGGCAGGGGATGTTTGTGCAATTATACCTAAATCTAGGGGACGTTTGTGCAATTAGTCCTATTTTTTAATTATAATGGTGCATTCAAAATCATTTTGGAAGAACTCCTCTGACATTAGTTTCCTACTTATTCTTCAAGTCGACATTGGTAATGACGATATTAATGATATTAATGTGATTTGATGGTAATTAATGATGCTCATTCAACATAACAATATTTTAAATTTGAGTCATAGTAACACACACACATATATATATATATATACAATTTTTCTATTATCAGTTCAAACTGATAAAAGATATATCAGTTCCTTATATGTGGGCAATTGGATTTAAATACTTTGACTTGGCTGCATACACTTGTTAAAGCATTTTTTAAATCCAATGACCCACATACAAGGAATTGATATATCTTTTGTCAGTTCGAACTGATAATAGAAAGACTGTATATATATATATATATATAAATAGGGGTGGACCTTAATGGGGGCTGACCCGGACTATAGCCGGGTCAGCCTTTTACAAATAAAATAAAATAAAATAAATATTAATCTTAGCTCTCAGCTCTCTCATGTCCCAACTCCTAACACACACACACTATATCTCTCACCCAATCACGTCCCAAGTCCCAAGTCTCTCTCTCTCTCTCTCAATCAATCAATCAAGTTCAATCTCCCAATTAATTAATTATTTCTCTCTCTCCCCATCACACATCTCAAATGAATCCTCTCTCCAATTAATAATTATCTTCAACCTAACAACTCAATTGCAACATTATTTATGTTGAATTTTGGATTAATTATTTGGATTATATAGAATTATTCTTAATCTATTATTTATATTCGGTTATTTTAATTCATGTATTTTTCTTAGTTACAATTTATTTTTTTCTAATTAACAAGTTAGAGCCTTGTATCTGTTAGTTATAATTTTAAGTTAGTGTTTTGTTATTTTTTTTTTATGAATTTATTTTCCAACTACAATTTATTATTTCTAGTGTTATATTATAATTTATAAATGTAAGAAAAACTATACTTCCATACTTCGAAAAAAATAAAAAAAGAAGATGTTTATTTACTTCGAGTGAGAGTGGAATAAAAACAATGCTTTCTTATTAAGAGTTTATATATATAGTTTTGTTTTAGCCCACCCTGACAAAAAATCCTGGGTACAGATATTGACACCTATAAAAATGATAAGCGCACCCATATTTATAAGTACACCCATGTCTAAAATTTAAAATTAAAACATTACTAGAAACACCTATCTTAATGCCAATAGTACCCTTATTTAAATGAATATTTTCATTTTAATACAATTTATTTATAAACCCTCATTAGTTATTAACACACCCAATTTTATAAATGATAAATTTTTAAGTTCCTTAGACTCGAAAACACAGTCTCAAAAATTCTTAAATTTCGAGAATCTTTACTTCAGGCCAATTTCAGGCTGTGTATTTACCTAATACATGCTTATTATATTTATTATATGAACAAGAGTGCTTGAGCGTGTAGCTATGAAAAGTAAAGTCCTATTGTTTTTGCTGATTATTCATATATCGTATATATTTGTTGAGTTGAAAATGAAAAAAAAAAAAAAAAAAGTTTCTTTGGCGATAACACTTGTTTGTAATTGTGCATGACCATCGACCGCACAGTATCATATTCATTATGTGGTAGTGTTTTGATTTATTTAAACTAGAACTAAAGTAGAGTGAGAGCTGCTAGCCTCATGCACTATGAAAAGAAATAGAATTAAAGTTGAATTAGGGTTTTTGTTTTTTATTTTTTAATAAAGTGATATAGTTGAAGATATGAGTGTAATTAATTGGTGTAAATAGTATTTTGTTTATTTTTAATTAAACTAATTTGTCCTTATTGGTAAATTCCTATTGATATATTTTTGTAATTAATTTTTTTATTAAAATATAGGTGTACTTATTATATTTATGGGTGTCAATATCGGCTCTCTATATATATATATATATATATAAATAAATTATAAAATCACAAGACACATTTCGGTTGGGATATAGTACTTTAGGCTTCGTGGTATTACAAACATTTTTGTGTAAGAGGCTTTCCATGCGTTAGAATACTGATCAAAATTTAATGCACTTTAAATCAAAATTGATCTAATTTTATTCGACCTAATTCAATAGACCTTTACGTTGATACTAGTTATCAGTTTGATTTTGAGATGATCACATTTTGAAAATCTATACACTTAACTAATTGGTTCAAAAATTATATAGCACATTTTTGATGTGGCATTTTAAGACTATCACCCCTTTAATAAATTAAGTTTAAATGACACCTAAAATGAGTTTCTTCAAAAAATGCTTCTCACAATAACCTTCTTCACAATTATTTATTTATTTATTTATTTATTGTCAAAATCCTCCATCAATTGAGGTGAGAGACCTCCATTGGAGGCCGGAATTGAAACCCCGTTTGACCTCCATTGGAGGTTTTAAGGAAGAAGATGAATTTTATTTTTTTAGAAAATTTCATTTTTATCCAGAAAGTCTCGGAAATTGTAAAAAGTCTTGGAAACTATAAAAAAATCTAGAAAATTTTCCTTTTTACCTAGAAAGTCTCGGAAATTACCAACAAAGTTTTGAAAATTATCAAAAGTCTCGAAAAATTTCATTTTTATCCAGAAAGTCTCGAAAATTATCAAAAATCTTGTAAATTACCAAAAAGTCTTGGAAACTACCTGAAAAATCTCAAAAATACCTGCAAAGTCTCGAAAATTACCTGAAAAGCCTCAGAAATAACCTGAATTTTTTTTTACCAATTTTTTTTTCACCTTCTTCTTAATCGACCTCCAATGGAGGTCTCCATTGAATAACAATCTATTGAAGATGAAATTGATGCAAAATGGTTTTAAAAAAAAAAAGTCTTACTTTCTTCTAAGATAGAAGATTTTTTTTTTTTTTTTGATATAATGAGATTTTTTTTTAATAAAATATTAATTTCAAAAATAATATCTCAATAGTATGCAAAACATATATTTAATTAAAATATTACATAATATCAATAGTTTATATATAAAAGTATGCAAAATGTATCAGATATGAAGTTGTATCAGAATGGTAAAAGTAACATTATCTATCTCCAAGGTCTATGGTCAACACTTGTAAAATGAGAAAACTATTAAATTTATTTAGTCGCAAAAGGTAAATTGACTCGAATCCCTTGCCAATAACATAAAAGTACATTTATACAATACAACTTTGTTTCTTTAATATCCTATGAGAAAAATTTGCATGCATTGCATCGGGCGTATGCAAGATTTTCTCATATCCTAGATAGCTGGCCTCTAACGGCTATGAACCCTTAATGATTGTGATCTTTGCTGATGAAAACCCTAATCTCAACCACTAAACCTTTTATTGAACAACAATAAAATTAAAGAAATCCAGTAATCCACCCATGTTGAATCTGTGTCGTTGAAGGTGGTAAAAACAAGAGCCCATAAATGAAAAATATTAAATTTGTATTAAACCTTCCTTGCTCTAGTTTTTTTTTTAGCTGGTACATTGTTTTTAAGTGGGACAAAAGTATTCTCCAAATGAGGTGACATCATCTAGATAATTAGAAAAATCGTTTCTTGAAAGAACACGTAAGACTTTTCCAGGAAGAAGAAGAAGAACAAGGAAATATGGTTTCATAGCATCTTATTATAGATGGCTTATGGCTTATGGCGTATGGCGTTATCCAATTGCAATTTCTATCAAAATCTCCAAAGTTGTGTGTCATGTTTTGGTAGGCCGGTTTTGTCTAGATTTCTCGTGGGCCCTGAAAATAAAAGTCTATCGGCCCATCATTTACTTGTTCACGTCATTTACTTGTTCACGTCATTTCCTATTAGAAATTGTTAATGTTGGAAAATTGACTTGATTTCCATACATGAAAAAAGAATGGATTTGATTACTAGAGGGCCGTGCCGTACCCGTTATGATCCATATTGTTTCAAGTTTCAACCTTTTAGTTTTCGATGAGATGAGGTTGGTCCAATAATCTCACAACCATAATATTGGAGTTATGAGTTCGAGTTGTATCACCTCTCAAACCTTGAATTATTTGTAATTGATATATATTTATTTTCTTTTCAATTTTGTTTAAGTTTGTATTCAAAATTTCAAGTTTCATCAAGTTTGATGGAGTCAAACTCTATAATTTTCATTTTATAGAAACAAACGAAAAACATTTCAATTAATTATAAGGATTACAAATAAATTTTCCAAGAAATTGCTACGGCCATGGTCACCGCAAGTCCCTTCATAGCTTCGTCTCTGTTTTTAGGCAATTATAAGTTCTTATAATTTAAGTTAATTCCGTTTTTTTTAAAGAGAAATTTAACTAAAATTGTTCCAAACTTTAGCTATCAATTTACTTTTCACATTTCTAAAAATAACAAAAAAAAAAAGTTCATTACCATTAGCATTAGGTTTGTTTGGTTGTGTTTAACTTGTAAAAAAATAAATAATTTTTAAGATTAAATAAATAAATAAAAACCTAAAAAAACATTTGAAAAATATGATAGATAAAATATACCATTTGATTGTTAAGCCAATTGATTTGACCCCACAAACTAATTTGGTACTCCTTAAAAAGTTAAAGACCATTGTGACAAAAAATTGAAAAATACAAAATATTATATATAAGTGTTAAAATATAAGGATTATTTAGTAATTTCCCCTTTTTTATTTTTTGAATTTCTAAAATATTTAATTTGTTTGGACGTTTGAATTAGAATCTAATAAATATAAAATATTGGGTAATTATACCGTCAAAAAAAGAAAAAATTATTGGGTAATTATACACGTAACAAGTGTATGGTGTTTCTTTTTTGGGACAATTACCACAAGGATTCAAAATTGGGTGGTGACCGATTAAAATGTTAAATTATTTACGTATTATGAGTTGTTTGATTGATGGTTGAAGAATTATCAAAGACCCACTTTAGCAGTGAGTTTTTTTGTTTTGTGTTTTTTATCTTAGTTTTATTTTATTTAATTTTTTTTTAGGGTGTTTGATGTTAAAAAAAAAGGGTTAATATTAAAGACCTCCCCTCTCCCTTAAACTATTATTGGATATCTTAGTAAAAATGTTTTAATTTCAGAAATATCCCTTGTGGACTAGCAGACAATGGTTCAAATGATTGAGTTTTGATGTTAAAAAGTCTAAATATCCATATTTAAACTTCAATTGTATGAATCGAACATTATACCTTCTGACTTTTACCAAATAAAAGCATTTTTATATAGATATTCAATAACAGTTCAAATGTGAGGGGATGTTTTTAATAGTAAAAATAAAAAAAAAGAGTGGGATATCTATCGAAGATACTTCCACTAAAAAAACAGTGGAATAACTAGGTAGGAATCATTAAGGGACAATATCAACATGAGTCTATATATTTGTATTTCATTTAAAATACATCATAACTAATTTTTAAATCTTCTAAAATGTGTCATTTTAAATTACAATTTAGAGCACACTGCTTCTTACCATAAGTGGTAGACTAATGCACCTCCACTTATACGTTAGTGTGGGACTTTCGAAAGTAGACATCTCACGTTATAGAGGTAGATATTCGAGTCACACATGTTCTGTAGTAAACCCTTATACAAAAAAGAAGACAATTTAGTATTGATAAAAAGTCTAAACTAGACCGATCAGCACAATGCCATGGATATCAATTAAATAAGTATTCAAATTGGCATTATAATAGTTAGATACTTATTAAAATTATAATATCCAAAATTCACTACCCAAAAAACAAATGGAATTTCACATTAGGCTTTTTTAATTTATTGAAGCAAAGAAAAAGTGGTAACCATTGATGGCTCTGCTAGAAGATAAGCTAGAGCAGATAATGGGGCATCTTAATTAGGACCTTATTGGCCTACACAGCACAACCACTTGTTAATGGACAATGGAGAATCCATAGCAATTAGGATATGCCTTTGTCACTTCGGTCTAATTAATATTGTTCCTTGTCTCAACTCAACTTTTTTTTTTTTTGGTGAGAAGGAGGGCGAGAGCCCAGGAACAGAGAAACTAACAGAAATGAACAAGCCTAGCCACAGCTAGACCTTTAACATCATCATACAGAGCGCCTAAAATCTGAGAGGGGGGTTCTTCAACTCAACTTTTCAGTAAACTTTAGTTGGTTTTTCATGTTTATTTATTTATTTATTTATTTTTTTTTCCTACCCTTCTTTCATCTTTTTCAGAATACTACTATATTAGTGATATTTTCGTTGAAATTGATATGGGGTAAATACACTAACCTTCTCTGAAGTTTGACATAAATACATATAGAGAGTAAATATTTATTTATATACTCAGACATTCCTTAATCTCAAAATTGAACTAATAAAAAGGCCAAATTGCCATTAGTTATTATAAATGAAATAATATTTTTATATTAAAAATAAAAATGACAGTAAAAACTAGTACAAATAAATTAAAATTTATGAACAATTTATTACTACAAATTTTAAAATAAAAAAATTTAATTTAAATGAACATAATTTAAAAATTAATTTTTTTATTTACTTTAAAAATAGTAAAAATAAATAAATTTAAAAATGAAGATAATTTAAAATTTTCAAAATAATTTTTTATTTTTCCATTTATATTGCATTGAAAGCATTATTTTCAATTAATTTAATTTAATTGTTTTTTTTTATATATATAAAATGATTATCTTCATTTTTTAATTTCAATAGTTAAGGTTAATTTGGTATTTTTATTAGTTCAAATTTAAGAGTAGAGGGGAGGTCTGAGTAGATTAATGCATACTTTTATTTTTTGAAGTATTACACGAACTATTACAATATGACTGCCATGACTTGTCGAGATCAAACAATATATGTGCGGCCTAGATATCCACTTCCATAATGGGAGATAACTACTCCCATAACTTGGGAAGAAAACTCTCCGCACATGTTTGTAAAATCCACATGGTGGGATTTGAATCCCTCACTAGTCACTACTTATATGGAAGGGAGGTACACTATCAGCTCTGCTAAGAGGTGATATGCAAATAAATACACACTTGCTCTCTAAATGTATTTATGTCAAACTTGAGGGGAGGTGAGTCTATTTACCCCAACCGATATTTACTTCCTTTGTTTTCGACCCCTTTTTTTTTTTTTTTTTTTGGTTGGATTTTTATTTCTGTAAGTACAACTAAAGATGTTATTTATATATATTTGTATTCTGAGGTTGATAATGCACTTTCAACTACCAAAAGAGTTAAGTTAAAATTGCTTGAATTCTTTTGAATAGACTTCAGCAAGACGTTGGTTAGCAGTTGGAAGCTATTGGGTTAAAATGTTGAGTACTATTTTCGATCGGTATGCATTGCTTTAATATTAGGTTTGGTGGTTGAAAGTTGAAACTTGTTTGGTTAAAAAATAAAAAAATAAACCAAACAAGTTTTAATAATAATGTGAAAAAAAATTAAATTAAATCAACTACTCATATCATGATCCGATGAGTTTTGAAATAATAATTATCAAGTGATGTATACCTTATTTTAATTTCGATAAAGACCTTGATGATATCACATCAATTTTAATGAATTTTGATTTGAATATTTTTATCGATGATACGTTCATTGAAATCTACATATTAATAAAATTTGAGAAATTTTAAAGTACTAGAACCATTTTTTGAATTTTCCTATATTTATCTCTTTTTTCCGATGCTTTTATATTTAACAAAATCGGGATAAATAGTTGCGGTAATTGAAAATTTCTCAAATTTTGTTTATAAGTATATTTCATTAAATTTATCATCCACAAAATAATTCAAATCAAAATTTATAAAATTAGATGTGATTTCATCAAGATCCTTACCGAAATTAAAATAAGGTATACATCACTTGATAACTACTAATATATATATATATATATATATATATACAGTCTTTCTATTGTCAATTCTTCCTGATAATAATTATATCAGGACGAAGAATGTGGACCGCAAATTATGAAAAAGTTTTGACAAGTGCACACTTTGAGTCAAAGCATGTAAATTTAGTGGTCCATATTTTTCGTCATGATATATTTATTGTCAGGACGAATTGATAATAGAAAATCTATATATATATATGGTGGTTCTCTAATAAGAACGTTTTGAAATTATAACACATTCATATTGGGTGTGGGTATTTGTTAATGTGGGGCCGTGGACCCACTGTGAATGTGTGGTCTGAAATTATAAAGTCAGGACGATCCTGATTGGAGAAGTTATATATATATATATATATATATATATATATATATATATATATACAGTCTTTCTATTATCAGTTCGAACTGACAAAAGTTATATCAGTTTCTTGTATGTGGGCCATTGGATTTAAATACTTTGACTGACAAGTGCATACAGCCAAGTCAAAGTATTTAAATCCAGTGGCCCACATGCAAGGAACTGATAAAACTTTTGTCAGTTCGAACTGATAATAGAATTTCTGTATATATATATATATATATATATATATATATATATATATATTTATAACACCCGTTAAAGGTTTAACAATGTTAGTTAGGTATAAGAAAAAAAACAGTAACTTGGCCGAGAAAGGTAGATCATAGATGATAGGTAGATGTCATAACTCATAAATAGAATTTTATTGCATTCGTGGTATGAGTTAGGATCCTCTCAATTTTTTTATGTTTTTTTAGTGAAACAGAAGAAGAAATGGAAGGAAACCAAACATATATACAAGAATCCAACAAAACCCACGAACTGAAAGTCCAGATCCTGAAATAATAAAAAAAGTACTTAGAGAAGTCATCCTTAGATACACTTGAAGAAGAAACTAAAGGAAACCAAGTTAAATTCACAAATTCAGTAAAACCCACCAAGCAGTAATTCAGATCTCAACTCAAAAATTGCAAAACTAGGTCTGATAGAAAAAGCAAATGATTACCATAAGGTAGATAAAAGGAAAACATAAGAGTAGTCTGTAGTCAACATTTAGAAACAGCACAGGCTTGTTTTCTTCAAGGAGAAAAAATTGGATATTGTCTAGGGTTTTTCAGCATATGATCGCTTGTGATGTTTTTTCTCTCTAGATCAATCCAATTTTACCAATAAATTCTTCAAAGAGAAAAAAATGAACGAATTTTGACAATAAAATTTCTTTTATGTTCGGATGTCATTAGATTAGGAATCAAAGTTGAAATGTTATGAAAAGTGAAAAACTTTTAATAACATGAACTGACATATAACGTTCTTAAAAATGTTATTATTGACTTTTGATAGCATTCGATCATATGTGTTTGTTTGTAGTGTAGATGCCCAATAAGAGAGGCAGTGTGGCAAGTCCTTGTTAAAGAAGTTGTGTGGCAAATGCATGAGAGCCATTGGTGATTGATTGGTCCCATAAATATCTAAACAGATAATATGAAAACTTTGAAGGAAAAAAAAAATGATTGCTTTGGTTGGGTGTCAATTTGAGATTCCAAATCCAACACAACCAACTAACTATAAGCAAGTTGATAGAAAGAAAACCAAACAAGTGTACGACACTGCAATGAAAAAGAAAGCCACAGCCTGGATTGATTGTTATGTGTTCCTACTTTCTTCAACATCCATATCATCATCATCATCATCGTCGTCATCTTCTTCCCTTCAAATATTACCATAACTATTTCCTTCAATTATTCCAACCCCATTACACTACTCACTACCACTTTAACGCTGTGTTTGGTTTGATGGAGAAATGGAGGGAGGGAGAGATCAAATCCTTTGTTTGGTTGGACGGATGAGAGGGAGGAGAGGAGAAGAGGAGGGACTCCAAGGGAGAGAAGAGCCATCCAGGCCCACCATATTGGATCCTTCCAATTATGGCGGATGAGAGGAGGGAGAGAAGATTGGAGGGAAATTACTATAATGCCCTCCAATTTTGTAATATGATAATATCTAAATGGAAATTAGATTTGGTTTGGTTGTCGGTCTGAATTTGAAGCTCTTGAACTCTCCTATTACGTGGACTTTCAGGACTATAAATCTATCACTATATATTTTTACTATTTTAGAATTTTAATTGGATAGGCAGGAATGAGGTGGCATTCTTAAGACACGTGTGGAAGCCTGTGAGAGGGGCAAACAATGTCAAATTTAGGTCCATAATATATCGTTGGAATCGTCTCGATGAGTATGAAAAACCTAGTTATGCACTGTAATTTCTCCAAATTTAGTCGTTTATCTATTTTGTTTCTTTCTTTTTAAGAAATATTGTAGAATCTTAATAACTTTTTATTGGGTAGGAAAGCTCTTTTACAATAACTCTAATTCTTTATTTATTTATTTAAATAATCAAGAGTCCCCTTATTTAGTTCATTTCAACTGTGCAAGTTTAGAGTTAATTTTGTTATTCTATTGAAGTATGAATACAAATCTTATTGTTATCTTTTGTTATCCTTATAAAATTGTTCATTTGGAGTGAATTCTTGTTGTGTTTAAAAATTCTTATCTTTTGTTGTATTGAATCCTTAAAAAAAAAAAAAAAAAAAAAAAAAAAAAAACTATTGTATTAAAATAATATAGTTAATGGGTTGAAATAATATAATTAATGGGTAGTAAAGAAGAAAAATAATTTTAAAAATATTTAATTATATAAAGCCCGTATAGTATCAATTAGCAATTGAAGATTAATTATCAATTAGCTGCTTGCTTTGCACAATATTTTTCACTCGAAAAGCAATTTGTGGATGGCAGTGTCGCAGAGATGTGGTATGGGGCCATGAAAAAGTCATTTCAGAAATTATTTGATAGGGCCTGGATTTTATTTCAAAATTCTATCACAATTCACAAATGATCTTGACATAATTTGTAATGGTTGGAAATTTTATTTAAAATTTCAAAATACAATCATTACATTTTATTAATGTTAGAAGTTGTAACCGTTGTTACTAAATGATAGTTTTATATAAGCAATTATGTGACCGTTAAGACGGTTTTATTAAAATAAATATTTGACCATTATTTAAATTAATGGTATTTTTTTTTTATAAAAAAATTACTACATAAATTTGGGGATTTTTGGGGTGGTGGAGGATTCGAACCTACAACCTCATGACATAGATGTGAGGGGTTTACCACCAAACCAACCTCATATCGTCGAAATTTATGGTATTGTTAGTGATGATATTAATGTGCATCGATAATATTTTGAATTATAAATAGTGCATTACTCAAATTAATGGTATCGTTAATAATGCTATTAATGTGCAACAGTTATATTTTGAATTATAAACAGTATCTTATTCAAATAATGGTATTATTAATGATGATATTAACGTGCAACTGTCATATTTCGAATTATAAATAGTTCATTATTCAAATAAATGGTATTGTTAATGATGATAGTAACGTACAACGGTCATATTTCAAATTATAAATAGTGCATTATTCAAATCAATGGTATTTTTAATGATGATATTAACGTGCAACAATCATATTTCGAATTATAAATAGTGCATTTTTCAAATCAGCATTTTTCAAATCAATGATATTGTTAATGATGATATTAACGTGCAACGGTCATATTTCGAATTATAAATAGTGCATTTTTCAAATCAATGGTATTGTTAATGATGATTATAACGTGCGACGGTCATATTTTGAATTATAAATAGTGCATTTTTCAAATCAATGGTATTTTTAATGATGATATTAACGTGCGACAGTCATATTTTGAATTATAAATAGTGCATTTTTCAAATCTATGGTATTGTTAATGATGATATTAACGTGCAACAGTCATATTTCGAATTATAAATAGTGCATTTTGCAAATCAATGGTATTGTTAATGATGATATTAATGTGCAATGGTCATATTAATAGTGCATAATTCAAATTAATGGTATTGTTAATGACGATTAATGTGCAATGGTCATATTTCAAATTATAAATAGTGCATTCTTCAAATTAATGGTATTGTTAATGATGATATTAATGTGCAACGGTCATATTTCGAATTATAAATTGTGCATTTTTAAAATTAATGGTATTGTTAATGATGGTATTAATGTGCAACGGTCATATTTCGGGTTATAAATAGTGCATTCAAAATCATTTTGGAAGAACTCCTCTTTGACATTAGTTTCTTACTTATTCTTTAAGTCGACACGAAAACTCTAGCTGCTTCTCTTGCACCATCGTCTCCTGGTCGGTCATTTTCACCAACCTTGAATTCCGTTTTCTCATTGTCTCAATTTTTCTTTCTTCGAAGCATATGCCTTTGCCGGGTCTTTATTGATGGTAGACTAATAGGCACAACAGTGAGTCCTTCACTCGAGTTAACCAAAGTGAAGCTTTCTCTTATTCTTGTACTTGACTTTGGTCTTCCTTTTCCTCTCTGCAAGGCTTTCATTCTTGTAATGATATCGGATCTATGCTACAAAATTCTACAACATATGAAAAACTACTTGGCATTTAGGGCATTTGTACAACCCATAATTGTTTTGAGGAAGAATGTGAATTCTCCCATCATACTCATGAGTACTCTTAATCATGAGTATGATGATTACCATTAGTATGATGGGAGAACTCACGGTCTTCCTCGAAATAAATATGGGTTGTACAAATGCTCTAAATGCGAATGAGTTTTCCATATGTCACAGAATTTTGTAGTGCACATCCGATGTCATTACAAGAATGAAAGCCCTACAAAGAGGAAAAGGAAAGATGGAAGCCAAGTACAAGAACAAAAGAAAGCTTCACTTGGTTAGCTCAGGTGAAGGTCCACTGTTGTGCCTATTCAGTCTACCAGCAACCCGTCAAGGGATTATGCTCGAAGAAAGAAAAATCGAGGTAATGAGAAAACAAAATTTAAGGTTGATAAAAATGATCGACAATGAGACAATTGAGTAAAGCTAACAAATGCGATTCAATTATGGTAAATGCTTCAACGCTTGGATCTTGGTATGCGTTTTTTCATCTCTTAAAACCTATTATTATTTAGTCACATTGACTAAAAAGGAATCAAGGTAGACATTCAATTAAAATGCAAGTGGATGTCACAAAGTATATTCCTGACATAACAAAATTTTCTTGATGGAAGTCTATCAAACACAAAGCAATCAAAATTTCCTATGATCCAACATCTCTCTGAAGAAAAATATCAAGTCCGGCGATAAGAAAAAAAAGTTAACATGAAAAACTCAGCCGTAGTTCCTAATATAACCCACATCGACTATCTGTGCACACCAGGAGATCATTCTTCATCTTCTTCATCTCCATCTCCACCAGATGCCTTCTTTGCAGCAGCCTTCTGATTCCTTCTCTTCACTCTACCTGGGCGTCCACCTCCGAAGGGACTTGTAAGCGAGAAATCGATGTGCTTCTGTGAGTCCACCCTCACCATGAATGAGGGAATATTCACAACCTGCCTTCCAACCCTGATCACCAAATTATAAATTAATTAGTATACAAGTGAATGTGCTCAATGACCAAAATACATTACTTTTAAGTGCCTAGAGGATATACAATAGTTTAGGTCCTTGAGAGACTGTAACATTAGGTGACACAACTATAACAATCTTCATAAAAGGGGTTGATATCCCATTCTCCCAACTATTGCACAATTAATAAATCCGGGGTAAAGACAGCCAGCTGATTACAAATGTTTTTTTTGTTTAGTTGAAATGCCTGTTCCCAGTAAGAACAATGCCACATAGCAAAAAGCAAGTTGATGCAAGCAAAATTCAGTTTTCTAATTGGAATTGAAAACCTATTAAATACATGGTTCATGTCATCACATCATACCAACGGTAGCAATGTATTTCAAATGCAAGAATCAAGAAACAAATTTCTGTAATGTTGACAATCATTAGCTATTTAAAGCACCGCAGAACAAGTAAAACTCCTTAGATTGTAATTGACTACTGGACAAATCAAAGATTATATAAATTGCAAGCGTTGGAGGCCTTCTAAGTCATAATGAAAAGAATGAAAATCCAAAATATAAGCTAAGCTTAAGAAATCTCAGAGACAAGACATGTAAGTGTTTGATAGCAATAATTTAAGAAATAGGTTTAAAAATCTACTTATCACAAAAGCATGTCCACATCAAGAATCCACTCCCTCATTCAAATGAAAGTAATAAAAAGAAACAATGACACGATAATTTCTTAAGAAAAGCAATAATAATTCATAAAAGTATTTCGCTTTATCATAATTTCATTTTGCTGCCTGTTTCTCACGCTCTTGTACTTCAAAAATCGATACATGCAGGGACTGATTCTTGAAACCCCAGGCAGAGAGTTGTATTAATTATAGGTAAAATGTGAGAACAGTAATGAAATGGCAGTGTGTCCACATCTAACAACTACTAAAACCAGAAAACACTATATATTGTTCAAGAAAAACAGTTGATAAATCATACCTAATGTGCCTCTGCCTGATGAGGACTCGGGCATGGTGAATTGACTTGGCCATTCCAGACTTGAACACAATAGTCTGGAGACGGCGCTCAAGAAAGTGCTCCACAGTGAGGGCCAACACATAATCGAGCTTGTCCTTGCCATCTTCCATGAGCCCATACTTGTGCATCCTTCTCAAAAGAGCCTCGCCCTCAAAAATACGACGTGGGTTCTTCTCATCAAGGGTGAGAAGTTCCCTTGCAGCATTTCGAATGCGGCTAAGTGCATACTGAACTCTCCAGAGCTCCCTCTTGCAGCGGAGCCCGAACGTTCCGACGAGCTTCAGCTCAGAATCCAAACGCTCCTTCTCATAGGGACGCCTTGGCTTCTTAAAAGTCTTACCATCTATTCAAACATAGAGGGTTTAATCACATGCTCAGATATCAAACAGTTACTATTACCTATTAACAGATAAAAAATCTTCACTTAGCTAACCTAAACATGCTCAGAAATCAAACGGTAACTATTACCTATCAACAAATCAAAATCTTCACTTAGCTAATCCAAACAAGTACAAGTCTACTTTCAAACAAGTGAAGAACATGACGCATATGAAAAACGAAATCAATAGAATTCTAGATAAAAAGGAAATAAAATGCATAGCAGATCAAAGCATGATTTTATAGAGATTCAAAACTAAAACAAATAGAAAATGATTATAAGAAATACGAGAGAAAGTAATGAAAGTAATACATACAGTTCCTGTAAAAAGAGACGTGCACCATAGTTGGAATGTGCTGGTGCGGCTCTCAGTGTGTGATCTCTCCTGGAAACTTTAAAAAACAAAGCTTTTCAAGTCGAAAATAGGAGGCGAAGAAGGAGACTTTGTTTCGTTATATAGGTTGTCTTCAAAAACCCTAACCCTAAATGCTGTGGCTCTTTGGGCCCTGGCCCATCTCCTATGTAATAAAAAATATAGTAAGGCCCTTTTTATTGATTTAGATACAATTTTATTTTATTTTATACCAGGTATTAACGATAAGATTTGTCGGGATCTAACGAGATTGACCAATCAATAGCACGACTGAGAATTTATCGGACTCCCATTTTCTAATGCTGCATTTGTTTATAAAAGGATCTGTATTGCCCATTTAAATTTCAATCACAGCTTTAATAAATAAAAAAAATGTAGAATAAATAGCTAGAAAAGTAAATAATTTGTAATCCTTTGTTGTTAATAATACCAAAATCCTACACATATTCACTTCAACCTATAACCAACCAAATGCATTTAAAAATTGGATTTTTACTATTATATTGCATCTATATAATTTATTTTCATCTTTTTTAGAATATGTATTAAAATCTAATAGGTATTAGCCTGACCTAAACTGTTGCAAGACTCTGTAAATAGTTCTTTTGTTATTAAAGAGTAACCAAGGTGACCTCAGTCTGGAAAAAATAAATAATAAACAAAGTGTTTACAGAAATTCCAATATTTTCATTAATTAAAATAAATTTGTTGGTTTAGTAAAAAACAAAATTTGTTGGTAACTTTCATAAATAAATAAAAAAATGTTTTCAATCATTAATGTCTGCAAATATTTGACAATAATGGAAAATTAAAAATATAGAAATTCTACTTGAACAGTCTTAAAAGTGCAAAACTATTGTAAAGCCCCTCGCATCATCTTCATTGCCACTACCAAAACATGCACAGTAAAAATAAACAAATTATAATTATATAAACCCTCTAACAACATCTTTAAACTCAGATCTTGACAACATAATATTCTATTTAAGTTGGAAAATTGATAAAACCCATCATTGAGCAAAATCCCAGTTCAACCAATCAATTCTTGTATATTTCCTCATCAAATCCCCATGTTTCCCAAGATCAAATGCCATTCACTATTTGTATGAACATCACATATGGCCAGACGGGAACTGGGCCTAGGTAAGGAAGACCAGAACAAATAGGATGATGAACAAGACTAGCAAAAACACTATCATCATGATCTGACCCTTTGCACCAGCCTTCTTCATAACCATAGCCACTTTTTTCTGCAAGCGAAAATTAAGGTTTACTTTAATAATCTCTAACCATATCACCAGTATCTGTATAACCATTTTAATGAGATTGACACTCTGCAACTTATTTCATTATCAACTTCTTAAATTCAAAATTAAAGAAAAGAATTACCTGAACAAAGTCAAGACGGTTTGATGTACTGTCCATTTCCGTACCCAGTTCGTCTATAATCCTTTCCTGAAGCAACCGAAAATTTAGATTTTAGCATTGAAAACAAGCAACATTAGTACTAAGGTGAAGTTTTACAAAATCAGTTAATAAGTAGACAGGGTTTGCAAATTGTACGAGTGCGCGTCCAAATACACACAACTGCCAGTTTCTATCAAATGGACTTTGATGGAAGCCCTAGAAGCACTACATGGAACATCATCCCATAAAAGCTAACCTGTGCAATTAGTTCTTCATGTATAGTAAGCCCAACACCTCCAATTCTCTCCACACTTGCACTAAGTTCATCCAACTCCTCATCTTGTTGCCTACAATCACCGATTAAGCAGGAAATCAGAAACAAACTTGAACAAGTTAAAGAAAACATGTTTACAATGACCTAGCATAACATTCATCCACGATACAATATTACTCGCCAATCAATGATACTCTTTTTCAGATAAATAGGCAATAAATAATTTCCTATAAGTATGTAGCCCTCAAAGAATCAAACAAAGCTGGCATTATTAAAAAGTAAAGTCTTCAGGGAAAGATCAGCACTATTTAAGAAACCTCAAGTAGATCCACCCGATTAAACCTCAAAATACATCATATTACCTAAGTAACTTCTTTAAAATTGATTTCACATAAGAGGTATCCATGCACACACAAAAACATATATGCATCAATTGAAGCGGTTATGCACGCACAAACACTAGAATAACAAGAAATTAAAAGGGGAGAAGATTAAAAAAGAATACTTTATGAGAAGCAATTGTCTATCTGATTCTGATTCGATAAAATCATCATTATCTCGGCCTGCGTAATGGTTGGATGTATCAGTCTTATGAGCATTTGGCATCCTCATCAATTCTCGACGCATCCCACTGGCAGTCCCACTGCCATTCAGCTCTTTTCCAGCTAATACAGCCTTCTTCATGTTGCCAACCTAATAAAGTACTGCAATCCTTTAGGTTCGATAACTGAAAAAATTAAAGCCCAGGATTCACCAAGTAGTACACTGTCCCAAATTTATAATAGACTTGAAAATAACCATGGTAACAGAGTTTATTACACCATCTTTGCAATTAAAGATCATTCAACGAATTTTTACTTCCACTGAAACCTTTTGAAGAATACATTTATCCAGATGATACCTGAGTACGAGCTGTGGCCGTCCATCTCCTACGCTTTTCAAGTTCCACATTATCAATGCCATACCAAGAAGGATCTCTACTTGCTACACCTATCGCTTTGTCCAATTCATCCACCTTCCTATCAAGAAAGAAGGGTTTCAGCAGTTGTAAACAGGAATCTTTTAATATAATTGAAGCTATAAGGTTGTTTCAAGATTTCACACTAACTTGAGGCTCATTTACTTCCTATGCTCAAACTCAAACACTTTAGAGCGCAGTTTAAAAGCTCAATAAAAGTGTTAAATTACATATTAATCTTATACTTACATATTACATGTAATTTGGGTATTATACATGTTATAAAAAAAGTTCTAATAGTTGACTCAAGTTCAATCTGAACTGGCTCCATGTCTTATTGAGTCAATTCAACTCTGACTTTGAGCTTTAACAAATCCTTTCTGAACCAAGCTTCAGCCTGAATTTTCAAAACTCAATTAACCACGAGCCTTCATCAGGCTAAGCATTTGGCTCAGCTCAACTTGACACGTTTGTGCCACCTTCAACACATCCAACCACACAAAGAAAAATCTCTTTTATTAATTTTTAACAATAAAAAAATAAAATAAAAAAAAGAGAAAGAAAAAGGATGAACCCAAGAGAAATACAATAATTTTGGTTACCTGCCACTCAATGCTCTCACAACCAGCAAGTAGCTCCTTGGTGAGATGTACTTGCTCTCCAGTATCAGAAGGAATACGTTCCCATTGGTGAAAAGTAGACTGCAACTTATCAATCTAACCAACAAGGTAACCAAAAAAATCATCTAACCAAAATATCAACCATGTATATAAGAAATTTAAGCAATTCAATTGAAAATTTCCTCTACACAACATTTGAAAGCGCTGGTTGATACTTACAAAATATATCATGTGCAGAATAAAATTAATAATAAGTCTGATAAAAATAAATAAAATTAATAATAACAAAAATCAAGGGGTTAAAGATCTAATTCAGACTCTAAAATGTACAAACAAAAAAAAAGACCTTGGATGAATTTAATTTCCTTTTTAAAAGAAAAAACTTACAGATTCTTGAATCTCCTCTTTCACAATATAGAATGGATCTTGAGCTGAAGACATTTCTTAGTTTATATCAATAACCCTTCCTACAAAACAAATATTATTTTTATAAACATAAATCAGCAATTTGACTACAATAAAAGTAAAAATATAAAGACAAGAACAAGTCTTTACCAACAACTGGGATGGTAGTGTCAGTGGCAAAGATGGCTTCTGTCTTAGATTTTATCCCACAGTTGTCGATATTGGTCTCCCTCGTAACTAAAAAATAAAATGTAAGGATGCAAACAAACATAAAATGACCAAAACATAAGCAACTGTCTGTTATTTGCTGGTTGATATGAAATTTGCCTGTCTTTTTAAATCTTATTAAAAGAAATTTTCTTCACTTGAATAAAAAATTTAATTAAACCTTATGTTTTATTAAACATTAGTTTTTAAATTAAAATAAAACAGTAATTAAATAATATGAACAACCAGAGTATATCACACTTGTTCAATTCAAAGTCAATTCTCCTACATGAGAAAACTGAGAAAGGATGAGTTGCACAAGTTTAGCAAATTGATTTTATAACTATTTAACAAAATCACCTACCAAATAGGAAAATCATGTATCACAATTTCTAATACAGTTACTGTATGCTTGCTTGTTTATGGGTTGGGCAGATCAAATAATATTCAGCAAACAATTAAAAAGCATTTAATTCCAAACCCACAACGATTGCATCCAAGCCACAACATCTAGCTTAGGCATTTTATCAAACACATTTCTTCTTGTTACTAAAAGAAAATTTTGTTTTTTGGCAGAATATAACAAAGAAAAGTCTTTCACATTATTTTCAACACTCAACACAAAACAATCAGTATCAGGTACTTGTACATTATTCTCTGCTAAAGTTGTCATGCAATTACAAGGCATTGATTCAAGAGCTTAAGCTTTATTACATGGACTTTTTTTTCCGAATTGTACGCCCTTTATTCCATAATTCCATTACTCATTCAACTGACATGCTATTTCCATTACGATTATAAGCCAACGCTACTCAGAACAACTAAAAGATTTCTCAACTCGTACATAGTATCAAACTGACCAGAAATTGTAACTATCTATAACTTAAAAAAACCATTCTTCTTTCAGTCAATTAAAGTCATAAGCACAACAAATAACAAATCCACATAGATGATGGTCACAAATTGACATAAAAAATGTACAATATGCAAATATAATTCAATATAAATAATATAATTTTTTTTTTTTAAAAGTTACATTATTAAAGGATTCAAGCAATTTTCAGGACATTCAAATTCGTGCCACAAATTAATCCGAAGAAAATGAATATAACATAAATGAGTAAGCAGAAATAATCCGCTTAACTCAACCAAGGAAACAACAACAAAAACAAGTCTATGTGCGTGCACGTGATCAATTTGCATCAAAATAGAGCCGTAAATGGACCACAAAACAGAGAGAGAGGTCACAGGGATTTCGAAATTGAACAAATTAAGTGATTCGAGATCTTAGTAATGACTTTGTTACCTGACAATAGCAAGAGCGCAGTCTTGAAAGTGACTCAGATTCCGACGAGATCGCTGCGAATCCCTGGAAATCGAGCAATCCCGGGTCTTTCGGAGTTGGTGCGACTGGAGACGTGGAGACCGGAGATACAGAGCAGTGTCGCTGTTGTTTGAGAGATCAGAGATGTAAATAATTTTATATGCCTAACTACGAGAAACTGAAAAATATAAATATATATATATTTTTATATAGAGATTACCCTTATTAATTTGTTTATTTATTTATTTATTATCTATTTATCCACCTATTTAGTCAGGTATTTTTTTGTTGTTGAAGTTTTTGTCATTTGTAGGATTCGAGCCGATTTGGGAGTCATTTATCCAAGCCCAAACCCATCCATCTAACATCTGAGCTACGCCCTTGGAAACAATTCTTATTAATTTGGTAGAAATTACTATAGAATAATACAAATTATATTATATTATATATGTTTAAAATAATTACACTAAATGCATATTATAATATTAACTATACTGTTTTCAGTTTTTGGTACCAGATGGGTTTTTAGTTTCTTAAAATATGAAAATAAATTTCTTATTTTCAAATAAAAATTAATAAAATTGAAAACATTATCGAATATGCCCTATATATATATATATATATATTTTAAATATTACAATAATTTGGGGTTTGAAGAGGAGTATAGACTTGAACTCACAACCTCATGGGGTAGGTGTGAAAGACAAAACACTAGATCAATCTCATATTGTCTACATGCCTTATATTATATGACTATAATTCAATAAAATAAATAAATAAATAAGAAGTTATAAAATTTTTGCATCTCCTTTCGACATTAGTGGAGGGGTTCGAGTCTTATCATATACATTTTACAATTATGTGTTTTGAGTTTTCTCTTGATGTTGTTGGAGTAGATTTATAGGCGTTAAGGAGTAAATATCTGATCAACAAGTTCTGACAGACTTTTGATCTATTCGGTGTGTGTCAAAATTTATTATAATACTTAAACAAAAGTTATAAAATTTAATTGTACTTCTGATCATAACTCAAAAGTTATAAGATGAAGATTAATTTAATTTAATTTTTTAATTTATAAAATGAAAATAAAGGTTATTTTAATCATTTTCACTTTTAACCAATGGGTGATAGGTGTTAACAGTAGAGAGTATCTTTCTGCAAAACATTTCTCCAATATCAGGATGTTTGTGTTAATATATCCAAAACTTCCGTATATGTATAATTATGGAAAACCTTAGGATTGTTTGTGCAATTAGCCCATTTAATCAAATCCCAAACCTGACCCAGTGCGGTAGCTGGTCTAGTTCAAACTTGACATGGCACCCCGCACGGCCGCACCTCACCCTCTCTGAAATCTGAATAGGGTTTAACGACCCCCCAGTTTGAAACTTGTTATTGTTTACCAAATTGAGATTTTGATTAGAATACAATCCACTTCCAACGTAGAAAAATAATCTAAGAAATGCAAACCCTTCAACGCATACTATCAAAATCCATCACAAAACCCCATTTGAATGCAACCATTCTCTTCAAGTCACTCTCAACCAAAACCCCCAAGAAGGACGGCGACGACGAATGGAACGACACCTGGGAAACCGCTTGGCTCCCCGATGACTTGTCACCCAAAGACCGACCTCCATGGGAGAGGGACGTCAATTTCGGCTCCAACGATTCCAATACCATTGTTTTGCCGTCTGATGCTGATCCGGAGACGAAGGCTTTCGTGGAGGACATGAACGAGAACTGGGACGAGAGGCGGAAGAATACTAAAGCGAAGGAGAGTAGCGGCGGCGGCGGGAACGAGAAGCTTTACAGTTTGGATAACATGAAGAAGGATTATAGGTTGAAGAAGCAGAGGATTCATGCTGGTTTGTGGTTGACTGAGATTGAGAAGCAAAAGGAAGCTAATTTGGCTGGAGACGGTGCCGATGATATCGATAGATTGCTCGATAGCTGCTCTGAGTATGCTTCATTTCTCGTTCATTTTATAGTTTTATTATCATTATTAT
This sequence comes from Acer saccharum, assembly GCA_030490815.1. NCBI lineage: Eukaryota > Viridiplantae > Streptophyta > Magnoliopsida > Sapindales > Sapindaceae > Acer > Acer saccharum. The sequence continues at coordinate 8,174,350 of CM059873.1, forward strand.
TATTGATGTGCAACTGTTTGTTCTGTTTTTTTTTTTTTTTTTTGCATATTTGTACTACAAGCATTGATGTGTAGTTTCAAGTTCTACTTGTGGATGTATCAACAGCTTCTGCATTTGATTGCTTTTGAGAGAATTTGTTTTGAGCAATAAATCTGGCAATAATGTTTCGTTACATTCTTGTTTGTTTTAAATCATTTACTAGTAACTTGATATATGCAATTTGTCTTTAAATTTGTAGATCTTTTGAAATCTTTTGTCTATGAATCATTTACAACTACCTTGATATATGTTGCTTTCCCAGAGCTCACTTTACAGGTAGAAGATGCTTGATATTCAATACTTCATATTTTTGCCTATTTGAAATTTCTGCCCGTTCTTTTGTGTCGGTTTAACTTTTCAAGTCTGTTTAAGCAGTGCAATTTACCTACTAAGTAACGGTTATTGCCAATTAACGTACTTGGTGAGATCAAAAGCATTTTCCCAAAGCGAAAATAATGTGAAGGAGAGTGTCTGGTGTCGAAGTATCTGTGGTCATTCTGACTTGGTCAGCAATATGCTTGTCAGTTAAATTATTGTTATCATCTGTTATTTTTGCTAGCAAAAAGCTTGTGAAAGCCAGCATGCATATGTTAATTCGATATGCAATATTGAAAGCTCAAATCATTCATGTTAAGCTGTAGTCCTCTTCTAAATCACCAATATGAGAGTACATACTCTTAATCATTCACGAGGAAAAAATTTCGTGAACGTATGAGAAATGTTTTTCCACCAATAGCAATGGAAGAAAATTTCCTTCTTGAATGCTATGAGAAATTGGCATAGATGTATTTCAAATTGATTTTTTCCCCCTGTTCTGCGAATCTTGGAGAGTACTGTTGATAAAAAAAAATTATATTCTGTCTCTAAACTACCTGCTGATGTTCACATAATTTTGCTTTTACCACTATATACATCAATGCTTCAACTGCGTGAGTCTGTAGCAATTCACAGAGGCTGGTTAGGCTATTGAGAACTTGTGGGTTTAACAGTTATATAAATGCAGGATTTTTGACTCAACGAACAATGATTTGGACAATGCAAAGATCCCAAGCTCGTCTGAGTTCAAAAACAAGCCTGATGGTTGGGAAACAACAGCAAAGGAACAAGATGGAAATGTGTGGGAGATGTCACAAAGAGAAGAAGATATTCTCCTCCAAGAATTTGACCGCCGAGTTGCATTCTGCAAATTCCAGGTGTGTCAACACGCACCGACATAGTCTTTGTACTCTAGTCTTATTATCAAACACCCCTTAAATTACTTTTGGTATGGAAATAAATTTACGAGGGGAAAATGTGGATGCATAATCTAGTGATATTGCTATGACACTTTACCTACACTCAGCATCCTGCCGGTTTATCATTCATAGTATTAGTACTTTTTTTCATATCACCGAGTCTTCATCATAAGTCTTGCTACTAGTTGTCTTTCTTATATTCGATTTTATGATTTTGGTGTGCAGATAGCTAGTTTTATAAAGACGCACATATTTAGTCGGAGGAGACCAATTGACGGGTGGAAATTCATGATAGAGGAGATAGGACCGAATGCCAGGAAAGGGAAAGGCAGTGCTCCGAGGTTACCAAGTCTATCGGATCCATCAACTCAACCGTTCAAGGAGGAGAGGACATCGATGAACAGCAGGCTCACTCCCTTGAGGAGGGGGAGGTAGTCCCGCACGCTGTTCTCTTTGTAGTTAAAGAGAGATTGCAGTAAAGACATTGATGGTTATCTGTTTCTGCAAGAATGGTGCCATTTATGATTTATCTTTGTCTATGTACGATGCAAACATCTTATAGACAATAAAATTTTGTATTACTGAAAGCTCAAACAATGTGTATAAATTCTCTTCAAACCTTCTATTCTTTCCATATTCCCTTTCTTATTATATTTGTGTCAGCGTCTCAGCGATGATGTTATTCTTGTCAATTTATTCATCCAATTTCGTATAATTTTATCCATGTGATAACACCTGATCAATTGGTCACATTAATTAATTTTTATATACTAATTAATAATTTATATATATTTTTTGAAATATTACATAAATTTGGGTTTTTTTTTTTTTTTTTTAGGGAGAATTTGAACCCACAATCTCGTGGCGTAACCACTAGACCAGCCTCATCTCATCTACTAATTAATAAAATTAAAAAGTAAGATTAGATTAGTATCATATTTTATCTATTAAAAATTCTCACAAACCTGGTTTTTTAGATTATTGATTATTTTAATTTCATTTAATAAATTTCATGTTTTTAGTATTTTAAACAAATTTCCATATTTTTCGTAAAATTCATGTTAATATTTCCACTAACTCCTACTACAGATATTTCCATTAACTTACGGTTCAAATTTGCCGGGAAAAAGCCCACACTCACTCTTTTCCATGAACTTAGCTCATAACAAGTCACGCCTGGGACAAAACTTGAAGGGTTGGTCCAAAAATTTTGTGCCAAATCAAAACTTTGTAGTCTCAAAATATGAAGATCTCATCTCTCAATTAAAATCATGCAAACAAACCCCAGAAATCGCTCAAATCCATGGATATTTTGTCAAGACTGGCCTTGACCAAAACCCTTTCAATTTGAGCAAGCTCCTTGCATCGTCCGTACACAACATACAATATGCAGCCTCCATTTTCGAGCACATTCAAAACCCAAATCTTTTCATGTTCAATACCATGCTTAGGGGTTATTCAATCAGTGATGACCCAAAACAAGCTTTTGGCGTTTTCAATAATTTGAGGGCTCGAGGCCTTCTACTTGATCAGTTCTCTTATATTACAACTCTCAAAGCCTGTGCGCGTGATCATGAATCGGCTGCTATTCTTGGCCAAGTAATTCATGGTCTTGTTGTGAAATCAGGTCATGTTTTGTTTATCAATGTGAAGAATACCCTTCTTCATTTTTTTAGTGTCAGTAGCAAAATCGGTGATGCCCATAAACTGTTTGATGAATATCCTCACTTGAATGATTTGGTTTCATGGAACACTTTGATGGATGGCTATTTACATGTTTCTCAACTTACTGTGGTTGTTGATTTGTTTAGGCAAATTTGTAGGAATGACTTGAAAGTTAGTGCACGTACGGTGTTGAGCATTTTATGTGCTGTTGGTGACTTGGGGGATTTACGCGCAGGAGAGTCTCTTCATGGGCGTTGCATCAAGATTGGCTTCAATTCGAATATGAATGTGGTTACTGCTTTGATTGATATGTATGCAAAACTTGGGGATATTGATTCGGGTCGTAGGATCTTTGTTGAGGCAAGTGAGAAGGATGTTATTTTGTGGAACTGTATGATAGATAAGTATGCAAAAAGTGGGTTGACAGAAGAATCTATTGATCTGTTACGGCTAATGAAACTCGAACAGGTGAAAGTCAATTCGTCAACATTGGTTGGATTGCTAGCAGCTTGTGCTGCCTCTGGATCTTTGACATTAGGCCAATGTATTGCCGATTACGTAGAAGACGAGGTTTTGGCATTGGATGCAAATCTTGGAACAGCATTGGTTGATATGTACGCTAAATGTGGGGATTTGGATAAGGCAATTGACATTTTTCAAAGGATGGAGAGCAAAGATGTGAAATCTTGGACAGCGATGATTTTTGGTTACGGGGTTCATGGCCAAGCAAGAAATGCCATTACACTCTTCCATCGGATGGAAGACGAAGGGTTTCGACCTAACCAAGTCACTTTCTTGGCAGTTTTAAGTGCTTGTAGCCACGGAGGACTAGTGGAAGAGGGCATGGAATTTCTTGAAAGAATGGTTATGGAATACGGCTTTTCACCAAAAATTGAACATTACGGATGCCTGGTTGATCTATTGGGTCGTGCAGGGCTGCTAGAGGAAGCACATAATCTAATCAAAAGCTTGCCGATCCAGGCAGATGCCACTGCATGGCGTGCATTGCTTTCAGCTTGTAGAGTCTATGGAAACATTAAATTGGGAGAATATGTGAAGAATGTGTTGATTGAGATGAATGATGAACACCCTACTGATTCAATACTTGTTTCGAGTACTTACACCATTGCTGGAAGGCAAACGGATCGAATAAGTAAAGAAGTTGGGAATAGATCGACCAGAAAGGAGGGAGAAAATAAGATGAAGGAAGCTGGATGTAGCATCATTGAGATGGTTATTGAAGAACCGGAGAGTGAACTAGAATAACTGAAAAAGGCGACTGTATAATACTATAATTATAGTTGGATTAATTTTGTATTGTGTAATCATTGATTACTAATAAAGCATGAATACATTCATTTATTTACTGATTTCCATGCAGAGTTGCATTTATTTAAGTAGAAATTTGAACTAAAAAAGATTGCTATAAGATCCTGAACATCTGTACATAATAACCATTGATTGATTACATGGATCAAACAAGGTAAAATGAAGAGAAATTAAAAGGTAAGAGAAAATGATAAAAAAAGATGAAACAGGTGGATTTACCACGTTGTGTTGCCAAATTCTCATCAACTACTATTACTGAATTACAAAAAGAAGCTGCAGACTTCAAATTCATCTTTACTATTAACATTTTAACAGATGGATATGTACTTTATTTCATGAAGGATACGGAATCGCTTCAGAGGGATAACACTGAGCCTGCTAAAATGAGAAATTTGGTTAACTATATTTGGAATCCAAAAAAAAATAAAAGGGGAGGAGAAGAAGATGAAGAAAGAAAGAAGGAAAGAAAGAAAGAAATCTGCACATCAGACAGTTACTGCAGAATATCCACATTTCTCAAAAAGCAGTTTCCTTCATCCTTTCCGTGTACTCTTTTTCCTACATTTTTACTTTTCTTTATGTATCAATCTACCTGCCAAAACGTGACCCAAAATCCTTGGTGAAAACTCCATTGAATAACCGTGCGGAAAAATTCACAGCTTCAAGTGGAGAGGATGAGGGTTTTTCTATGATAGCAAAGTTTTTCCAGGGAAACTAATGAAGTGCAAACTCCTAATCTGAACTTGCAATGCTGTACCGCTCGCATACTCTATCTCCATTTACACCCCACCACTTCTCTGCTTCTTGTTCTGTGAAGTGCTTTCGACTGTAGAACAAAATTTAACTTATTCATTAAATGGGGGAAAGAAATCAACTATATCAAATTCATATATATATTTAAGGTAATTTAATAACAAGAATTGCTATCTTTTTCTCTTCTGAATAGGAACTCAAGTGGTTTTTGATGCATAAAAATTTCTTGATAGATGTTAAAGTTATAAGCATCTAAAACAGCTGCTGGGTTTTTACTTTTGAGTGTATATAGAAGAAACAAGCTCTTCCAGGCGTGTATAAAAATTGAAAAATATGCTATAGAGAATTTATAGAAACCTAGTTAAAACCAAAGCCGGACCTTGGCCTCCCACATGACAACTTCAGCTATTTAACTGCTCCATATAATGTGATTGTGCTTCAATTATTTCTTAATTCATATGAAGGGTAATTTGTCTTCAGTACTTTATACATATTTCATGATTCAGCTCTCTCTCTCCCTCCTTTTTAATTCTTCCAAGTGAAAAGACTTTGCTATCTATTTAATAGTGCATATTGTCGCCCCTTAAAAATTTTAGCTATTTCCACATTGCAGATCAAATTCACTTAAATTCATAGAAATTAATATAGTGAAATCTAAAATACTACAGATACTACCGTAGCACTGAATTATAAATATGTTCTGCAACCAATCATTAGCTGAGTTAAAGATGTTTAGATTGATTTCAGGCAAAACAAAAATAGGTTAAGTTCGATGCAAACAAATACGACAAGGTCAGAGGTAACACCAATTATTTGATGAGAAAAAATAGTCAGGATTTGTGCCTAATGAATAACAAAGCACCATTGATGAATAAAGCTAGTATGAGAACAATCAGAAGGCCGGAAATAAAGGTTAATATAAAACATCAAGCACAATATTCCAAAAGATGAAATGGCCATGGATATTTAGTTATTTTTATTGTATATTTATTAAATTCATGAATCAAGGATAGCTGCATGGATACCTGAAGCGAACACGCTTGAGTTCATTACCACCACCAGGCAAGGAAGACAAAGTTATGTACACGCCTGGTTCATCTTGCACCACCCACTCTGGCTTTTCAGTCTGTGCCTTTGCTCCATGTGACAAGATTCGGTTTGCCGAATTGCCATTAGACTCATTTTCAGAAGAAGTTGTGCTTGTTTTGTATTTATCATTTTTAAACATGTTTCGAACACCAGAGATGTGTTTGGCAGCAGAATCAGTAGTGAAGCTGGGACTATCTGCTTCTGGTATTTTTTGAGCCATCTCTTTCAACTGCAAGGCCAATCAACCATTCAAAACATCAGAAATTGGCATAATAGTAGAATTGCTTACTATATATTGTTGCTAGTTTGATACGTTTGATTGCTTCATGTAAGCTTATTGTCTATGGACAATTTCATTCACCACTTCCACTGGTCTGACAATGATCTGTGCATATTTGTACATTAGAAGTTGCAAAAGAACACTTCTATTTCTATCTTTCTTCCTATAAGCCATTAACTAATGCTGGTACCGCCAAAATAGCAGCGTCCTTGTAGGGATGTTGAACTTACAGTCTTTACATTCGAAGTTATTGCTCTAAAACTCAAATGTTTTGCCCTGAGGGTAGTAGTTTCATAGTAAAGCATGTAGCGCATATCCATATTTAACATGTACTGCGAGCACACCAATGAGCATTGACAGGCTATTTAGTAGACAAGAAACAATCAGTTTAAAAGCTGCCTCTCACAGCTATTCCCAACATAAAGCTTCTCTGCCCCTGATTGCTTGTCCAAAGACAAGCCTTGGCAGTTATAATTTGTATCCCCCAATTCAATCCCCTTTTTCCTTTCTTCAGTAAATCTCAGGTTGCCTCATCCTGGTTATTTTTTATTCAATAAAATTGGATGTGTGGAATCCAACATCAATTTGGACATTCTTAAAAATTATAAAGTAAGAAAGCAGCAGAATATATATTTAACCTGAGCAGTTAGCGACTTAATAACTTCCTTTGCAGATTTGCATTTTTCAGCTTCATCAACTGCTATCACAGAGACCTGCTTTAGTTTCTTTGATGTTCTCTCAAGTTCAGATTCAAGATGTTGAGATTTGGTAGTAAGCTCTTCCACCTACAGAGCATTTTCAATATCCATCAATCAAATTAAAGTAGCTGAGTAACCAGTTATGTAAGTCAAACAGTCAATCAATTGGCATCCCCCACTTTCTATGAGCACTAACCTCATGCCTTAGCTTATTTGCCATACTCTTACCAAGTAGCTGTTATATCCAATGAAATATAGAAACAAAAATGATTAATTTATTCATATGAACTGCAAACTCAATTTTGGAGGTTATTGTATGTTATTAGGACTATATAAATTTGTTTTCCTCAACAAGTCGTCCTAAATAGTGAATGGGTTTACATTCTGTAGTACTTGTATACAATGCAACATCTTATGACTTTTCTGCAGGTTTCATCAAGAACTTCAGAAATCATATCTGTATTAATGAAAAACTAGCCTCCTACTTCTCACAATGTGTAGAAATCAATATGATGTATATGAAACTTGGAATTTACATGTCTGAGGTTCAATAAAAATTTCCTTCTAATTAGCTTTGAACAGCAATCAAATGAAACAGAATACACATAATTATAAAAAATTAAACCAACGTTTTTTGTGTTATGCATTGAGCACTCCAGTTCAGGTTCCAGTTACTCAGTTAGATAAATAAAGTTCAAAGGGTTGGTTACACTACAAATCCTATTGGTTACTTACGAAAATGTATGGGCACTCCATGGGTCAATGGTCAGTTTTCTAAATAGTCATTTCTTGAAGACAAAGAAGTAACTTCAGGGGAACTTTTTCAGGCACTAATAATATTAAGATATCATCAAAGAAACTGTCAAAAGATTGCCCCCTTTTTAGGCTTAGTGCACCAATTTTTTAAGAAGTGGAAAGTGGAAACACAATTCCAAAAAATCTTCAAGGCATAAAAAATATTAACATTTTTCTACGCTTCCCATCCTTGCAAGGCTGCTTTTCTCCATGAGAAAAAAAGGCATACCTGAAGGGGCAGGGAAAAGACACTAAATTATATTGTATAATTCTTATCAAAGGGAAAACAAAACCGAACTCACAGAGCACTTCGGAAAGTTTTGCCAATGCAGACATGGGACATAATAAACAAAGATTTAGATATAAGCATGGGTGTGATTGCATAAAAAGAATAAAGTAATTAAAGAATCTTAACAGACTACCTGTGCTCTTAAATTTATGATTTCTTGGGTTAGACTTAAATTGTCATTCATATGTTTTGAATCATCGTGAGCCACTTCAGAAGACCGAGGTGGACTGGACTTTCCTGAAACCGGAGATGTTGCCTGAGAGGCCATTCTGGAACCAGGAACTGAAGTAGAACATATTTTCTTAGAAGCTCCAAGTAGTGAAGTTGATACTTTTGATGAATAAAAGCTCCCTGGCTGAAAAATTCGATTAACTGAAAAATCACTAGAGTCATTTGATTCTAATTTTGTGCTGTTCTTGTATTGGTTGTTTTCAGTATATTTGGTTGAGCCAATAGATGAGAGTCTTGAGAGTTGCACCTGCGATCTGGGACCCTGAGTCTCTCTATCAGCCACCTCAGATTTCTGATGCATAATTCCATTTCTGACCTTAGGAGTTCTCACAAAAGAACCAGATTCCATGGGCTTTCTAAGTTTAGTGAAGCAATCATCGCATACCCGATAAGGCTTGTTCATGTTTGGAGCCAAAGCAGCTTTCAGAGATTTCTTATTGCTGCATGCTTTGCAAAAGACTAACCCACAGTTGTAACAATTGTGACGTTTTCTTCGGAAACCAAATGGATTACGACAACCGGAGCATACAGAATGGTCAGCACTAAGTACCCATTTATGAAGACATATAGTAGCAGTAAAGTTGGAACCACATACAACACTCTTAACATGCTTATCTTTGAGAAAATCAACAAGTGTAGGTGAATTCCTGTCATCTTTGTCTCCATGGCCTAATTGCCCATTTTTGCCCTTTCCCCATGTGTAAACCTCTGCTGTGGAAGTCAAGGCTGCAACATGATAAGAACCACATGCAATCTCTTCCACATGACTATTGGCTAGTTTATCTCCAACACGAGTAGGGACCAATCCATCAGCAGTAGGATTCCCCAGCTGTCCATAAGAAGTACTCCCCATTGTATACACATGTCCTGAGGCTGTAAGAGAAACTGTAAGATTATGCCCACAAGCTAGTCGACGTATATTTTCATCAGTCAATTGAGATACACACTCAGGAACAAGTCTAGGCTCTTTATCACCGTGTCCCAGTCGGCCTTTATCTCCATCCCCCCAGGTGAATAGCTTTCCGGATGAGGAGCTATCGAAGGTTGAAGAATTAGAAGATTCAGTCACTACTTCAACAATTGCAGCAGTGTGCCAAACACCACAAGCGACTCTTGTCGTACGTAGCCCTCTCAATGTTTCCACTTCCCGTGGAATCCTAGAGCTACTGCGATCTCCATGCCCCAGGGCACCAAAGGACCCGTCTCCAAAAGTAAACAACAGGCCAGCAGATGTCACAACAGCTGTATGCCACAGTCCACAAGAGATATAAGATACATGTTCACCATCCATATGCCCACTCAACTTTTTAGGGATCCAATGACTGACTTCAGTTCCATGCCCAAGCAGACCAGAATTATGAATACCATCTCCCCATGTATAAAGATCCCCAGAGCCTGTAACAGCACAAGTGTGATACTCTCCACATGCTACTAATTCAACATTCATGCCACTGAGAGTTTCAATGAGCTTTGGCTGGGGAATATCTGCTTCTATGCCATGCCCAAGCCTTCCTCCTGATTCCTCCCCCCAACTAAAAATCTCCCCTTGTTTATTAACTATGACAGCATGCCTGCTACCACAAGCAATATTATGAACATCCAAGACCACCGTCGACTCCAATTCCTTTGGCAGAAGTGCATCCACCTTAGAGATAGAGGAGTTCGCATCCACCTTAGAGAGAGAGGAGTTCCCAACTCTATGCACTCCACCACCCAAAATTCCTTCTCCAATACCTTCTCCCCAAATGAAAACATCGCCTAAGGAATCAAAGTCTTCACGACAAGAACCGTGGCTTGATGAGCTTACAGCACTAGATAAACTGACTCGAAATGCCTCAGCTGAAGAATTTCGATCGTTTGAGTTATCTGCACACGAATTTGTTAATGATCTCAAGGGATGGGAAACTGATTCTGCTTGACTGCAACTATTGGCAGCTGCAGTGTATGTTATTATGTCAGCAAATGCCTTCCCCAGTCCACTCTGAGAAACATTCTCAGAAGGAAGTTGTATTACTTGAGTATCTCTGAAATCCTGTGGTAATGTCAAAAAATTAATCAAAAAGGAAAAGAGAATGTCGGTAGTTTGTCAATTATTTTTTATAAAGAGAGGGACTGATAAAAGGCATTGCAACGCACAAATGGTGTAACTGATGGAGAACTTTTTCTATTACGAGCATGTGGACTGTGACTGTCAGATGATGTAGTGCTATTTCTTGCATCAATTTTCCATTTGATGTTGCTACCACGAGTAATCAATGCCTTAAGACCAACAAACCAAACTTCAGCTTCATCCTTGTCTTTACAGATCTGTCCAAAAGACCATAATGGTGTCAAGAGATGACATTTGCAAGTTACAAGTTTCTCTTTCAACATGTTAAGAAATAAACTGGTTGTTTACACATGTTCAATACATGAACATGTGTTTGAAAGAAAGAGCTTACTTTTATTTACATTGATAGGTTAAACATGGTATTTTGTGCTAAAAGAAAATAGCACAGAGATACACTCACCAAATCCAAGGACCTATCATTGTATAAAAGAGAAAATGACTGATATTCCTTTTCAGGCCGAGGATAACGCTGAAATATTGCCTGAAAGACAAGTTACTGTTACATTTCTAGAAGGTTTTGGCATTAAATTATACACAAACATTAAAACTTAAAAGTACATGTTGTAATAGGAGACAGTCATCAAGGTAGCAAAAATATTGTACATACAAAGCAATAAAAATTAGATTATCAGTTATTAACTTCCCTCACAACATTCTCCGAACTCAGGATGTGAAGGATTTATAGAAAGGAACATCGTCCTTTACGACATTTAGCTTTGTTTTGAGGGTTGAACCCCCAATATCTTTTAACAAGGAAATGTTTGTTATACAAACTTACAGTTCGCTGTCCAGGAATAATCTTCGAAATTTGACTCAATTTAAGCTGTCTTTCATCTTTGCCAGAATACCATATCAGCATAGACTCATCCTGAAACATAGTCACAAGTATCTGATTAACTAAATGGTAAAATAAAAAATTCCATTTCTAGTATAATTCTCTACCATATTAAAATGGTAATGGTGAAGCCATCCTGAAGATTGAAACCCAAGCAACTTGAAGCTGTTACACTTAATACATTGAACATTCTTTTCTTTGCTTTAGAAGGGAACTTCTTACACTAAAGGAAAGCATTAGTGTAAAATACTAAATTGGAGCACCTATATTTATTTATTTCTAAAACAAGAAGGGTTCTATCACCCCATACCTTGTTCCCTATTTTTTTTCTCAAATATAAGTAATTGTAAGTTGAGTTCTCACAAGAATTTATTACTAAACCTTCAAGAGAATAATTTTTTTTTTTCAGTTTATGAATTCCATTTGAGTGTTTAAGCACAATAGCACATCCACACAAGCAAGGCTGGAAGGCTGGACTTCTAGATTGTCAAGTGGATTGATGCACATGCCAATTTTTCTCAGTATCGTGATTATATATTAGAGTGGGGATTCCTCGGATTCGAACTCGAGACCACTAGGTCATATATGCTCTGATAACATGTTAGTAATTACTAGATCCAAAAGCTTAAGCAATTAGGTAAGGACCCAACAATGGTATTTAAGCTCTAACAGTGGCAATCTAGGTCAACATAGTAATACTAATGAGGCCACTAAGGAAACAATAGAGGCAGCAATTTCGGATTTGTATATTGATTATGTTTTGATTTTATTTTATTTTTTAAAATGGGGCAGTAAAGCTGACCATCCATATTATCTCACTAAGGGGCATTTACTAATCCAGAATCTTAATGAAAGAAAGGGAATTTAATTCCTAATTTGTAAATTGTAATTGCAGTGTTTACTAAAAACAAATCAAGTTATGTGGACCCCCACACACAAATCATGAATTAAGTTCCTGCTAGGAAGAGAACTTAATTCCTCCTTCCACCCAAAGAATTATTGGCGCGTTTACTAATCAGCAATCCTAATAAGGGAAAGAGAACCTAATTCATGCTTCTTGATTATAGTGTTTACTAAAAATTGTTAGGAATCCACTTTTGTGAACCCCAAACGCAAATCAGGAATTAAATTCCGGTGGAAAGGGAATTTAATTCGAATTAAGTTCTCTTTCCTGATACTCTTTCAATTGGAGTTAATTCCCTTTCATTTTCATTTTCATAACCGATTAGTAAACATGCTCTAAGTTTCCTTTCCAATGGAACTTGAATTTCATTCTTGATTAGTAAATGCGCCCTAAAGGTATTTTTCCGACATCATTTAATGAGCTATGGCAGATCTTTTTTGATTTTCCATTTTTGATTTTTTAACCCAAGGAAATGGTAGAAAATCTCTAACAAACATGCCAAGGAAGCTTACATTTGAAAGTTGGAATGGACAGAACTTTGGCTTTCCTCTGCGTCCGTACTTTAGCAAATATGAGCCTTTCTTAAGGGATGTAATGGCCTGTGAATGAATTGAAAATAGAGTAGTCACTATATGAAGTGAAGTTTTTAAGGCCATAGCATAGTTTTACGATAGTAAACACTTTGTGGCACAATAAATAAACAAAAGCTTGAAGAGAGCTCAATGCTCCATTGTTACCACCCATCTTGAACACGATTTTAGCTTCAATCTAACTGGCAAATATGTAATGTAACATCAAGAAAGAAATAATTGCAAGGAATAAACATACAAAGACACCACCACAGATGCACTGATACGAGGAAGTGAGAAAACGTACTTACAACAGGAAACTGACAAATATGGTAACATCTTCAGAGGAAAATAAAGATTAAGATATGGTACTAAATAGAATAAAAAACAAAATTTTTGAACAGATTAATTTCCATCGCATCAAAATATCACTCTCCACATAACAATGTGTTAATAGTTTTGGCATACAAAATCGATAGCACCCATACTAGTAAAATATATTGTACTACAGCAAAACAACAAATTTTATTGGTTTCCTATGAGAAAAGAAAAGCATATGCAGTATGTACTAACATTAAGAAGTCAAATACAATTTTGATCAAAATATCACATTTTCATGAGTCCATATATAAAAAACAAAAAATCTGTAAAATTTTATTAAAGCAAAATTAAAACCTGCTCGATTCCCCTCTCGGCTAGACCAACTCGCTGAGCTTCAGCCATTCAAGGTGCTGCCCTGGTGTAGAACCAATATCCATTTGAACACCCTCCAATTCTAAATTTTATCCATGAGTAGCTACTAATCTCAAACTCTTCCCCATAAAAATGAGAAAATAAAAGAAAAGCCAACACTCCTAGCTTCTAGGGTAATCTTGTAAAAACATGCAAGTATGCATTCCTCATAAGAACGAAAGAGGCCCAAAATCCAAATTGCAACTGTCAAAACCCTAGCAATCAAACAATGCCGGAAAGAAAAAATTTAGAAATGCTTCAGTGATCGATTTCCAACTCTTCAACAGCTCAAAAATTCACTTCTTTAGACAACGCAAGAACCCTAAAGATTCGTGTAAACTTTTGAAATTCCTGAAAAAAGCTCTTCAATTCTCGCACATTTAAGCATCAAAAAGCAACAGTGTGATTCGAAACGCGCTGACTACACAACAATGACGATTGAATTTTACCTACATCGAGAGCAAAATCGACGGATTCCACAAATTTTGACCGTTCACGACGAGCAGAAGACGACGTCGTTTGAGCTCACGAAGAAATGTAGGACCCTAAAGTTCGATAGAGAGAGAGAGGTGTCGAAAGAGGTGTCGAAAGCGCGCTTCGAAGATCACGAACGAGGAAGAAACGAGTTTGCTGGGCCTCTCTCTCTCTCTCTCTCTGGATTTTTTTTATTAATTATTATATATATTTTTATTGCATATTTTTTCCAGCTTAATTAACTGTCTGCTTGACTGCTTCTATCCATCGTTGGATGAATCGTCAGCCAATTTTCCTTGTTTTTTTTTTTTTTTTTTTTTTTTCTGTTGGTTAATGCCACGTCAGCAACTGAAAACTCCCGGGATGGCGATTTGTTGGTTTGTCTCTGTTTGTTAGACACATGTGGCATTTCTTATTTGGTTGGCGGAAAATGACTGATTTTAATCCTCTGCGTGAAGGACCACCGTATCAGATTATCAAGATCTAAAAGAACATGATTTAAAAATTAAATTTAAAAAAATGGAGATGCGGGGTATCGATCCCCGTACCTCTCGCATGCTAAGCGAGCGCTCTACCATCTGAGCTACATCCCCTTGTTGAGTATTATTATTCAATATATATTATATAACGTAAAACAACGTCTTCACAATATTTTGGTGTATTCTCTTGTTGAAGTTTCTCGCACCCAACTTGATTTTGTATTCACTAATGATGAGTAAAATAGTGTATAAGCTGTATGTGGAGAAAATTGATCTCATAAATGGCATTATCTTATACATTTGAGGCTAATTTTCCCCAATGTCTCTCACCTTCGTTTTTTCTTTCAAAATTGAGTCAGAGATGGTTAATCCCACTTCATTACTTGTTGATATAGTGGGTTTAATTTCCTCCAACACCTCATGTAGTTTTTATTTCTTAGAATTATTACAATAAACTCGAGGTTTGGGTAAAAAGGATCCGACTCAAACCTATGACTTCATGGTATAGATGTGGGACGTATACACGGTCTTCACTCACGGAAATGTTGATATTATAACAAACTTATATTTTTGATAAAGGTTTTCATGTGTAACACAATTGTAGGGTTTTTAAAAAATCAAAATGATTTTTTCCCCAAAACACTAAAATTGGTTATGGTAACTAAGCTTTTGGCCAAGCCCAACTGGCCTAGTGATAATTTTGCAGCAGTTGTAAATAAAACTATATGAGTAATGAGGATTTTGGGTATCAAATATCAACCTTGTAGTTGCATCAAAAAACAATAATGATATACTTTAATTTAACTCTCTCTTTTTTTTTTTCATTCATTTTTTATTGTAAATTTCATTTTCAAAAATCAAAACATATTTTGGATTGTAAACAAAATGGGGCCTTGTGAATTGTGATCATCTCTGCCAGCCTATGAAAAGTAGTTGGGATTTCCATTAGTTCTTTCTCATAAATTCTAATAAGTATTATACTTGTAATTATTATAAGTTGTCATGTGAATATGCCCACAACTTTTGTGCTGCAATGCAGAGCAATAGAGAAAGCAGTAGCATTGTAGCAACCTAATTCATGAACAGGCAGGCAGAACTCAGAAGCATAAGTAAAATCTATGTAATGCAAAAACAGACAAGAGTGGATCTCTTCCCAATTACCATTACCATGATCACAGCTTTTTGTCCTTTGAAGATAAATATAACTACATCCCCGGCTATCTCTGAATATTCCGCGACAATGTCATTTCCAATCGTGTGGATAGACACACGATTGTATTAAGTTACATAGCATATTCAATCCAATACTATATGACTGGTACACATGAAGGAAGAAACAACGGAACCGCGCATCATCCGTAGGGGATACAGAAATTCTTCAATATATATAATCATCATCAAAGATCATGTAGTTATTGCTCTTCCTGACTACTCTTTCTTGTCTCTGCAAGAAGTTTTTAATTCACAAGACAAAAGATCACATAAGGCATTGTGATTATATTAACTTGGAAAGTGAAAACACTCTATTATAGATGCTATAGAGTAACATAGATCAATAAAATAGAAGAAAAAACAACTCTTTAAGTGGGCTTGGATTGCACAGAAGCTGTAGAAGTGCACCCAATATCATTCTAACAACATTAACTTTTGATATCATATACTCGAAACAACTCTTAAAATATCTTCAACAGTACAGGACTTATAATAATTCTCTAGTCAGGACGGTCCTGAATGTTTTTTTTTTTCTTTTCAAAACCGTCCTTCTTTAATATTACAGACGGTCTTGAAAAGGAAATTTTAGGACTGTCTTGACTAGAGAAAGATCCCTAGGATGAATCGGTGCAAGTAATATTACCAAATCATTCGGGGCAAGTAATACTACCAAATAACAATGACCTAACTAAGCATCCAAATGCAGCATAAAGAGCATGATTACAAATTAATTACTTCATTGAGTTCCCTAACTAAGTAAGTTCACATAATTTTGTAATTATAAATTTATAATTCCATTTCGTCTTGTACTTTTCTTTGGTAGTTCTTAGCAAGATAGTAAGTACTTGTAACTTGTAAGTAAGCTATGTTATGTTGAATGTTGTAGATAACAATCACTGCAGCAGCTGGTATCAGCACAAAAGAATGAAGTAACTAGTTTCATAGACACATAAAAATCTCTAATTCAAACAACACATCATAAATTTTAGGGCATATATACCTACCTTGGCTATAAGCCTTTCAAATGCTTCGGTTCCATTCTCTTCGATATATCTCTCTGCAGCAGTGAGAACGTCATCTGGTTGGCTGAAGATATTCTTCTTCTTCGGAACATACCAGATTTTAGAACTTGCACTTTGCGGGTTCATATAGTAAGGTCTAATGTAGTGCCGGTAAACGTAGGCTGCTCCATTGAAGTGTGGTAAGACCAACCAGCATGTAAGAATCAGCTTGGCATAAGGCCATATAGCAATCCTGACAATAAATTAAGAATTTTATGTAGTTGAAAATGAACAAAAAAATAACATTGGTGAGAGCAAAGATTAAACTTACTAAAAAAATCAAATTCATGAACATAAAAGCACCCATATATCAAATCAAGCTAGCTTACACTTCAAGGACTTTGGCAAAAGTGAGTTCGAAGAGTGTTATCATTGAATAAAGAACCCAATATGTAAGCCATTGCTGATCATCTTTAACAGATTTTGTCTCTATTGCCTTAATTGAAGCATATCTGTTAAAAATATAACACAAAACATTTCAAGTTGAGTACTATCATTTCCATTGTGTCCACATTGTTCTTTTAAGATGAAAAATGAAAATAAAAATAAGAGATCCCACTTACAGAGGAAAAACAAGAGTGACTAGAGGCCTGCAAACAAAAAAACAAAAAAAAACAGATAATTTGACTGTCTAACATGTAGTTTGTACTAAATATTTAAGGTAAATTCAAGTAATTTGAGCATCAAAAGAAACTTACAAGGCAAGAACATCGAAGTTCTTTGCAACAACTTGGAGAAAATTATTAGAACCCATCACTTGATTTCAGTCTCCTATGCCAGTCTTGTTCTTTCAATATATAAAGTGTGAAAGCTTTAACCTTTAAATTAAAGCAGAGAAGAAAAGAAAAGTTTGAAAAGCATAAAATGTAAAGTGGGCCAAATTTTCCGGAGAATTCTAAGGTGCACAAGAAAAGAGGCACCGAATTTTTTTTTGAATTTTTATCTAATAAGATGCTACCACAAGCCCTCCATAGAAATGCACCAATTGTTGCTTGTCACCTTAGCAGAAGTACATACATTATTATTGGCTTTGCAATATTATTTCTCTGTTATTACCATGTTTGATGCGGCGAAAATATGTATAGGTGTGATCGATTCTACAGAGAAGACAAGGCTCAAAATGATTTTTTATGATTCTAGCAAGTGGCAAGTTTGACAAAGTTGAACAAGAGGGACCCACCCCCACCTCCTGACTTTGGACTCTGGAGCTTTAGACCTAGCTGAGGTCCCTGAGCTGAGACCAGGCAATGCAGTACTGACTCTGCAGTAACCAAAACCTGATTGTCTGGCCCTAAGTTAATGACTCAGGACTCAGGCCCAATCCTTATCATCACTCTGTGGATATGGACCACTATTTGTGGTAAGCTATACGCTATTGTTAACTCAAAATTGGGAAGAGCCAATGATAGCAATTCAGAAAAAGGATTCAAGTGCGGGATCTTACATGGAGAAATGTTTCGATACGTGCAGTGAATTAGAGGTATATGTTCAACCCATTTATATTGTGTTATGTGACATGAATCTCTCATGTGATTGAGTCACATGCATGACTTTTTTTTTTTTTTTTTTTTGACTTTATTTGATTGGATTGAGCATATAGTAATCTATTGACACCTAATTAATTAAGCATAACAAAATATACATAGTTAATATTTGGTCACTTTTTTCTTTCACATGCAAGTTGGTGTTTCAATTACACTTTAAAAAAAAAACAAGGAAAAACAAGGTTAATGAGAGGATCCCGACTCTTCTCTCGTTGTACTGATCATTATTAGTATTATGGATAATGTCGGGTGTTGAAAGTTTCAGTTTATTTATTTATTTTTTAAATTTGGGTAGAGAATTATGAATTGATTAATATAAAGTGAGGGGGGTTATTAATTTTGTTGAACTGAGAAATTAGAAAAGAAATGGTACGTTCTGAACTCAACTAGGAAAAATGGATCTAGATAGTCATGTGTTTTTCAATTGTATTGTTGCATGTTGAAAAATATAGACACACATAGAATTGATATATGGAATGATTGATTTTATAATTTATACTACAAATAAAAATAAAAGAAAAAATGAACAAAAGCCAAATGCTACTAGAAAATTCAATAATGCTGTTTTGACTAATGAAGGCCAGTCCCGTACGGGTTACTACATAATTGAGTTGGTGACATTTTGAATCATACAATAAACATTGGATTTAGAGATAAAAATAAAGAATTTGGATTCTTCACTGATCTGATTTTTATCTTAACCTATATAGGTCAGGTGACATATGTAATAAATGGTTGAGATTTATTTATTTTATTTCCATTATCTATAAATGTAGAGTATTATCTTCAAGTGTTTTAGGTCAGTAAAAATATCAAATCAGAAAAGGATCTAGATCCAAAAATAAAACCCATTCTTTAAAAAATATATTTTTATCATCAAAGCTTACCTTTCTTAATTAGAGATACATGAAAATAGAGAGGTGCATTGTTTGTGTGTTTGTTTGATTACAATTGATAGAAATATGAAACAATCATGTAAGAGTGAACTGTGAAGAGCAGTGGAAATTAAATCTCTCCATCGTTTGTCAATTGTCATGTAGGAAAAGGACCACATAAAGCATGATATGTTTGCCAGATTAGACATATACACACACATATACGTGTATATATATATATATATATATATATACGGTCCCGTTCCTATCGGTGCATCCTGATATAACTTTATCAGGGTATTGAATGTGAACTACTTATTTATAACAGTGATTTGATAAGTGCATACATACCAAGTCAAAGTATGTAAAACGAGTGGTTCACATTCAATATCCTTATATAATTCTATCAGTGCGCACTGATAGGATAATTTCCGTATATATATATATATATATATATATATGTGTGTGTAACAGATAAGCAGGTAGCATATACAAACGATCATATTCATCCATGTGAGTACCCATCATCCCCACGTAGAAAACAAAAGCTAACAGTTGAAGCTGCTTCAATTCACAATGATATATATAATTTCTGTTGATGAACATGCAATAATTTTCTTTCACACACGTACAGTTACCTGCAACTTACAGTCTTCTCATCATTGATGACCATGCCTTGTCTATAATTAATATATATAAAAACAAGGATGTGGTGAAGAGCTTTTAATAAATAGGCAGCTATACCTATATATATATATATATATACGCCGGGTTGTGTATGTATAAAGAAGCTTCATTATGGGCATTATATATATGGCACCCACTGCACATTTACTCTCACCCTGCTGCACTTTTCTTCCAACACCCTATATATTTTAGGGATAAGCTCAATGTACGTATTATGAAACCAGAGTTTGATTTAAATACAGACAGATCCGAATTGTTTATATCTTTTTGATAATTTCCTTATCGTCAAGAATGTTTTATGATAAATTACCTGAAAAATTCAGGAAATTAGTCTTTATTTTATTATCAAGGGAGCTAGTGAATTCTCTTTCGAATATTGTGAACAATATCAATTCAGAAAAAGTAAAATAAAAAAAATAAAAAATCTGTTGAATTTATATATGATCTCAAAATATAAACGGAGGAATGGTTGGCATGCAATACATGATCATGAGAATTGAATTATATTGTAGCTCAAGCTAGCCCAGCATGGCTAATGTAAGGGGTTGTTTGTTTTTTCCATTTAAAACTTAATGGGTCTAAATTGAATTTATTAAGTTATTTTGTTTGTTTTTTTCAAAGTGGTTAAATAACTTTAAAATATCAAAAAAAAAAAAAAAAACTTAAAATAAAAAGTAAGGGGCTGTTTGTTTTTTTATCTAAAGTTTTATAAGACCTTAATTTATAAGACTTATTTAATTTATTAGACATATGGATAAGTCTTATAAATTAAGATACTATGATATGTTTGTTTTTTTCATTTTGGATGACTTATTATAAATATAAAATTGATTAGGTTGTGTTAGGGTTTATTCAAAATTGGAAATTTTTGGAAAATTGATTTTTAGGATTTTATTATGTGTGGATAAAATTATAAATGTATGAATTGTTATAGAACATTTGTGGAAATTTATTAAAAAACTCTACCGTATCATTTTTTTGAATAAGATAAAAGTCAAAAAATTTTACTTTTTCTAAAAGACATATATATCTTAAAATAAGATATAAGTTGGAAAAACAAACAAATTCATTTATCTTAATTTAAGATATAAGAGGCAATAAGTCTTATAATAAAAAAAACAAACAGCCCCTAACAAATCATGACTTTTAACTTAATTCCAAATCACTAAATTACATTTATATTTTTTACAAGAATATCCTCCTAATTATAATATATTTCTATTTTTATCATAATTTTATATTATACAAATTTATTTCTTTTAACATATTACTTATGATATGCTTAAAAAAAAACATTAATCACATTATCACTTTCAACACGTACCATAGTTGAACCTCCAATCCTTTTTTTCTTTTTTTGTAAAATCAAAACCATTTCTAAATCATTATTTATCATATTTCTTTTATATAAAAAAAAAAACAATTATTTAAAATATCTTAATAATGAATAATATCTCTCATTATTACATAAAAATGGTTTAAGATTTATTAAATTATTTTTATTTAGTTGTTTGTGTCATATAAAATGAAAAATTGAAAATACATAACAATTAAAAGTAATAAGGGAAAACAGGCAATCACAGCGAAGGAGCGAATATTTGACACAACATCTTCTGCTGATAATTGATCGATTTGATGTAAAAAGATCAAACACACAAGTTTATCCTGTTTGATATTATGATCTTGATATGATAGATGTGGGCAAAAACCTGATTTTCTTTCCTTCAAAAATAGTAATAAGGGTATAAATGTCAAATTACCTATCTTTAAATCATTTAATCTTTAAAAAATACAAACTAGTTGACATTCTATTTGGAGGTGATAAAAATAAAAAACAAACATATCATTCAAATTCAGGTTTCAATTATTATTCACTCTTCAGATAAAAAAAACCAACCTCTAACAGTACTCTTCACAGAACACTTAAATACCCTTTGATGTCAATTAATTAAAAGTTTTATTTTTCAAGGCCTCAGAGACAATATGGAGTTATGGACACAGTAGATATGCACCCATTAAGGAATTAAAGAGAACTGCATTAATTACAATTAGGGCTAAATTAAAACAGTATGCAATTAATTTATAACATGCATGGGACCCAGATTTCTTAATGTTGAATTGATATTTGATTAAAACTCTGTACTCCAATTGGTAATTGCATGCCTTGCCAGCCAGTAATTCATGAATTACGCCAGCTAGCAAAGCCGAAACATTAACAAAGTATGGATATAGTCATTAATATTGTATTAATTATCTTAGTATATTTGTATATAGACAATTAGTTGGCATGAGAAGAATTAAAAAGTGATCTACAACATATTAGAATCGGTGCTCATAATCACATTATATAAATATATTCTAATTAATGCTTATAATTAGAGGGAAAACAATCATATTGGAGACATTTTAGACCGTTTCTGGTCCTGTTTTTGTTTTGTTTGCTTCCTTCAAAAAAATAAAAAATAAATAAATAGTCCCACAAGGCTACATAGAATTATTAATCCATTCAATTTTGTTACACTATACACGTTTTTTTTTTTTTTTTTTGTTTTTTTTTTTTAACAGCACAATATATTGAGAGACATATAATTGCTTTCTTTTGATTTGGTCACGAAAAATATCAAATTTAAGAAGAGAAATTTCAAGATCACCTCGTTGTAACTGGTTGTAGGTTATATGGATCCATTGAGAAAAAATATTCAACTTCTTTCAGTAATATAACTATTAACAATGATGTGGTGAATTGAATCTGAGACGTTAATGAGCTCCTTTTACCACCAAATCAATTATCGATAACCTCATATTTGAACCATATATATGGTTATAATCAACATGTCCCACACACCTATGATCAGCAGTGAATTATATATATATATATATATATATATATATATATATATATAACACTTGACAATTCATCACCCATCATCATGGTATAAGATATGACTAACTAAACTTCTAAACTAAAGTAGGGACCTAATACTAATCTTAGGGATCAGTGGGAGATCGATAAGCCAATGATTCAATAATAAACAAGATAAATGACAAACAGGCAAATTAAAGATATATACATCAAAAAATTTAAATGATTGTATGAGCCTATTATATGCCCTAATTAAGGAAATTAGACTCCGTAATTTTCTTTAACTATTACAAATTTTGGGTGGAGAGTGGGAAAATGATTCGAAACTACAATTTATTGATGTGGGTTCCGCAGAAATTGCTAATTAAATTAAGTAGATTAATCAGTACTATTAATTTCATCAAAAAAAAATAGGATTCATTACTCTTCGAAGTTCCTTTCAGTTACAATCTTGATAAAGACACTTTTATTCAAATCAATTTCAAGAACTAATCCCTCTCAAAAGTTTAAGTAGGTGCTGGATGTGATTTCAGAAAGTAGATTATCTAACTGTCATAAGAGTTTGATCTGGGTCCAATTAGAGTAAAATATTTTCTTTTCTTTTCTTTTTTTAACTAAAAAAACCCTAATTATTCTTTGTTTCTTAAACAGAAATTAGCACACAACCTCACAGAAGAATTAGCTACAAGAATAAAATAAAATAATTTATTTTTCTAATTCACAAAGCATGCAATTGGAGAGAATAAATATATAATTCCATCAAAGCATACTTTAATTTTATTGATAGAGAATAGCTAATAATTATAATTCACTGGACCATAAAAGCCAATAACTGATAATCTTAAATGCCCTAAAAGTCCCACAGCTGATCGATTGTCTGTCACACACAGAGAGTACACAAATTATATATATATATATATATATATATATATATGTAAGAGCTTGGCAGATTATCAAGAATGACCCACTTGATTGAAGAACGGTTCAGAGATGAATAAATATTTGGACCGGACAGGTATGGTAGGGTCTTTAATACATACGAACCATAATATTCAATCTCTATAACACCGGCATCTCATCAGCTATTCTTTACATGAAAAAGAGCAGGAATGATGCCTTTTGAAACTCACCACTGCTTGCACATTCGTTTTAAGCCTATTTATATAAATATAAATATATATATATATATATATTTATACAGATTTTCTATTATCAATTCGAACTGATAATAAATATATCAGTTCCTTGCATGTTGGCCATTGGATTTAAATACTTTGACTTGGCTGCATACACTTGTCAAAGCATCTTTTAAATCCAATGACCCACATGCAAGGAACTGATATATTTATGATCAGTTCGAACTGATAATAGAAAGACTTGTATATTTATATGTATTATATATTTCCCCACCTGAAAGAGCAACCACGAAAACCCGAATGTGATCATCTGTGGGCTCCTCCATCCTAGTATAGGCTGGACCTCTTTCTGATTCTTTGATGGTACCAAAATCACAAATGCAGTAATGATATATACATAGCTTGACATAATGCCTAAGAGAGGTAGAAAAATGTAAGAGATGCAATAGTATTGAAAGATAGCATTAATTCTTCTTGAGAGAGAGCAATGCAGTCTGCAGGCACTTAAAATGTTTAATTTTGTTGAAATTAAGATGAGAGATTCTTGTTATTTTCATGAGTTTATTAAACCTAACATGATGTGTAAATTAGCAAATAGTCTATGCAATATTGCATGCATATATTTTAGTCTTCTTCTTTTTTCTCGAACACAAAGAATTAAAAGTAACAAACCAACTGTGACAAAATTGGAACGCTCATTCAACCTGATAATGTTGAGATATTGTTTTGTCACACCTAAAAGAAGAATTTGGTTCATTACTAGCAAAACCTAGCTACAATACTCATGTTAATATACTCATGATCATCACTTATCAAACCCTAAATTTTCCCAGTTTAATTCACACAAAAAAAAAAAAAAAAAAAAAAAAAAAAAAAAAAAAATCGAAACATTGATCAAACACAATTTTAAAAAGCAGTTGAAACTTGCGGCGCCTTTGTTGCGAAATTCAAATATTTAGTTAAAAATAACTATTAAGAAAATTAACAAGCCATACACTTGTGTAATTTGATCATCATCATCAACAACTAGGAATGGTGATGATGACTAGTTGTGTCTTGATGATGACCATGATGATGATCTTGATCTCCTCCATGGTGATGAGGATTATGTGACCCACTGGCAGGAGACTCCGAAGCGCCGGAACCCGGAATATTCCTATAAGCATTGAGCGCTGCAAGCATACTCAAATGGCTATCAGTCATCATCGCAGTACCGGCAGCGCCACCTCCAAGTCCGGAGCCCAATTGTTGTCCGGACAAAAGAGCCATCGGAGTTGGAAAATTCACAAAATGCACCCCACTAGACATTGAACCTCTATACATATTACTATTACTAACAGAAGGAAATGTCCACATAGAATCACCACCACTCATCATTTGTCCGTTATTCGGATTCGTCACCATCAAATAAGTCGCCGGAATCGGACTATGACTTGCCGGAATAGAGCCGGTGCTGGATTGTAGCAAGTAATTCCCCATCTGATGATGATGATTTGGTGAGAATAATTCTTGCTCCGTCGTCCTTCGCTTCGATCTCCCTAAACTAGTCTCAGCATCATGATCATGATCATCCGACAAATCTAAGCTTGTGTTGTTATTGTCACGTAACTCTTGCTTGGTTTGAAACAAAGCGTTAACATTACCGGTCAACGGGAAAGTCAACGAATCGTCTGATGATGATAGAGTGACACCACCAGGAAACAAAACCCTTCTCTGTTGAGTCATCGTCGCCGGCGACGCCGACGACGACGACTCATGATGATCAATCACACTCCTCTCCCACTCACTTCGCATCCTAAATTGTTGTGACCCGAAATTCGGATTGAAATAAGAATTCCTCAAATGGGTCGCCGACATACTTGACCCGGAACTCCTTAGCGAAATATTAAGCGACGTGAAATTTGCAGGGATAGTACCTGTACCGGTGGCGGCAATGACTGAGGGCTCCGCTTGTTGTAGCAACCACTCGATGGTTTCGCCGTCGGATTTGTGACCCAGTTCTCGGGTCAGCTGGAAAACCCTAGCAGCGCACGTGGCGGGCATGCGGATCCGGCGGCCGCGGCCATCAACTTTGGTGTGTCTGTCTTTTGTTGAGGTTCTCTTGGGTGGAGGCTTCTTCGGTGGCTCAGCTCCTGGGACTTGAAGAAGACAAGAACCGGACCGGTTCGAGGCCGGTTCGGTTGTACTAGTGATATTGTTGTTGGTGCTGTCGTCGTAACCGGAGGTAGAGATGGAACATGAAGCAGCAACTGCAGCTTCTTGTTTTTCTCTTTTTTCTAGGAGTTGTAGTGGGAAATTTGGTCTGCGGATCCCATTTTCGCCATCCATGATCATGAAAACTTAAGATAATATTTTTCTTTTCTTTCTCTTTTTTCACTATTGCACTACATACATCTGCAAAGTAACCCTCAAATTCGGTCTCCTGGTGGCCTACTACTGGGTCTGATCAGTTGAAATTCCTTTGAGATGGGAGCTGGCTGGCAGCTGTGAGAGAGAGAGAGAGAGAGAAGATAAGAGAGAAGAAGAGGGCAAGCAAGCTTTAAGCAACAAATACAATGAGTGAGAATTATAAGGGTTGGCCTAAGAAAGGCATTTTTATTTATTTATTTATTGGGGGGGATTTCTTTGTAATTTTGGTTTTAATATTACAATAATTTGGGTTTTGGATGATGAGAAATTCGAACCCACAACCTCAGGTGGTGAGTGCAAATGACATATCACTGCATCAATCTCATTTTTTTTTTTTTTAAAGTATTACACTATTATATAAATTCAGGGTTTTTTTGAGAGGGAATGACTTAAATCCTCAACCTTGTGGTGCTGCAAGGGGTTTACCACCGGAACAACCTTATTTTATTTCTATGGGTTTAGTTACTATACAGGATTTGTATAATTGTTAGATCAATTTCTAGTCTTTAGATTTTAATGATCTAATATTGGTGTATAAAAATTCAGGATTTAAAAATAATTAAAAAAATAAAAATAAAAAAACCAAAAATAAACTAATTCTCTCTAATATAACTACCCATTAACAATATAGTTCATGTATTGTAGTTAAACCCTATATTTGTGTGTTACATACTATTTCTCTTTAGCATAACTGTACATTAATAATACAATTCATGTATCGTAGCTAAATCCTGTATTTAAGTGTTATGTGTAATTGTTTTGATATTTATTTATTTCAAAATAAAAAAAAATAAAAAAAATAAAAAAATTGGTGTCTTTTTATTGTGGTTGGACAGTGCCTTGATTCAGACTCCACGTGCGGTGCTCTTTATCATTCAATCCATAAAGACAGTGGTGGCCTGAGGTGGGACCCAATCTCCCAAGTCAAAAAAACTGAAAGAAAGAAAGACTGGTAAAAAAGAAAAAAAAGAAAAAATTATTATTAAGTGGATCCCATCTCATTCTTGCAATCATACCATTTTCTGCCTTTGCATTTCACACCTTTGCCTTTTCATATTATATATCCATTCCTTTTTTAAAAGCCATGGTTTCTAAATTAGGGTTAAATAAAATAATACAACTTAAAAAATGAAAATCTGATATTATTCAATGTTTTTATAATACTACACTTCACTTCACTGTGCTTTTGAATATTTTATGTCACCCACCATATAGTTCAATAATGAAAATATCATATCAAGATTATAGATATGTTAAAATATTATAGAAAATTAGAAATATCTATATTTGTATTCGATATTATATTCTGAATTCTCTTGAGTGGCTTTTTTATTTATTTATTTTTTTTAAATGAAAATTCAAGAGATTCTTAAACACCTATTTTGTTAGACTAAAATATAGTTTTCATTAATAGTTTTATAACAACTTAATGTAACAAGTTCAAATATTATGAGAGTTTTTAATGCAAAATTAAAATCTATAATCATATTATATATAGCTTGATTTTTGAATTTGTTAATATTCAAATAATGTTTTTTTTTTTTTTTTTTTTTTGCCAGAAGAAAATAATAGTATCAAGATATAAATAATTTTTAAGAAGATGAAATTACCATTACATAATCCTATATTTCTATACATATATCACTAATTGATTTCTTTATGACTTTTTCTTTCTAATTTGGGATTTTGATCAATTCTTGCTGTAAGTGTTACCAAAGCTTTTAATTTTTAAGTTTTTATGACATATTAGAATTATTAAAATGAGTGATAAACTGATCATTATTATTTATTTTATTTTCATTTACTGTTTTATTAATAAATAATCAAAAGTTTTTTTTTTTTTTTTTTTTTTGAAATATTACATAAAATCGGGGTTTTTTTTAGGGTGAGGATTCAAACCCACGACCTCGTGGCATAAGTGTGAGAGGTTTACCACCGGAACAACCTCATCTAGTCCAAAAGCTTGTTTTTTTTTAAAAAAAAAATTTAAATAATCAAAATCTTGAAAAATATGATGTAGAGTTTAGATGAGGAGATGGTTTTTGTCTCTATTAATGAGTATCTACTAGATTTGTTAGTGAAATATCTTATAATGAAGGAATTATCAAGATTGAATCCTACTCACACCACAAATTTTCGGTAAATTTTGGGAGATTTAATTTATATATTAGTCGTATTGATCTTAATTTATATATATATAGATTTAATTTGCAGTTTCAAAATATATATATATATATATATATATATATATATATATATATAATAAAAAAAAACACTTTATTTTTATATATTTGACAAGATATCGACAAATTATCATGGTTACACTAACTTGCACAGAAATGTCAATCCATTAATATGAAAAATAACTTCACTCCTTCAATACTTCACCGTCAAACACTATTAAAAAGTCATATCCCTCTTAACTCGGTGTGCCTCCTCTTCCACGACTTAATGGTGGATATTTTGAGAATCGGCCCTCTTAATTTTAAATAAATAAATCTCGGCCCTCTTAATTTTAAATAAATAAATCTCGACATGTCTTAACAGACTCTTACTCGTTGATTATGAGATTTTATTTTTTATAAAAAAAAAATACTTGGATAAGAGAATAAAGAAACGAAAAAATTATGAAATATGATCATATTTATCACAAGTAACCAATATTTTTATGTTATGTTTTTGTTCATTATTATATCAAGTGGAGTGACAAAAAAGCTAGTGATTTATAATACATGAAAACTACCAAGAACATGCATATTGGTCTCAAATTATGGAATTAAATAATTTCTTGAAGGTATTTTAAAATAAATATTTCTTGCATGAGTTTTAACCATCCAATATATAATTTCAATCAGACAAGATGATGTTGGTCTGGTGGTAAACCCCTCATACCTACGTCATGAGGTCGTGGGTTCAAGTCCTCCCCCTCCCCTAAAAAACCCGGGTTAAAAAATTAAATGTCACTATTTGGACCGGGTTTTGTAAGAAAGTCACCACATTAGTAATTCATGTTTAAAAGGCACCAATTTAGGTCACTAGATAAAAATACCCCCATAGTACTTCCATGTTAGCTTTCTTTCATTCAGTTTACAATGACAAAGTTGTGAAATAGAGAGAGAAAGTCTAGTTGAAACCCAGGCGATCACTCGAACAGCGACGGAGTGGTGCTACACTGACACATTTGGGGGTCGAGAGCTTTTTTTTCAATTTAAAACCCTCTGGTTGTGTGAATTTTGAATTTCTGAGCCTTTATAAGCTATGTCCGAGACTTTCTAAACACTGTCCGAGCCTTTGTAAAGTTGTGTAAAAGGCTCAGGTAGTTCATAAAAAGGCTCGGGTACTATATAGAAAGTCTCAGAGATACAAAATTAACAAAAAAAAAAATGGTTAAAAAGGCTCGAAAAAGGCTCGGGCGGTTAAGTAAAAGCCTCGGACATTACTCACAAAGGCTCGGAGATACAAAATTAACAAAAAAAAAATATGGTTAAAAAGGCTCGGACAGTTAAGTAAAAGTCTCGGACATTACTCACAAATGCTCGGATACAACTAACAAAGGCTCGAACATAAAAAAAGTTTAATGTTCATACAAAAGGCTCGAGCAGTTCATGAAAAAGCTCGGGAACTGATTAAAAAGGCTCGGAAACTATTTACATAGGCCTAGAGTTTCGTTGGTTTCCTATCTCTGCTTCCATTTTGCCTTTCATTGTATGAATTTTGATATTCATAACCTGATAAGATGAGTGATCTTATGTAACTATATTTATGTCGAACTTGTTGGAGAAGAAAATGAACTTGGATATCAGTTTATAGAGCTTTCCACTTTAAGACAGTTAGAGAGGGAGGTAGATCTCAGACAACTTCAAAGTATCTTCCAAAAGTTAAAGTAAAAAAAAAAAAAAAAAATTAAAAATGTGTACAGTAAAGGAATTTTTGGAAGTCACTTACTTTGGTGTCTTTTAAACTTAAGTTATTAAAGTGGTGATAGTCTTAAAACACCAACTCAAAAAAGTGATTAAACCTATCATTTCCACCCAAAAACCCTGAATTATTGTAATATTTCAAAAAAAAAAAAAAAATATATATATATATATATATATAATTTCAATTCATTTATTTTGAGGTCTATTTGAAAATTGTTACGGTTGGTAAATGTTTTTTCTCACAAAACTGTGATTCTCACAATAAACCAAAGCAAACAATAACCCGTGGATGACAGCTCCGTACGTCTTCAATATGTTAAGTACTTACTTTATATTCATTGTATCAATAAATTTTCTCAAAAGATAAAATTAAATTAAATGAACAATCAAATTTTGACCACTTTTCAGAAATTAATTGACCATTTTTGTAATATTATTAATTTCTTAGATCTCATATCCTAGAAAAAAAAAATCCAAATAGCTAGCTATAAATATGATTATAATTGATATATATTGATCTAAAATATTAATTATTGATTACAATATTCCATGTATTTTATTAACATGAAGAGGGAGATAGCTAAACCTTCAATTTAGGGTTATAATTTCTTCACCTACTCTCTCTCTCTCTCTCTCTCTCTCTATACATATATATATATATTATGGACAAATGTTCTTAGTTGATTCTTAACTAATATATAATTGAATTTGATATAACTAATTAATTATTTATTTAATTTGAAGAAGATATATATAATTATGTTTTGATCTTGCATGTAAAGCCTGTATATACTGATATACAGAGTGACAGTAGGAGGTATATGTGCATGATTGAATATATCAGAAATCTATGAGTAGATTTCTGAGTCAAAACACAAACACTTTTCAGGGTCTCAAATCTCAACCTTTGGAGATGCATGTGAGCCACACACTGCGCGCAAGACATGTGGTCCTCGTGATATTTCATCATCTATTTCAAAAATTAAAGAAAATTCTGCCTTTCTTTATCAACTCACAATTCACAAAAGACTTTGCAACTCAGTTTCTCAGACCTTGTTTTCTATGTCTATTTAATTTATTGTCTTTTTCATACCTATATATCTAGTACACTTCTGACGATTCCATTAACAGCAAAAGTTAATCTATATGTATGCATAAGAAGTTTTAATTATTATTAGGCTTGTCATCATGCCAATGATAAGATTTCATCTTCTTTTTTATAATTTTTGTAATTAAACGTTTTTTTTAGCTAAAAAGTAATATTTTATTCGAGAGAAAGGAAAGGGAACCGAAAGAAGTCCAAAAATTATTGTATTTGTATTTTTAAATTTAACATTTAATTAGATGTGAGCAACACCAGAATTTCCAATTAGTTCTAACATATCAAAGAACCCACATATGAAACTCAAGAAGATGAGATTAATCTCACATTGGAAAAACATATAACAAGAGAAATATGATATATATACATGTGTCACAATCCAATAAGTTAGTTTTTTGGGTTGTAAGATTATCCATCAATATATACATCACTTCTCATTTTATGGTGTGTGTG
Source organism: Acer saccharum (assembly GCA_030490815.1). NCBI lineage: Eukaryota > Viridiplantae > Streptophyta > Magnoliopsida > Sapindales > Sapindaceae > Acer > Acer saccharum. The sequence goes on from CM059873.1 coordinate 8,206,118, forward strand.
TATATATATATATATATATATATATATATAGTTTTTCTCTCATCATGACTAAACTGAACTTTTAAGATTATAACGAGACTTGTGAGTCATTGATTAAGTTTAAGAAGATTTTGATAAAACTGAAGTATATGAATCTAATGGTTGATAGTTATGGAACTGATATAAACAAAATTAGTTCGTCCTAAGAAAAGAAAGACTGATATATATATACGGAGCCAAGATTTTGGCTTTTGGGGGGTCAAGACGAAAACTAATATTTAAGGTTACGCAAAACAAATATATTAATATTAAAAAAAAAAAAAAAAAAAAAAAAGAGTGATACCATTTAGTCTTGATGAATGTCATAAATAAATGAAACTTTGAGTAGTAAAATGTAACTCATTGCTCTTTTATATATCTAAAAAAAATTATCTATAACCAAATCTATCTAATAATTACTAATCAAAGAGTTTGTGTGCAAACCGTCTTTCATCTTGTTGCAAAACCTATACGATCTTAACAATGCGTAGTTGAAAATGATTTTTTAGTAGTTCTCAATTATTAAATATAAATTTTAATAGCTTAATTAGAACCTTAAAAGAAACTAAAATCAGTATTCACACTGATTTAAATGACAAACAGCCATAAAGCAAATATATTCATCATAACATATTTAAAATATGATTATACCATTAATATGTTTAAATAACAATTATTTACTGACTTGTAATTTAATTTTATAATATTTATGTGAAAACAAATTAACTTATATTAATTTTGAACAAATTTAAACAAATACGGATTTATATAACAAATTAGTACAATAAATTTATTAAAATCATAGTAGTAACCTAAAATAATAATAAATATATAATTCTTTAAAAATCATAAAATATTTATTAATTTACCATCACAAACCTAAAATCTTTGAAGAATTATTTGTCTCAGCATAAGATGAGTATTATAGAATAAAATAGTGAGGGCAGTTGTAACGTAAGAATTTAATATTTACCTAGCTTGTTGTAGTTAAAATCTAAGAAAAAATAATGTAAACTAGACCGAACAATAATGTATGAAATAATAGGAAACTAATATTTATTTTATTTTATTTTTTTGCATTGGAAAAATCCTAAATGGGATTGATATTATCTCCTACTTTCATTGACAATAAAATATAAAAGATATTTATATAATTAATTTATACTATTATTTAGGAGGGGCCACACAAGTATTATTACATCTATACTAGAATATCCTAATTTAAGTATAGTAAAAATTAGTTATTACATTTCATGGGCCCCATTACATCCGCCTCTGTATATATATACTTATGGATGTCACAGTTTGATAGACTAATCTTTCGAGTTGATGAAATTTAAAGTTATTTGTGTTGATATGTATGGTCTTCTTTGATTTATTTAATCACTAACTCTAGTCAAGACAAAAATTTAATCCATAAACCAACCCAACTGATATGTCAAGTGATTTGTCATTACCATATCATTTTCATTCACCACATCACCCTATTATTTGTATGGTGATCACAACTTATTTGACACATCACTTGGGTTAAATTTTGGTTTGTATAGTATTATAGCATCTCCAATGTAAATATGCATTTTTGAGTTTCTAAATAATGCCACATCAGCATTTCTATTTATTATAGGCTCACTTTTGAAATTTTTTTAAAGAAATGCATATTCACATTTCCAATGCAATTATCTAAAGTCAAATATACATCCATTTTATGTCCAATCATAATAAAACAATTATTACACTCTCTCTCCTCTTTTATTTTACAATTAAATAAGCTTTAATCTTATTGGTGGAAAGAGTTAGAAATCCTAGTCAGTATTTCTAGGAGAGTTTCTAGAATTAGAAATTCAACTCCATATTCTCTAACTTTTTTTTGGCCAAATCATCTCCATATTCAACTTAGATAATAATATTGGAGAGAGTTTTTCTAACTTTTTTAATATTTATCCTATGTGGCACTCCATTTTCTCCAAATGCATAATAGCATTGGAGATGCTCTTACTCTTATTTAATACTACAACACAAAAATTTGTTTCTGAAATGAAAGATACAATGCACATCACATCTTACAACACTGTCCTTTTCTTACATAGAACGTATATATGTGTTGTGTTGGGGAGAGTTTTCTCCCTATTATTTGTGGGCGGGAATATATATTTCCTGATTATGTGGGTAAATTTCCGGGTTGCTCAATTTCAGAAGGTCTTGATACATCGTTAACCCTGATGTCAAATTAAAAAAAAAAAAAAAAAAAAAAAAATCTCTTTCTTATGCACAATGAACAAATTGAAAAAAATAATAATGAAAGTATAAGTCTAGAGAGCTAGAGAGATGTCATGTCTAACCCATGTGCCAAACAACTCAAAGTGTAACTTAAAAGGGAACAAAAAATAAAACACATTGTCATAAAACGGCAAATTATAAAGTATCAAATATAATTCAACAACCAACATACCTAACCAATGATGAAAACCGATTTCATCATCAAGTCAAGTATATATATATATATTTTTTAATCAATTATCTAAATTATAATTGCATTTATAATAATAATAATAATAATAATAGTAGCTGTTGATGATCATGATCACGATAATGACCAATCCTAAGATTGATTGAGTTTCGTTTTGTACTATAAACTTAGGTTTAGCTGACAAAACTTTGTCATGTCTTCCTCTTAACACACATTACCAACATGTGTGTACTTTTCACCTGCCAATTGAAAACTTTGATCATTTACCAGCTGACTGACCCATCTCATCTCAACCTTCGTACAATTCTTCTCTTTTCTTTTAATATTTTTCTAGGAAGAAGACCAATAATATCAAACTTGTCTCTCTCTCTTTTGTACTATATATCACTAGATCAGCCAACAGACATTGTCACGTTATACCGTGACCCTAATAGGGACTCACATATAATTATGTATTTGTATCATCATCATGTATTGAAGAATACATACATACATATATATATATATATATCTACTGCTCTACATGTGAATTATTGGTTTACAATTCTCTTTTGGACTTGAAATTAAGCTGGTAATTAACCATGTATGTATATAGTACTTTTCTTGTTTGTAAGCAATTAATAAAAGAAGAATTTTACGAAAAATAATGATATGTGGCAATCAGATTGACATGTCAATTACTATATCAAATATATACATATATATATATATATATATATATATATATATATATATATATATATATATATATATATATATATATTAAGTTATATATTTGTCTCCAACGGTGTTGGTCGAGGGTGTGATTGATCCCTAGACCTCTTATTCCCTGACATTAGATGTATCCGTTAGTCAATGATCATATGTGTAAAAAGTATAAAATACCCTATTTTTTACTTTAAACAAAATAAAAATTTCAAAAATAAGATAAAAAAATATTAAAAAATCTTTTAGAAAATATGAACGTATCTTAAATCTGAAAGCTGAAAAAAAAAAAATTCATCTTCAAAATTTAAAATAAAAAATAAAAAATTTAGTTTGTGCAATTCCCCCTTGATTTTAAATAAATTTAAAATTTAAAATTTATTTATTATTAAATTGTATAAAAAACTTTTTTTTTAATTTGTAAAGATAATTTTTTTTTTTTTTCAGGTTTTAGATTTAAGATACATTCATGTTATCTAAAATGTATATATATTTTTATATTTTTTATCTTATTTTTTAGTTTATTTAAAATAAAAATAAAGGGTGTTTTACACTTTTGAGTTTTGACCATTGATTAACGGATCTATCTAACGGTAGGGGATGTTTATGCAACAATTTTCAAATGTTGAGGGAAGTTTGTGTGTATATGGTCAAAACTGTCATATATGTGCAATTTCATCAAATCTCGAGAGATGTTTGTGCAATTTCCCCTTTTGAAAATTCTAAGTTATATCTCAATCATTTCTTTAAGGCACTGTCGAACTCAGTCATTCAAATAAATATATACGTATCAAACACTTTGATCGATCTTTGAAGAAGACCTAATCAAAAAATTATAGATCTAACTAACAAAATCTATATACCAATTAACTATTATAAAAAAACAAAATAAAAAAAAAATAAAAAAAAAACTATGGCTTCTCTTTTTACGGGGAATCCTATCTACTTTTTGGTGCTATATATGCACATCCGATTGAGAAACATTTGTTTGTAAACACTTAGAAATTAAACTGAATAGAGAGCTGATGATGATGATGAAATCACCTTTCAACATATATATGAGAATAGGACCAAGCCCTTTCCATATAATAGAAAATAGATTGAGGAGGCATATATTAGGCCACCTATCGTTGTCCCAATTATATGATTTATTTATAATAATAATATGTATAACATCACAAAAACAGTGAAATTGAATGCATGCCACCACCTTGACATTGTTTGGTGACAGGGGCTGCTGGAAGATCACGTGCCTTGCCCCGTGATGTGGATGTCTTACCATCCAATATTTTCCACCACCCCAATCATTCAAATCTATTTGTCGGAATGTTGGCGGTTACTCTGCTACATTTCAGTCAATTTTTCCAACTATTTTTGGTCAATCCCCAATTCCCCGTTGTTTCTCATCAAAGTTACAAACCCAATTACTATCGTCTCTTTTATCTTCATTCTTGAGTATAAATTAACACATATCAAGTAAGATATATCAAACGGGGTTTGATATATCGAGATATGTCGAAATTAATTATTATATACATGGATTGAATATCTATACTCATAATATAAGAAGAAGAAATCTCCCGACACATCAAAAAATACACATTTAATTACTACGTTCATACAACTTTTAGACCTTGCACTAGCAAACAATTAATCAATCTTTCTCCTAAGCTGTCGATGAATTAGCAATCTTTTACAAGATATTTGGTAAGATAAAGAGATCATTGTATTGAAGCCACGTATATAGAACAAGCCATGTGCAAATATATATATCTACTTTACACAAATAAATAAACGTTAATTTTTTTCTTAAAGAAGATATTTCTATCTTTATACGATCACGAGAAGAATATTTGCAAAGAAACAAAAAAAAAAAAAAAGAGAATGACAGGTCGGCATGTAAAAGAAAGAATGGAAAACATGAAATATAGAGAGAAAAACGAGATCAGGAGATGCCATTGAAAAAAGAAAAAAGAAAAAAAAAAGTGTGATAAGGGAATCAGAATTCAGAAAATCCACTTAAGAAATCCGTACCCTACACCAAAAGTGATGAATTATTATTACTGCGAAATGAGAATGGCGTCGGTGGGTCTACTCCCTTGCTGTTGCTGTTAGTGACCTTACCTCGTAGCCACTCTCTTCTGTCTCTTCTTCACTTTCTACTTTCATTTTTTTTTTTTTTTTAAATTTTTTTATATATAGCTACGAATAATTCGTAATTCAAAAGGGAGCGATACGACTCGATAACCTACAACCTCAATAGTGTAAGTACAAATGTAGCATACGATTGAACTAATATCCCACCTCGTACTTTCAAGATCTTGTTATTAATTCGTTCTTTTTTCATGACATAGTTATATATCGATTAAATTGTATCTTTGGAAATTATTTTCTACTGGTTTTTCTTCTTATTATTATTTTAGTTGATGGTGTTTATTGATGTGTCTTTTCACGTTCCATTAATAATTAGAAGATTGATTCTATATTTGTTCAATTCACTTGATCAAGATTTTTAAATAAAAATCGATCGTACTTGGAATTGGTTTATATTTAAGTATTACAATATACTAATAAAACAATTCTCTCTTTAATTAATAAAATGAAATATCGCTTAATTAACTTACTAGATCTATCACATTAATTTACTGTTTAATTGTCTTGGATATGACCTAAGGCTAGGTGGTCTGATATTATATATATATATATATATATATATGTGTGTGTGTGATTTCTTTAACAAGTGAACATAGTCTTATAATTTATGATAATGTCACCACATGGATTTTGTCGATCGTCATGATGTGAACAAAGTGTGACACACAAAATAAGTTCAGTTTTCCATTAAATTAAAGAAAGCTATCCCGTATGTCTTAAATTTTGGACTGCCTATACAACATTCTGACATTGTATATGCTTACAGAGTTACATGAGGTAGCCTCTAATTGCAGACTTAGTCGACTAAATTTTGTACTCATTCAATACATAAATTTCCAACACCCGCTTAAATGATTCATATACTCGTTGAATTTGAACGGATATATATGGAGGATACTAATTGAAATGTATCTTTTGTGGAGGAGTCGATCGGGGTTTTGATTCTGACCCTAGCTTTTCTGAGATTAAGCATTGCTACAGCCTACTGTCTCCATCACTACTATTCGAATGGGGTGATGGTTGGTGGCATCTAGTACCGCTAGCTATATCAAAAGTTTAAACTATTAATAAGGATAAGAAAATTTTACAATGGTAGTGTGAAGCCGGACAATAATACTTATTTTGAAATGGATAGAGCCGAAAGATAAACGATTACGTTTTGTTTAATGGACTTAAACAATAAAAGAGTAAAAAGACGTAAGCACCCCTTAACCTAATGACAACAATAACATGTATACAACACTAATTACTCATGCCCTGCATTAGTATTCATGCTCTGCATCAATCTGATGATTATTAGTATAATTTTAAAAATGATCCTATCAATCATTAGATTCAGGATATATATGTCCATGTATGATAGCAATCTCATTAATATAATTTTAAAAATGATCAAATCAGCCATTAGATTCGGGATATCTAGATGCTTAATTTAAAAGAAGTTATCTATTATCTATCTCCAAATTATTGCAAGACAAAATGGCTCACTAGTCAAAAGAAATGCATAGTTGCATAAATTAATAACTTGTGGAGCAAGATGTTATGGGGAGGGTAGTTGAATTGATTTATTGGGCACAATAAAATAATTGATTTATAAGTCGTTGTCTTTGGAGGCATATATAGTCTTGCTAGCTGTTGACCATATATGTTGTATATATCTTAAATTCTTAATTGGCAGCTCGCCTTTTGCACTTGTATATAAAAAGAAATTGACAGTTCTTGTGAAGCAACTAACTGGATTACAACCACATATATATATATATATATATATATATCTATGTATATGTATGTCGGCAATTTTTTTCACACGATGCATGATTGCCCAACGACTTTCTTACATTCCCTTTTGAGCTTGTTTCTCACACTGTATTAGATTGAATTTGATTGTATTAGTTTGTACTGGATTGTTTTTACTATATACGAAAAATGTATGAGCTAAGACAATGCAAGGAACCGTGCAAAATAAGTTGTATTGTAATATTTTAATACATTTTAAACTCCTAATACAATGCAAGGCGATGCACCAAACAAGCCCTTATTTTATTTTATGACATCCCTCAATAAAGAGTAGTGCTATTGGCACACCCACTATTGAACTATTTATACCTCCACTTTTTAAAATTATTTAGTATTCTTTTTCTTTCTTGACATACAATTTTCATTAAAAAAAAAAAAAAAAAATCCTATAAAAAGTAAAACTAATAAAACTCCACTTTCCTTATTTCCCATGTTTAGTATTTATTGATTTTATTGTTTCACTTGTTTGTTTTGTTTTTCCCTTGATAATATTGACAATTAATTGTCATTATGAGGAATCGAACTTGCAATCTTATATCAGAGTGGTAAGCCTTTACCGCTGGACTGCAACACTTGATTTGTTAACAATTGCACAATATTTATATAGAACTTATATGAGTTGTTAGGAGAAAAAAAAAAAACTTGTTAGATAAATTTAAATTTATTCAACTAATCAAAAATCTAATTTGAATGACAAACATATATTGAAAAATATTTATTGGATTGTAAATTGGGTTTGGTGATAATTGTTTTTTTTTTTTTTTTTTTTTTTTTCAATTTATGTTATTTAATTAAATGATTAATACCTCAAAGTGGTAATCAAATTGAGATGGTGCTAATCGAGAATGTGATAAAAGTTAATTAATTAACAATTAAGAGTGGTGCTATTGGCACACCCCCTACTGATCTATTTATGCCCAACTTTTTTAATTATTTACTATTATTCTTTTTCCTTTATCAAAATTATTAAAAGAGACATATAATTTAAAAAAAAAAAATTATATAAAGTAAATCTAATAAAACCCCACACTCCTTTAAAATATATATATATATATATATATATATATATATATATATATATATATATTCTTTTAATTCTTTTCTTGAATTTTTTTTTCATAACTCTTAAACCTTAAAAATACTTATACTGGATCTTATTTAAACAATAAATCAAATACTTGGGGTGAATTAGATAGATGAGATATTGATTATTATTTAATCTCATTACTCTTTTAGAATCTAAAAGTGAAATGATGATAACCAAAACAAATACTTGTTCTTTGCTTCTTGTTTCATTTTTTTGTGGGTTGTTTCGTTTTTTTTTTTTTCTCTCTGTGTGTTTTGTCTTGGGTTGCTCTGTTCTTTGCTCTTTTATTGGGGTTGTTTGTTTGTTCTTTATCTGGTGACTTCCTGATCTTTTTTATAAAGCTTGATGTTAAAAGACTTCCTGATTTTTTTTATAAAGCTTGATGTTAAAAAAAAAATAAAACAAAAAAAAAAACACTAAAAAAAAGAAATAATAAGGAAAAAAAAAATCGTTCATGAGAGGTGAGAGAAAGACGAGACCAAAGAAAAAGAGATTTGAGATAGAGATATTAGAGATGAGTTTATTAAGTTTGAAAAAAAAAAAGAGTAAAAGGGTAGTTTTGGAAATAAATAAAATAAATTAGTAAAAACATTTAACTTTATTTAATTAAATCAAAATTTAAACAAGTGGGGCATAAATAGATCAGTAGGGGGTGTGCCAATAGCACCACTCACAATTAATGACAGATTTAGAGTTGCACATTGGGGAAATGGGGATGGATATAGGTTCTCCCATCCCCATCTCCACTTCCCAAACCCTTCCCCCATCCCCCCTATTTCCCCATTTGGGGAAAATGGGGATGAGGAATTTTGGAGGGAGGTATCTCCTTCCCCAACCCCAGTTCCCCATTTTTCCCATTTTTTTTTTTCCATTTTTTCCCATTTCTCTGTTTCCCCCGTTCACCCATTTCCCCATTTGACTAAAAATTATAAATTAATAATAAAAAAAACAAACATTCCGTAGATTAATATATATTTATATATATAACTATATAACATATTAATATATATGTATAATTATATTTATATATGTTTTAGGAAAATGAGGAAATTGGGATGGGGGAAGGTCTCCCCATCCCCATTTCAATTTGGGGATGAAAATCATCCCCATTTCCCCCCAAAAAAAAAATTCCCTAAATGGGGATGGGGACGTGGGGATTTGGGGATCCGAGGGAAAATGTGCAACCCTAGACAGATTAGTTTAATGAGGACCAACTGCAGAGAAGATGCCACACCCTAAACCTATGAAGTGGAAATCTATTGGATAAGACTTTTTTTTTATTTTTTTATTTTTTTATAAGTGTATAGTATATATTTTATTTAATTAAAGTTTTATGTACCGGGTGTCCACTACTAGACTTGGCAAAATTTTACAAGACCCATTAACACGATCCAAACCCATTCGAAAATAGCGGTTGGTGGGTTAAGTTTATCTGATCGGGTTGTTAATGGGTCAACCCATTAAGACACGAAATATAATAGGTCGGTTTTGGGTTCACCCTTAAAAAACCATTATATAAAGATTTTTTTTTAATGTGTTTTTGAAAGTTATTAAAAAATTCTTTGTATAGTCATGTTTTGGAATTTATATTAAAAAAAAAATCTCTATAATTAAGGTTAGAATATATTTTACTAATTTTTTTTTTTTTTTTTTGAAAGAGGAAAAAATTTTAAATTAAAAACTCTAAAACTATAAATCAATTATTTCACGATATTATAACCCTAACCCTAACCCTAACCCTAAAACTCTAAAAGTAGCTAGTGGTCTTCAACTTTCTTGAAATTAGTTACCGTCAATTTGATCCTAGTAAATTCAATCGGGTATGTTTTCTTTCTTGCATTATGGTCTATGGTGCCACCATTTCATGCAACATAATTTCAGGACTTTAAATTTGTGAAAGAGGAAGATCATATTAACATGGATGAACTCATTGAAGATGTCTTCAATTTGAACATCAAAGCTGCTATTAATTCAACTCAAGGGATTGAGTCTGTTATGCTTAATTGAAAATTGAAAGGTATGATTTTATTTACAAAGGTATTGGATTTATTAATGTATGTTAATTCTTCTTTTTTTAACCTTTTAGGTCTAAATGAGGATTGAGATTCCCAATCGCAACATATTAAAACTTCAAGAGGAAGATTAATGGAAGATTTCATTTTCAATTTTATTTTATTTTGGACTTGTTTATTTTTTAAATTAGATGTTTTCGATTGATTGTTGGTGCCTATGGTGGATTTGTGTGTGTGTGTGTGTGTGTGTGTGTGTGTGTGTGTGTGTGTGTGGAAGTTTTAGGTGCCTATGGTGAACTTGATTGCATGAGCTTGATCATGCTTCAGTACTATTTATTTTCAACTTTTTAATAAATCTCAAATATAATATTTTTTAACAAGCCGGGTCGGGTTACCCATTAATTTAACAAATGGTTTCGGGTTTGTATATTTCAACCCATTAAGCTAACGGGTCGGGTTCGGATGGAGCAATTTTAACACAACCCAAATACGAAACGACACGAATTCACAATAACACGACCCATTGCTAGGTCTACCCACTACTAATTAGTTTGGTGGTGGTGGATTTATCCAAAAAATTTAATTTTAATTAATTAACTTTTAATATTTTTTAGCATATATATTTTTTAATTAATTAATTAATTTTAGTATATATTTTTTAAAATTTTAATTAACTTTTCCCTTCAAATACAATGTTTATTGGGAAAAATTTCCGTTAACTTTTCCCTACGAATTTTGAGTTTTGTGGGAAAAGGTTACCTTTTCCGACGAACTCGTTTTGTGATTAAAAGTTTTGTACCCTTAGCCGACGAAACTCATTTTGTGGGAAAGGTTGGGAAAATTTTTGTACCCTTAGCCAACGAATTTTGAGTTTTGTGGGGAAAGGTTGGGAAAAAATTTGTACCCTTAGCCGACAAATTTTGAGTTTTGTGGGGAAAGGTTACCTTTCCCGACGAAACGTTATCTTTCCCGACGAAACTCGTTTTGTGAGGAAAAGTTAACTGTGCCTACAAATCTTGCTTTGTCTCCTAAAGTTTTGTGGAGGAAGGCTAAATTTCTTGTAGTGTCGCAACCAAGAAAACCTAATCTCTGACGAAACGAAACCACAGCAAAACCCTAATTTAATCACTAAAAAAATCATTAAAAAATCAATATCACACTCACAATCTACCACCAACAATCCAATCGACTACCAAAAAAAATAATAATAATAATAAATGCATCTAATAAAAATGGTTTTACTATGAAATAAGAAAAAAAAAAAACAAAAAAACAACTCCTGCGAATGGATGTGAGAAAATTGTATATAAAGATTTTAGATGAAGTGTATTTTTATTTTTATTTATTTGAAAAGGATATGGGGTGTATTAATTAAGTTTGAAAAATATGTAAAAGGGTAATCCTGTAAATAAATAAATAAAAATAATAAAACCATTTAATTTTATAGAGCTTATTTTGACAATCCAATTTTATTTTATTTTACACTTTTTTTTCTAAAGAAATTCCATTCTCAAAATTTAAATTTTAAAATTTTTTAAAGACACTCCATTTTGTTCCAAGATTATCCTTTTTATCTTTAACACTTTTATTCTAAAGACACTCCATTTAAAAAATAAATTCTAAAGGCACTCAATTTCATTTTAATAAAAGTTAGGACGAACCATCATAGCCTTTGGATTCATCTTAGGAGTAATCTTTTTTGATTTAAATTATTTAAAAAAAAATATCTCTCATAAATCATTAGATTAAATATTACATATGAAACACTCTCTCCTAAATTTTTAATTACCAAATAAAACTCTTTCTCCTCTAATGCATATCTCTAATTTTCTATCTTCATTCTTTCTCAAACAAGACCAACAGTTTAGAAAATCAAACAAGACTAATAGTTTAGAAAAGAAAAAAAAAACATACGAATAAGCTTGATTTTTAGGAAACGTTTATATATGTATATATTTAAAAAAAAAAAAAAAAAAGAAGTCAAAAAACAAGTATCTTGTTTTTTTTTTTTTTTAAAAAAAATTGAAATATGAAAATGCTTTTTGTTACTTTGTAGGTATGTGATTGTCTAGAGAACTTTAATTCTTTCATTAATCTTAGAAATTCTAAGTTTAATCGAATGTAGTTGCAACAAAACAAGTTTATGTATATATATATATATATATATATATATATATAGTCTTTCTATTATCAATTCGAACTGATATAAAATATATCAGTTCCTTACATGTGGGTCATTGGATTTAAAAGATGCTTTGACAAGTGAATGCAGTCAAGTTAAAGTATTTAACTATAATGGCCCACATACAAGGAATTGATATATCTTTTGTCAGTTCGAACTGACAATAGAAAAACTGTATATATATATATATTATTACTTTAGTAAAAAACCAAAATATTCATAAGTTTTTTTTCTTTTTTCTTTTTTCTTTAACTATTAATAGAGATTGATCAAGAAAGCATGTGGATATGATTTTTTTTTTTTAAATGAAGAGAGAGAGAAAGAGATGTATATATATATATATATATATATATATATATATAGAGAGAGAGAGAGAGAGTGTGTGTGTTTAATATGGTAATAATAGATTTAGGAGAGAGATCTTAATACGTAATATTTAATCTAATGATTTAGGAGAGAGAATTTTCATTTTTAATAATTTAATTAGTTTGGAGTGTCTTTAGATTTTTTTTTCTTTCTTGTTTAGTAATTTTAATTCAGGTTAAAATTGTCTTTAATAAAAATAAAATAAAAAAATTGGAGTGTAAATAGATAATTTATGAATTGTAAAGAGAAGCTCTCTTAATTTTATATAGTTAAATCAAAATTTTAAAAAGTTGAGCATAAATAGTTCAGTAATGGGGTGCCAATAGCATCCCTCTTTAATGAAACCAGTTTTTTTTTTTTTTTTTGAAATAATAAAATTATTCTATTTTTAACAATTATTTTATAGAAATCTGTTAAGATCTACCGAAATCAAACACCATATACACAACTCGAATATATATATATATAGAACAAGATTAATTTGCTTTTCAAAAAAAAAAAAAAAAAACTATATAGAACACGATTAATCACGATTTCAAAGAAGATATCCGAATCAGAATGCAGATAGCATCCTATATAAAAATCAATCAAGAACAAAAGGAAAAAAACAAGAAAAGCATCTTTTGTTGTCTTGAAAATGAAGAAGGATGAAGAGGTGGGTTATTAAGTTGTGGTGAACCATGAGCCAAAATTACAAGAGAGTGGAGCCAAGGCAATGATGGAGACGAAACATATATATAGAGAGAGAGAGAGAGAGCTAGTTAGAGATATGGAATGAAATTGGCTCTCCTAACCAGACTGAACTGGATGGATATCACGTCACATGGGCTCCAATACAGTAGGGTTTACAGTGTTGTGTTGTATTGTGTTGCCACTTTCCAATCCAAGAGAAATTTGGGTGTAGCGGGATGCACATGAATTCCCGCTATGATTACATCATGTGACGAAATTTGTCATATGACAGGATCGTAATGGGAGATGTATGGTTCATCCCACATTCCCACTGTGTTAGGATTTTAATTTCCGTCCAATCCATCTCATACCAGTTTATTGCAATACAATGTCCTTCTCCACACACACACTCTCTCTCTCTCTGGCACTGTTGGTGGTGGTGGGTCACCTGACACACTGCCACCTTACTCTCCTCCTTCCTTCACACCATTCTCACATATTACATTTAACCTCTTCAATATTCCCAATAGTGAATATACTGGTATGGTAATATTAAAGGAAATTGTTTTGTAACGCAAGAGAGATGCATGGCATCACCCATTTTGGAAGAAAATCTTTGGTGGGGCAGGTGCGATATATTTTATATTTATATAATACATGGACGGATCCATAAATCTTTATCCGGATGGATCGTTATATTAAAAAAAGAGTGATGTTATTGACAACCTACTAATGATCTAATAATGTCTCAGTTTTTAAAATTCAAAATTTAATTGATTTATTTCCTAAAATGCCCTTTTTAATTATCTTATAAACTTAACTCACCCCATAAATGCTCTCTCTATATTAAAAAATAAAAAATGATAATAAAATAAAATAAAAAATTGCTCTCTCTCACATACACACACATCCAGCACCCCTCCATTGCAAAAAAATTTCCCTTCATTTCGTTTATCACAATATGATCAAATTAAATTCTAATAAAACATCACATCTACGGATAATCTCGTGTTTATCTGATTTTTTTTTAAATGCTTTAAACCCTAAATTTATTTGCTTATTTTATTGCATACAATTTATATTATTGAAGAAACTAATAACATCATGTATTTCAAAACAATCGTTATTTAAAAGTAAGTTTGAAGTTACTTGTATTATTATTATTTTTCTTTCCATTGTCACCAAGTTTTTTTTTTTTTTTTTTTTTTTTTCGCTCTCTAATGAACGCAATATGATCAAACAAATTTTTTTTTTTAATTTTTATCTTCCCTGTATGATAAACAACATGAATGAAATAAATATACAATAAAGGGGTGCTGGATGAGAGTAAAGGAAATTGAGGAAAAAAGGTACAAAACTTATTATATATATATATATATATATATATATATAGAGAGAGAGAGAGAGAGAGAGAGTTTTATGGGATGAGTTAAGTTTGGAAGATAATTAAAAATGGCAGTTTAGGAAATAAATCAAGTAAATTTTTAAATTTTAAAAATTGAGACATTATTAGATCATTAGTGGGTTGTTAATAACACCACTCTTTTAATGATGAAACTTGGTAATAAATTTATAATTTTTTAAAGTGTTTTTTAAGAAATTTAATAGGGAAGGGGTGTATGTAAATCGATTATTTAACCATGAGATGGTTGCCTTGGTGGTCCAAGGCTTGGGATGAAAATCTTAAGTCCTTGGTTCTACTCTTGGCAATTATATTGTGGCTAGCCATCAGGGCGTTAACTCAGCTGGTGGAAGGATGGGCTTGGGGCACGGGTAACTCCCAGGTTAACGGTTCGAATCCTACCTAGGCGAAGTCGAGTTCTGATTTACCCGCTTGCATCTTTGTGTGGCCGGGAGTGTGAGCTGAGGTTTTCTATCTGTTCTACCCCATAACATCTAACAAATAGACCGTTAGAACCAACAAGTTGGCTATGGGTGTGTCACGTAATTGGGGAGGACAGACAAATGGGTGCCTAGATGGAGTTTGGGATCTTTGATACCAAAAAAAAAAAAAAAAAAAAAAAATCAATTATTTATATTATATGACATGATAGTCAACTAGGTTTTATTTGACTCCTCTTTTTGTCTTCTCTTGATTGATCATAAGATAGGGCTGATGTCACCATTCCAATAATAGAAAGAAAGAAAACAAGTTTAGTGAGTTGAGTCACATCATGTATGACTTTTCCATACTGCTTGCTTTTATGGACACAACTATTATGTTTGTCGTCCATGTTTGGGCTGGGCTGGCTGCCAGATTGTCCAACTTCCTTTACAAATAGTTTCTATTTATTATTTTATTTTAATCTTTTATTTTACAAAATAATTAATAATTATTATCTATTTCAAATCTGTATAATACAACAAGTAGTTTTCAAAATAGTACCAAAAATAGCATTAAGCTAAATGATGTAAACATGTGTTCAAAGTTCGAACATGTATTATTAATTCAAAGAAATTAGTAATTTTTTTTATTTTTATTTTCAAGACAAAAAAGTATTAATTTCTTGGCATATTAAAGATGTTGCTAAATTTGAATAGAACCCATAATTATATGGGTGGCACTATTGTCACCTACAAAATATCTTAATACACATATGTTTTAATGAATTTTTTTTTTTTTTTAAATACCCTTACATTTAATAATTTAAAATACACGGCTTTATAGTTGAGAATTAAATTTATTTCATATACCCAAAAATTGCACACCTAATCAAAATAAACCATAATAATATCAGTAATGCACACATCCCACCTATAATCTCACCATTTTCATCCCAACACACGTGGCAAATGAGGTGTCACTTGGTGAGTGGACAAACATTAATTGGTGAGTGAATACATGGGTAAGAGAGATAAGTATCAATTAATGTGTGTCCGCTCACCAAGTGACACCTCAACTGTCACGTGTGTTAGGATAAAAATAGTGGGATTGTAGATGGGATGTTTAGCATTATTGTAATAATATGAGTGACGATAATGTCACCCCTTAAAAACCATATGTACACTCCTTTCGTAATCACACCCATCATATTTAAAAACATATATATAATTTGTAAATAAACCCCACTTAATTCCAAAAATATCCTTTTCTAAATTATATTGTACTGTATTTCTGCAAGTACACACCACTTGCATCTATTATTATGTTATTTAATCAATTTTATTATTATTTAAAATTTTATTGTTTTCTTTAATTCTATCACTGTTCCTTCTCTTCCTTCACTTTTTCTCTTTTATATTTTCATTCCATAAAATCAGACTCTATTTTTCTTTCTTTTTGTCTCTGTCTTCATGTCAACAACTCTCTCTATTTCTTATTGATTGTTTTATGTCCACAAAATCACTACAATTTGAGGTTTTCTTGTTGGGGATCTATTTTTTGTTCGTGAAAGTGGTAGGAATACAAGGTTTGTGCCATGTCCCAATTGATTTGGAAGTATAAAAGTTTTTGATGAAATTGAAGAATAACTGGTATTGATAACCAAAAAAAAAAAAAAAAAAAAAAAAAAATCTATAAAGAGTTTTTGATTTTGAAACTAATAATAATTAATTCAAAACTTTCACAACCAATTTTGGATGATTTTGATTCATTCTCCATACTTAAGAATCAATTTGTATTTCCTTAAAAGAAATTGAAAATATATTTGAAATTAATATTTAAAAGAGAATGTTTAAGAAAATGGAAAGAGTTATTAATTATATATGTTAATATCTAATCATTAATAGGAACCCTTTTGTTTTCACAAAAAATTAAAATAGGAAACTAATTAATAATTATTTATGGGGTACTTACAAACTATTTAGTCTTTTTGGTAATTTTACACAAGGGTATTATTGTATTTTCAAAAATATAATAATTTGGGGTGTACATATAGTTTTTGAGGGATGCAAATATCGTCGCTCTAATACTATATACTTAATCAAACTCTACATCAATAGGGAAATATTATTTTTATTATTTTTTCACATATGGTCAAGGAATTGATGAATAAATGATTGATTTCATGGATTCTGAATACATTCAAGTATGTTTACTTTTATTTTTATTATTGTTTTGTGATTGAAAAAAATTATTACAGTTGTATTCTTATAGAACTTTTTAAAAAAAAAAATAGTTGTAAAACTAGATCAAGTCTACACGGTTCTCAAATACAACTCACTCTCTTCACTTTAATTCAGCTATAAATTCTTATTAATTTAATTGGTTTGTAACCCGAAAAACTTGGTGGATGGATTTAAAAAAAAAAAAAAAAAAAATTAAATGAAAAAAATTGATTTGTTTGGTGATCGAAAAAATATTTTTTTTATAAGACAAAAAAAAAAAAAAAAAAAAAAAAAAAAAACTGCATATTGTTGTTTGTTTAATTATTATTGTTATTATTTTCTATGACAATGATTAAGTGTGTAAATCATTATGATTTCATAGTTTTTTTAGATAATTCAATACATTGATTCCGCAAATAACAACGAAAAAAATACAAATAGTTTTAGAGTTGACTTTGTATTTTATTTTACCCAAGTAAAATCTTAGTTGTAGAGTTTTATTTGAAATGATATTTTTTTTTATATGATTAAATTCTATAATATTTATTAAAGGGAATGAAGAAATTTACTGTATTTAAAGGATAGAAATTGAAATAACAATTTGTGAATAGTTGTGATATATGATTGAACATTAATTGACGATTAAAAATGAATATTAAACAATTTATTTTATATATTCAACAGTTAGGAGTTGATTGTTGGCCTATCATAAGGTGAACATATTTATATGCATTCTTTTTAAATATATATATATATATATTAACATGTACTTGACGATGCATACTGACATAATTCTTGGTGATATTCATATCTCAGTTTCATAATTGTATATCAATGTCATCACTCATCACTTACAATAATTTAGATTTTATTATGATTTGATGTGAATTGTCCAAACCAAATTGAGATTTGAAGAAAGTCTCAATCACATTTTTGGAAATATCTTTGCACTAACACAACCGGACCCTACAAGATGCTTAAATTTCAAAGCAGCTGCTTATCACGTGATTGACTATATATATATATATATATATATATATGCGACTCACAACCTCCCAATTTTGATTTGTGTATGCAAATAAAATTAGAGTTGAAATTAGAATGATATGATTATTTTGGGTCATCTTTTTTGGCTTTAACGTGTTAAAAAGCTTGCTTTGGTAAACAATTATATCAACTGTATCAAAACCTTGACACTTGCCACTACAATAGCATATTCTACCCTCTAGAAAGAAAAAATAAATAAATAAGGATTTTATTTGATAAATCATTTCAAGATAGATACCTTTATTTTATTTTTTGATTGAATCTTTGGATTTGGAAGTTACTATATGGTTTACTTTGAATAAGATGGGTGCATGTCATGATGCCCACAAGTTATAATGTCTTCTATATAAAGTTTAAAATATGATTATTTCAGCATCGAAGGTATTCATTCAGCTTAACAATGTTTTCTAACCATAAAAATAAAAATAAAAATCAAACGCTCTTTTTTTTTTTAAAAAAAAAATCAGAAAACTATTTGGATATTCAAAAAGTCCAAAGTTTACACTTTATAGGGCCGTAGACCTAGAAAGAAATAAATCAACAATTGGGCTACAATATATAAAATCAAGCCTTAGACAATTATTATCTTTTTTTTTTTTTTTTTTTTTTTTTTTTTTTTTTTTTTTTTGTTGACTCTTTTTAATTTAAATTAATAATATATCAGAATGAGTTAGATGATGAGAGTACTAAGGAGGTGCCAACTTAACTGCGATATACCGATACACCTACTGATTCCGATCACCAATAACTTTATAAAATATATATATGTACTTAAGACCACAAGAAAAATGAAAAAAGAAAAAGACAAACATCTCGATATTACCTTGAACGAAAAGAACATCAAATTTAATAAGCTACAAATAAATTTTATTTGACACTTTGAAGTTTCGGTGAATATATAGTTTGTCATTGAATTAAATTGACACTACACAAATTAAGATAAAAGATTAAAAATAATAATAATAAATAAATAAATAAATAGAGCTGCCTAGCATTAAAGTGTCTAGTAATCTCGAAGGAGAATCTCTGTAAAACATTGGCCAAGGAATCTCCCATCCCATAATCCATATCCAGATCCTGTTCTTGTCCAAGAAAAAAGCAATTCCTTTTAGTAAAGTAGAGAGGACGTACTTTCTCATTTTACATAAAGATCATCAACTAATAATCTCTATAAACCACTTTATGTGCGTCAACATTTTCTTGGATTCGAAAATGATTTAACCTTTTCTTTGTTCAAAAAAACAGCATCTCAATTCTCAATCATTGCTTCCCAGTAATTCAAAGAAATGATTGTTCATCCACTACGCTCACAGCCCACATTCAAATAATCATTGCCTTCTTCTGCTTGAAAGCAACATCTCTTAAAAATTAAAATAACGATTCATGAACCCCTATACCCTATTGTTCAAATTTTGGTAGATAATATTCAACAAACTTGATACATAAAACAAAAAAGATTTTTTTTTTTTTTTTTTTTTGCTTCCATATACTGAAATCTAAACTCCAAAAGACATCGAGCTTTCTATTGATTATCACCAAAAAGAGAACAAAAAGTGAACAACTATAGAAATTGAAAAGAAACTAAGACACGTTCTGGTGAGTTTCTAGCTGCAGCTCAAACAGCAGCACCGCCAAAGAGGCTCCAGTCATTGACTTTGAAGCTAGAAACCGCAAGTTTATAGACCTCAGTCAACGGCATAATTCCGGATTGTGCAGCAGGAACAGCTAAACCAGCACCAACTGTGTTAGCACTTTCACTCAGTGGGCTGCAATCACAGTAACATAACAGTGAGCATCAGACAAATAACCCATAATAACAGTGAGTGCCTTAAAACTCTTTTTTGGGGTTGAGTTTTTAAGTAATCCTATAGGTGCACTCACAATCTAATGCCCTAACATCGGTTTAAAATTATAAATCAATCATCTGCACATGCATTCAAGTGTGAAATGTTCATTCAAGAAAAATTTATCCTTTGATTCATATGCAAGTTAACTACTCTGCTGATTGTTCCTGATACTTACTTTATTAAGATGGGCTCGTAAGCAGTTAATAGTACATCTGTACCAACTTCCTTAAGGCGAAAATTCGCCAAATAGACCTGCACATATTATTAATCATTTGATTTCATATAGCATTTTGCAACAACTAGCTGATTATGGAGGAAGCACAAAATATAACTTACCTTCACAAGATTTTGTGCTTCCCTTCCTTGCCTTCCCTTAGAAATGGCCTACATATAAAAGATAAAATAAATTAGAGACAAAGATCAGTAAGAGAAGACGTAGCTGAAGCGAGACAAATATAAGTAAGAGATAAAGCTGCTGAAGAGAGACAAAAAACCTCAATTTTTTTCTCTTTTGCGTACGTTGATAAGAAACAGAAAAAAAATGAATTAAAAGAAGGAAAAATGGAGCAAGCTACCACTAGAAACTACAGTGATTATTAGCTAAAAACAAAGTAAAATAGACATGAGAACACAAAGAAAACCAAGAACAAAAATCCAGGACCCACTCCTAAGCTAACACAGGCACAGCTTCAGATTTAAGATTGATGAAAAGGAATATAAATAAAGACAGGAGAGACTGAAACTCACAAGAATGCCAACAAATAAACTTATCCCACAGTGTTTGGATACCATCTCCTGAAATGTCATTAAACACCAGCCTTCTTTCCTCTACCAGGAAAGCTCAGCAAGATGCTGGTTTAGACCATTTATAACTAAAAGTAGGTCAAGGATTTATCCTAAGATGTGATGCTACAAGGCTGCAGAGGATTTTGTTTACAGTTTGTTTAGACATTACTATATTACATTCCTTCCATGTAATTCTAATGTACAATGTCTATGACGTTCCTATCCATGGAAAAATGAAAAATGATCCGACAGACCAAACAACATAGAAAAGCCCAAAAACCCAAAAAAGATTATGTTGCCAATGCTCATAACTGCTAAATATGGACCTATCATGGTAAACCTGAGTTTATTTCATACTATTCAAACACTAACCAACATACGACTGTAAACTGACATATTATTCAAATACTAACCAACATTACGCCTATAACAATAATCAACTGACAGGAACAGGCTGAAGACATATATATCTTACAAATGGTACCGAGCAGCACTAACTCCAATGTTCATGTCATGCAAACAAGCCGGAATACTCAGTTTAACAATCATAGATATGCTTAACCTCTTGTTATTATGTAACACAATAAAGTTAAATTGCCAAAAAAATGTTTATCGTTATGAGATTACTAGAATTGCACATGGTGAACAAACAGTATTTACGAAGTCTACAACAGTTACTTACTATGCATAATTACAAAGTTTATAACACCAAAGTTAGTAGACATAAGCAATCAAACAGTAGCACAAGTTAATGGACACTTGTTGTAAAAAATATTCTGAAAGAGTGATTTTGTGGATTAGTACAGCAGATATTGAAAGGTAAAACCATTAATGCCAATATGAAGTTTAGCCATATGCAATACTTATGACACTTACCATCTGGCCAGCTGCAGTTGTAACGACAGCAGGGATGTTTCTATAGCGCAATCCAGGGGCCTCAACCACTCCTGACTGCTCAAGCAACTGAAATTTATAGTATGGAGGGATGTTAGTTGCAACTAGCTAGAATCAGCGATTAACTCATAAATTAAAGGGTACAAAAGGAGGCACTCCTCCTCGCACTGCCTGCCCCCTCTCTTACGCACACAATAGGAATAAGCTCACAGTAATTTTTCTAATAACTAGTTAATATGGAGGCAATGACACAATGCATTGAAGACAACAACACTAATCCAAAATGTTTTGAGATTAGCCAGTGCTTAAGAGACATGTAACAACAAATTTAGCTACATTATACTTGAATTTATTCTCTGGATGTTAATATGATGCCAAGACAGCCAATTTTTAAATTACCGTGCATCCTTCAGCATCTTGTTCGGTGGCAAGGTCTTGAAGAAACCAAGCAGCACTTCCATTATCTCCAACATCATCCTTGAAATCTAATAGCTCAAAGATCAAGCTTTCATCGCGTGCAGGGTCCACAAATACCTCCTTTAAATCCACCAAAAATAAAAATCAATATGGGCAGAAAACTATCAACCATTTGTTTTTTTTTTTTTTTTAAAAAACCCAAAAATGACCAAATAGTCAAACTAACCTGATGATCGGGGACTTGTCGAACATTGCTCACATCCTACAAAATTCCAAATGCCAAGTGAATACAAGGCCTTAAATCATGTCTAGACATAGCAAAAGTTAAATAGCCAACAAAACATGAAAAATCTTGTGAATTACCTGGAATCTATGAGGAAAAGTGGCAGCAATCGCACCACCAAACAGAGGACGCTCCGACAATGAATCTCCAGACATCTTTTAAGCACAAACTGGTAACATAGACCCAGACATCAAACTATTAATAACTAAAGCTAAAGCGAATATTAATCGACTCAAATTACAGTGGATTTCAACTTTCAAGGACTTGCGGTGATTAATTGCTTGTTATGATGATCAAAGAGAAATTTTGAATAGAAACTAGTGAAAAAAAAATAAAAAACATAAATTTTATCAGAGTGTGAGAATGCGAGTACCTGATGAACCAGTAATAAACCGTACGGTTTTTGGCTGTGGAAGAGTCTCAAATTTTCGCGGTTTCAAGCGTGTGTTTATATAGGCGTGACTGCGTGAGGTCGGCGCGTAAATTTGACGCGATCTAGCTTGAAAATTAAGCTAAAAGTTATGTAAGGTCTAAAAGGCCCTTGATTTGAAATCCCAGATTTCCCGTTAATGTGATTTTGTTTCTTTCACCGGAGTCGGCTTCGGTTTCTTTCACCTAAACTGTCAAAGGGGCCGGAGTTTGGCCCAACACATTACTCTATATTGTTGGTAATTGATCTGGGCTCAATAATTATAAAACCGAAATAAGGTTGGGCTTTAATAAATTACTATAAAAGCCAAGTCCAATCTGAATCCGAAAAGCTCGGACCTGCACAATAACTTTTAAAATACTAGTAATAGTTTCCATAGAACAAAATGTTTATTGTTATCTTTTGGCTGGTGTTATTATTATTATTATTATTATTTTAAGTATTAAACTATTATATAAATTCGGGTTTTTTTGGGAAGGGGGACTCGAATCTGTAACCTCGTGGTGCATATGTGAGGGGTTTATCACCGGACCAACCTCATCTCGTCGGCTAGTGTTATTTTAATTTTTGAATATATTATATTTATAATAAATATTAAAAAGACGGGTAATTGTTAGTAGTTTGGTTGTAGGTCAGGACCCAGGAAACATAAGAGTTCAAAAATTAAATAGCATTTTTTCAAGGTGTAATTTTAAGAGTGTCGTTGTTTTAATTACTTAAGTTTAAATAGAACCTAAAATGTGGGATCTGACAAAAATACCCTTAAAACACACTCACAAAAATAAGTCTCACGCTTTTTTGTGTTTCCGAGACTTATTTTCTAATTTATGAGACTTTTCATGTAGTTTCCGAGACTTTTGCAAACTTTTTTTTTTTTTTTTTTTTTTTTTTTTTTTTAGAGTTTCCAACACTTTTTTGCAATTTCTAAGATTTTCTAGGCAAAAATGAAAATTTCCATTTTGTTTGTCATCTTCTTCATTGAAACCTCCATTGGAGGTCTTTCATCTCCATTGATGGAGGTCCGAAGGATTTTGAAAGAAAAAAAAGAAAAAAAAAACCTAACAAGCTCAAATGTAATAAAAGAAGGAGATGAGGGTATTTTAGTCATTTGGTGCCATTTTAAACTTAACTTATTAAAATTGTGATCCTCTCAAAATTAAACCTAAAAATATTGCTATTTGATACAATTTCCACGGAAACATAATCGGTTTTTGGCTCTAAAAGGTTTTAGGTTCGATTCCAACTCGTACAAAAATTCAAATTAATAAGATTTTAAAGATTTTAATTTGTGATGGGCCTAAATCCGATCCGGCCCGAGTGCAATCCGGCCAAGCCTAGTAAGACTTTAGTCTTCAGGGTTGGGCCTAAGACTCAATTTATAAATTCGGCCCCGCCCGATACCTATAGCAATTGGATCGAGTCTGAGCCTATATCCAAAGTCCGATGGGTTCCAAAATTTCAGGTCGGGCTGGCCCGGCCCGACCCCTTTGACACCTCTAGGCTTCACCAAATAAACTCCCGTTTTTGTTTATGAATGGTTGTCAATAGCTAATCTGATTTGGCTATACATGTTCATCAAAAATCGAACATTGTTCTAAATATCACCAACAAACCTAGTAATCGCTTGATTGGTGAACCCCGAGTATCACTATATTCCAATAAACGAAATCTTTGTCAAATAGTTTTAATGCATCCATAACATCTCCACATTTCCAATACATAACCAAGAGTGGCTTGAACATATAAATAATCATAACCTTCCATGGCCACCTTCCCTCAACAAAACTCTAAAATTATTACTAAGTTTCAACATCTTTTTTTTTTTTCACTTTGGTCCCCCTAAATTTGTTCATTTTTATATAATGACCCTTCAAATTTGAGTTTCTGGCTCCATCAGCATAAATCTAACTAGCCTTTTCTGCATCACAAAGCCCACCCGATGAAACATCAACAACATTACTATTTCTTAATTTGCTTGAAAACCGATGTTTAGTTTCCAATTTCTAAGGTGGGTTTTGCTCAAAATGTGAAGATTGGTTCTGCTCAAAATGTGAAAAGGAGAAACAATTGTCTTGAGAAGTGGAAGAAACAAGTGAAGGCTCTTTTGTGCTACAAATTGTTTAATATATATAATTTTTTTTTTTGTTTCTATTTTTCTTTTTCTTTTTTTCAATTTTATTTTATTTTTACTATTTCTTTTTTTAATCATTTTCTTAAAAAAAAAAAAAAAATCAAATAGCCATATATATATATATATATATATATATATATATATATTAACAATTTTGTTTAGAGTCATGCTATTTGCACAACCCCTAGCAATTTATTTATGCCCCACTTTTTATAATTTTGATTTAATTAAATAAATTTAAATATTTTTATTAATTTTTTTGATTCATTTCCAAAACTACCTTTTTTTACTTATTTTTAAAACTTAATATACCTCATCCATGATCTATGTATACGTCTCTCTCTCACCTCCATCGAATGATTTATTTTTTCTTCTATTTTAGTTTTTTTTTTTTTTTAGTTTTTTTTCTTCTTATTATTTAATGGTAGAAAGGAAAAAAGAAAAATAAAATAACAAGGTTGCTTCAACACAATGATAATTTGATATCATTCTAGAGAAAAAGTAAACTTCAAACTTACTTCTAGAGAAGGAATTGTTTCCAGATGCTTGATATCATTTTCAGACAATTCTTGCATATGCTTTTGATATTATTGTCAGATAATTCTTGTAGATGCTTTATGTCATTCTCAAACAATTCTTCCAGATGTTTGATATTTTTTTCAGACAATTTTTCCATATGCTTGATATATTTGTCAGACTTTTCCATAACATTTTGTACGTGTGTAAGAAAAGGAATGCGGGGTTTTAATAGATTTACTTTGTAAAATATTATTTTCCTTAAATTGTATGTTTCTTTAAGTATTTTTGATAAAGAAAAAATAGAAGAATACTGTATAATTAAAAAAGCGGGGCATAAATAGACCGGTAGAGGGTGTGCCAATAACACCACTCTTTTGTTTAATTTAAAACTATTTTTTTCTCTATTTTTTCATTTTCTTCATAATTTTTCCCTTGTTTTTCATTAATATTTAACCTTTTTTTTTTAATTTTAGTTTTAAATTTTTAAATTTTGTGACACATGTCAAATTTTGATTGGACTAAAAGCCAAGTTAAATTGTTAAAAATTACAATGCTAGAGGGTAAAATCATATTTTTAAACCTTTTCATTTAATTTAAGGGTGACATTGTCGATTTACAAATTCCTTTCTGGTCAGAAAGGAATGACCAGAAAGGAATTTGGGATTTAACAAATTGATGTATTTATG
Organism: Acer saccharum; assembly: GCA_030490815.1. NCBI lineage: Eukaryota > Viridiplantae > Streptophyta > Magnoliopsida > Sapindales > Sapindaceae > Acer > Acer saccharum. Next base: position 8,232,668 of record CM059873.1, read on the forward strand.
AAAGCTTTGGGATCGAGAGCACTAAAAAAAGAACAATTAAAAAAAACGGATATTTCGCTAAATCTCCGGATTGAATCTCCGTACTCCCCGCCACAAAAGGAGGAGGCGCGATGGGGGAGAATGGGTGGAGATCCAATCTCCTTTTGTTTTTATTATTTTTTTCAATTTTTTGTAATTTGTTTTTGATCTCCGCCATCCATCTCAAGGAGATCCATTGTTATTTATTTTGTTACTTTTATTTATTATTTTTTTTATTTTTATAATTTTTACATTACTTATTTTTAATATGATCTCAGTCACCCATCTTGGTCCGAGATGGATGGTGGACCTAGATGGATGGTTGAGATATGTATTTTTTTCTTCCTAATTTTATTAAATTAAGGGCAAAATAATGATATTACTCTTGATTCTTGAAGGTGTTATGCTTAACGATCAACCAAACCCTAATGGCAGGAGAGGTGAGTATCAATTTTCGATAAAGTTTTTTTAAATGTAAAAGAGCAAACATCAAGGGAGTTTGGTGTAATTAGCTATATATACATCGAGAGGAATTTTCAAGTGAATGATCATTTACTTTAATTTTGGTAAGGACTTTGATGAAATCACATCGATTTTTATGAATTTTAATATGATTTTTTTTTTTTTTTTTTTAGATGTTAAGTTTAATGAAATCTACATATAAATAAAATTTGAGAATTTTTTAAACACTAGAACCATTTATCCGATTTTGTTAAATATGAAGGCATCAGAAAAAAAAAAAAAAAAAAGAAAAAAAAAAAAAAGAAAAATATAGAAAAATTCAAAAATAACAGTTCTAGTACTTGAAAATTTCTCAAATTTTATTCATAGTTAAATTTTAATAAACTTATTATCCGTAAAAAATTTAGATTAAAATTCATAAAAATTGATGTAATTTCATCAAAGTTCTTATCGAATTTAAAGTAACAAATCATAGATAGATAAATAGATAAATAGATAACAGATTGGGAAATTACTTGACTCCCAAACATCCTACTAAATTTTTATATGTTTTTGAATTTACTAAACTAAATAACAGATTATAAAATATCAGCGAATTGGAATTGGACTAACAATCCAGATTTTTATTTTTTATTAAATTTATTTAAACAAAAAAACTAACAATCCAGTTAACAACTTCTTAAAAAAAAGATATTGTCATTTCTCCCCCGACCTTTATCCTATTAGAAAGGTAAGGACAATGTTTCTGTAGGAACCCAAGGTTACAGCTTGCGCAGCAAAAGGGTTTTAAAATTTTTTATGCAATCATCAAGTAAACATAATTGTACAGTAATAATCGAAAACAACAAAGAAGGTGAAACGATTTTCTTCATACCTATGTTTGAGGCCCCTTCTTCTTTTTCAATCTGTTTCCTGATTTAAACCACAAGATCTTCCTTGATATGACCTGGGATTGGTAACGGCGTGTGGGCGCGTCACGGTACTCAGGAACAAGGAGGATGAAGAGACACATAAAGCAGGAGGATGAAGAGAAACATGAAGCAACTCTTTTTCACTTGATGCGTGAGTTTGTGTTCTCTTCTTCACTTAATGTGTGAGTTTTTTTTCTCTTCTCATCAGTTGCCTAAAATATATATATATATATATATATATATATATATATATATATTATATCTATATTTTTAAACTGATTAAATTTTTATTAAATCCTTTTAAAAGATATCTGATATCTTTTAATAGATATTAATAAAGTTTGGATTTAAACTTTTTAAATTCAAATTCAAAATTTAATTAAAAATAAAATAATCACATTATCTTATCTTTCAAAATTAAATATCAAAGAACACCCTCCAGTAATGATTAATTACATAATTAAATAATCTAATTATTTAATTAACATAATTATTATTTTCCATTAATTAAATAATCTCATTATTCAACTAATTCTCGATTAAACACGTGTCACTTTCGTAACACAATTAATTGGACAATCCAATTAATTAACCGTGACCCTTGTTACCTAAATCAATCAGGCTAGCAAGGGGACCTAATGGACCCACAGTATTTTGAGCTCCAATAATCATTAGAAATAATTAATTAAACTCTTTAATTAATATTTCATGATTATTAACTTCGGTGTTATTCCACTAAAAACCCGAAGCTGCACTCTCTCAACTGTAGATGTTTTTACACAAACCAATAACTCTTGATGTCCATCGATATAGCTATTACATACGGTATAATCCTCCACAAGTAGTTCATAATTAGAGCTGTGTCATAATGTCCATTATACCTCTCTAATTATATATTTCCATTAAGTACCATTGATCCTCTAATGAACAATAAATCATACAATCCTTACGGAATTAGGAGAGCGCTCGTATTGTTCAAGCCCCGAATCAACCCTTAAGGGAACTACCATCTACTTCTCGCAAGAAGGAGTGGATTCCACTATTGTGTACAAACCTTCTTAGCCACAAGCCAAACCACGATCCTATCATACAGAGTATATTGATCGAGAATGCAACTCCTACCTCACCCATGGTATATCAAAGACCACGATCTAACCTGAAGGAGTCGATAAGACACTCAGGATTAAGATCACCCATATATAGCCATCAATTGTCAATATATATGAATCTCATAATGTAATGGACTTTGGTGAGAGATTCATATAGATTGTGGCCCAGTCCTATATGATCACATCATACAAGGTGCCTCCATTCTCATATCACCATATGAATGATCCAGGATAAGATCACCGTACATTACGGAATGGACCGCAGCTATAGATTAACCATAAATAAAGTACCTAACTTTATTTGCTATCTATGGACTCTTTAGATTACTCGTTTCAAACTGAATCCATCTGTATATAACATTCATATACTTAGTTTGAAATTACATCTTGCAATCTTGGATGTTAAGTACACATATTATATATAAATGTATGAGACAATTTGAATGAAAAAACTACTTATTTTATCTATGTTCAATTCACATTTACAAATTGTAAGCTTTAGGGCAAAAACCCCAACAGTTTCTCCATATTGGCCTTTATCACCCTTAAATAGAATTAATGGAAGATAAACCCCTTATGTTAGGAATTTCATCCAAAAGTCAAGTTGACCGTTAATGATGGAGGGTAATTTCGTAATCTCATTGGTGGGGACAGTAAAGGTAATAAGTGTTGAAGGTAATAAATATTAAAAATTAAAAAATAAAACAAAACATAAAATAAAAGACTCTCTCTCTCATCGTTGTCTTCTCTCTCTGATCTTCAATTTTTTCTCTCCACGACCACATCTTCTTCAAGTCTTCTTCTCCTCCACTTGACCACCATTTCATTTTTCTTCTCCACTTGGGTTTGGTGGTGTTGATGATGATGGTTGAAGAACCTGGGTTCTAGGTTTGGTGATCATGGTGGAAATACTAGGATCAGATCTACAAACTTTTTTAAAAACTTTTTTGTTTTTAATTAATTAATTTATTTTAATTTTGGTTTTTAATAGGGCACCAAAAATGTGGTGTTAGTGATGATGATGATATGTTAATTCTTTTCTTTTCTTAAATTATTAGATAATTATTAAATCATTACATAATCCTTTTAAAAAAATAGATAATAATTTAATTTATATTTTTCCATTAAAAAATAGATAATAATTTAATTTATATTTTTCCTTTTAAAAAAATAGATAATAATTTAATTTATATTTTTAAAATTAAATAAATAATAATAAAAGATATCTCCACCATCCATCTCAAAGATGGACGGTGGAGATCCATCTTCTTTTCTTAAATATATTTTTTATTTAATAAATATTTTGAGGGTTAAATGGTCATTTCCTGATTATATTTGTTGACGGTGAAATTTGGATTGCCACGCACTCAACAATTAAATCAATTTAATATAAAGCAAGAAAATTAAGAACACATGCAAAAGACAAGTTTTACGTGGAAAACCCTTGAATGGGAAAAAACCACGGCGCCCCTGAGGGCAGAAGAATAATACTAGGTTTTCGTTGCTTTGTTACACACTCAAATCTCTCACAATTGCTCTCTTTTCTCTCTCTATATTTCTGAACCCCTTCCTCGTGGGATAGGTGATTCTATTTATACATGTTTATTTAGGGTTTCCCCTTGTTGATTTGTACTAGGATCCTTTTCTGTCGCGGATTGGGTCTTCTTTCCTTTTTATGATTCCTTGTTGCTTCTGTGTTTCTGCCGAGTCGGTTTGAGCCCAGTGTGCTGGTCCAGCGAGTACCTTTATTTTCTGGGTATTGCGTATCTGGCGAGCACACTTCTGTATTCGGCGAGTAGGTTTTTGGTTTTGGCGACCATGCCTTCGACTTCCTTATGGTCTAAGCTATTTTATCATCCTGACCTGTCAAACTCCTTCCCTTGACCCGGTCAATGAATGACGTGGCAATCTTTTGTTAGCTCCTTTGATGACGTGTCAGTTGGGCGAGTTTATACATACAACAATACCCCCATAAATACTTCGAGCTGGGCGAATGACTTGTCCTTCCTAGCTTCGTTTGCCTCTGCGAGTAGTATTTATATTTATGTTTATGAGATTTCAACGCATTTTGCAATAACTCCTTTTAACCACGCGCTGTATTTATTAATTGATTCTTCCGGTGCACGCTTTCAATTTCAACCACATAACTTCTGGCGTTTCCACTTGTTTGACAGGTGAAGGGACGTTCTGACGGCTTGGTTATCCCCAAGATGCCACATGTCACTTATTGGGTGGTGACTGTTGCGGTTTGGTAATAGTGGCCGTCATTCTCATTAAATACATATCATTGTACTTGATTGCTCCTTTTTTGAATTTCGAAGTTCCCTCTTTTTAAGGCCCGATCGTTTCTCCTCTTTCTCTTTACTTGCTTCATCGTGTTTCATCAGAGCAGAAAAAAGAACAGTTGATCTCTTGCTTTTGTCTTTTTTATTTTTTCGAGAGCTAACTACAGTCCTTTTCCTGTGCCTCTTATTGTCGGTCGGTTCACCGGATTTCGACTCTTCTTGCTTCTCCGTGTCTCCGATCTTTTCTGCACATTTTGCGAATCTAGGGTTTTCTGGTGAGTTTTCATGGATCCCTCCTTGCGCTCTTTTCTTTTTAATCGGATGATGCAAGCTATGGAGCTTGGTGATAAGTGTACTGCGGACAAAATTGAGTCTCTGATTCGCAATTTTCGTCCAGATTCTCCGGTCCCAATTTCCGTTTATATTCCATCTTTTGAGGATACTTCTAATCCTGACATCTCTCCTCCATCTTTTGACAGTGATTCTCCAGCAATGACGAGATCTCCTAAAACCACAAGCAGTAAACGACGCTCCACTAGGGCTCCTCGTGAATCTCTGCTGGATGTGCAGACGGTTGTTGACTCTGATGTTGAAGACCATCAGAGGGATAGGCTGCTTTTTCTCGCCAGCTCGCCCGTGTTCTTTTGACACAGAAGTAAATGTAGTCGGCGAGGGCGAGCTTCGTAAATACAAGAGTCGTTTCGACATTCCAGACTCGGTGACTCTTATGTTACCTGGCGACCGGGCTGTGTGGAATCCTCCCGAAAATGCTGTCGCCATTTACGGGGCTATGCTCAGTTGTGGGGTAACTCTCCCTCTTCAGCCTTTTATTGCCAGGTTCTTGGCGGAGGCTCAAATTGCACCGGCCCAGCTCGCCCCAAATAGCTACAGGATACTGATGTGCCTGTGTCTTATGTGGAAGTTGAAGGGTTACGGGCCTCCTACACCCCGCGAGATCCGCCATTTTTATACTCTTAGACAGGCGGGCAATGGTGGCACATACTTTCTTCTCTCCTCGCCAGTGGAGAACTGGATTCCTGAGGGTGTGGCGAACCCTGGTCAGGTTGAGGTCTCCAGTGATGAGAAGAAGAAGGGCTTCATCTGAGGCTTCTCTACTTCAAACAAAAGGTGGAAAAACAGTTGGTTTTTCACCGGTGGCGAGTGGGGTCGAAATGTACCTGCTCTCAATCGCCACAATCTTTTGGCGAGGAAGGTTCCCAGGCACTTCACATCTCCTGAAGCCTGGTCGAAAGCGGCCCCTGCTTTGACGGATAGGGAAGTTTCTCACTTGGCCGCGGTGGCTGTTCTTCCCTTGGATTCGAGGGGTAGATCCTTCCTCTTGGATGAGGAGAAGATGATTTCCTCTGAAATCTTCACACGGCTTCATGCAAGGCTCCCTCGCTGTAAGTCTTGCTCTGTTCCTCCTTTGTATTTCTCGCTTTATTTTATTCTTTTAGTTGACACTTGGTTTTATTTTCCTTGCAGTGTGTGATTTTGACACCGTTTGTGATTTGCAAGCACGGGCGGTGAAGAATTCCGAGGCTGCCAGCAAGAGGCATGCTGCTGGTTTGGCTAAGGATGGAATTGCTAGTCCTGACGGTGATGATCACTCAGACGGCGGCGAGGAGGCCGGTGATGTTTCTAGGGGGGGTGCTGTGAGTACTCCTGCTGCACCTGCTGCTGTTACCCCCAGCCGTAAAGGCAAGGAGAAAGCAGGTGCCTCAAGGGGGGTCGGTAGTGTTGAGGGGAGGCGTGTCGAGTCAGGGCCATCGCCTGTTCGCCCGAAGGTTGTCGCGAGTACTCCTGCTGCTGCTTCTACTCCTGCTGCGAGTACTGCTGCGACTGTTCCTGCTGCCACAGCCCCCAATCGTAAAGGAAAAGAGAAGGTGGGGGTTTCAGGCGTGGCTAGCGACATCCCTATTTTCGACGCGGATGTTCCTGAGACTCCTCTCGATCCTGCGAGTGACCTGGCTCCCAGAGCTAGGAATAAACGTCCCGCTGAGAGTGCATCTGATCACTCAGCTCGACCTCCCAAACGGGCTTCGCGGGTGGTGCAGTTCGTTGTTTCTTCTGATGAGGAGGATGTTCAGGAACCGGCTGTCGCCGAGGCCCCTTCTACCCAACCTGAGGGGTTGCTGAAGCGGAGAAATGTAGCGGCGCCTCCCTTTGAGGGAGTTAATGAACAGACTCTCCCTGCTACTCCTCCTCGACCGGCTTCTCCTCGGCCAGCTTCTCCTGCAGTGGTTGCGGGCGAGCCGGGTGTCTCAGATCAACCTAGGCCATCTGGCCCATCTGAGTCGACTGATCGGCCAGGCCCATCAAATCAGGCGGGGACCTCTGCTTCCGGTTCGGGCTTGGCCCGTGAAGTTCCTCCTACCGGACCGGTTGAAGCCGATGAAGGGAACGTGTCCCTTTTCGATTTTTCGGCCACTGAAATATGCTCCCACTTGGCTAATAATGATGTATATATCGGCGATGGCTGGGGGCATGTTAAAAATAAGTCTTGCAACAAGAAGATGGAGTTTTTCTTCAACTGCCACTCCTTGGTAAGTTCTTCGCCGCAAATCTCTATGTATTTTTATTTTTCATTCTTTTTTCTAACTTTGGCTGTCTTCTTCCTCAGATGATGTCTGAGATGGGCGAGAGCTATAAGTTCGGGATCAGAGCTTCTCGTGAAATTAAGCGCTTGCGCGAGCAGGCTTCTGTTTTGGCGGCCGAGAAGCTCTCCGCCGAAGAATCCCATGCTCAACAGCTCGCTCAGTTGAGAGAATCCTCGGACGGTCATCTGTCTGCTCGGCTAGCCGCTGAAGAAAAACTTTCTGCTGCTGAGGAGGAAATTCGCTCGTTGAAGGAGCTCCTATCTTCGAGTCAAGAATCCTTCGCAGCACGTTTGGAGGCTGAGCGGGTAGCTGAGGAGGCTAAGGAGAAAGCTGAACAGGAAGCGGCGGATCTACGTAACCAGCTATCTTCCCGCGACCTCATTTTTGAAAATTTGAAAGCCGTGCTGGAGGCTGAGTCAGTTGATCGCTTCAAGAGATCCCCTGCTTATGATGCGCTTTTGTTGCGCGAATTCGAGAAAGGCATGAGGCAGGCGAAGAAATTCTTTGCCATGAAGGATCATTCTAATGAGAAAGCTCTGAAGCGTTTCGACAAATCCCTCCAGCAGCATATGGCCCATGGCGTGGACTCGATTAAAGATCAGATGAAACGATGGAAAGCCCACTGCCGTTATAACCGGACTGAGCCTCATCCTATGCATCTAGAGATCCCCAGCAAGCGTGCCTTCAACACTTACTACTCAGGTCAGAAAGGCAGCTTTTCTGGCTCTGGCGCTGAGCCCGATTTGGGTCCCGTTGCTGGGAGAGATTATGAGCCTTTTATGCCAACGGAGGATGAGGCAGTCATTTGGCCTTCAGATGAGGAGATTGAAGACGAGGAAGATAGCGAGGGCCCTCCTGCAGCCGGTTGATTCTTCTGTTGTTTTTTTGGAAGACTAAATTTATTTTTGTCCATTCATTTGTAAATAATACAAAGTTTATGAATATATATATTTTTCTTCATTCAGCTGCCTTTGCTGAGTTTTTGGCTTTTGCTTGGTTTTTCACCAAGTGTTGTTTCAGCTTACTTTTGTTTTTATTCAGCTGCCATTGCTGGGTTTTCGGCTCACTTAGTATTCGCCAGGACGTATCCGACTATATACCAAGTTTTTATTGTGTTTTATAGCTATATTCAGCTGCCATTGCTGTATTTTGGCGTACTTAGTGTTTGTCAGGATGTATCCGACCATACACAAGTTTTTAACATGTTTTTATCTTTTATTCAGCTGCCGTTGCTGTATTTTGGCGTACTCAGTGTTTTGGCAGGATTTATCCGACCATGCCCCGAGTTTTTAACATGCTTTTGTTTGTTCAGCTGCCATTGCTGATTTGCGGCTTTTATTTCTCGCCAGTTATCGCTGCAGCGAGCATAAAGCTCGTTTTCATGTGATGATAGCTATGTGTGATGGCGAATGCCTTTTGCGTTTGGCGAGTCAGAATCGAGAATCTCTTAGTAATAAATTACTCTTTATTGAATACTTCCTGCAACTTTGTTAACATAGTCATAAAGAAAAAACGCTAAAACGAACAACTGCTCTAAGCTAAAAAGAAAAATAGAAGGGATTCAAAAGAATCTGACTTGTCCCTTAAGGATAATATATCTTCAAGTACTGTGCATTGCATGGACGGGGTAGCTCGCCAAATCCTTCTCGAGTGATGCGATATGCCCCATGGCCAGCTATCCCTGTAATCTTATAAGGCCCTTCCCATTTGTCTGCGAGTGATCCTGCAGCCTTGTCTCTTGTTCCTGGATTCACCCTCTTCAGTACTAAGTCGCCAAGTGTGAACCTCCTTTCACGCACATGCGAGTTGTAATATCTGGCTACCCTCTGTTGGTACGCCGCATTCCTTATTTGTGCGCGCTCTCTTCTTTCTTCTAATTCATCTAGGCCGCACTTTAGCATATCAACGTTGATTTCTGGCTGGAAGAGTTGTACCCTTGGTGAAGAGAATGATGTTTCCACGGGAATAACAGCTTCTGCTCCGTAAGCCATGGAATACGGGGTTTCGCCTGTTGAACCCCTTTCTGTTGTTCGATATGCCCAGAGCACTTGTGGTAACTTATCCGCCCAGCTGCCTTTTTGGTTGCCAATTTAGCTTTCAGGTTGTGCTTGATGATCTTGTTCACTGCTTCAGTCTGGCCATTCGTCTGTGGATGTGCTGGAGAAGCGTAGTAGTTGTTGATGCCATACTTATCACATAGTTCCCTGAATTTCCTGCCATCAAATTGGGTCCCATTGTCCGTGATGATGGTGTTTGGTATCCCGAATCTGTATAGGATATTTTTCTTCACAAAGCTTATGGTGTTTGCTTCTGTTATATGTACCAATGGCTCGGCTTCTACCCATTTTGTAAAATAATCCACGGCTACTATGGCATGCTTTGCTCCTCCAGTTGCTGTTGGCATTGGGCCGATCAAGTCTATTCCCCACATGGCGAATGGCCAAGGTGAGGTAATACTTTGCAGGAGCTCAGGTGGTTGTCGGATGTTATTGGCGATTTTCTGACATGCTTCACATCTCGCCGCCACCCTTTTGGAGTCGGCGAACAGAGTTGGCCAGTAAAAACCCTGTCTCAATGTTTTGTGAGCTAGGCTGGCACCCCCAGCGTGGTTCCCACAATTTCCACTGTGTATGCTTCTCAGGATACCTTCTGCTTCTTCAGGCCCGACACATCTCTGCAGTGCCCTCGAGTATCCCCTCTTGTATAGTTCTCCATTGAGTACTGAGTATCTTGTAGCTCTGTATTTCAGCCGTTTTGCCTCCAATGGGTCACTCGGAAGTATATCGTTGACGAGATATTCTTTAATTGGTGTGATCCAGCTGTTCCTCTCGCCAAAGACTGCCCCGACTTCCTTTGTTTTAACTATACTCGGCTGCAATAGGCGGATCATAGAGATATTGTTGGGCCAGATGTTGATCGTGGCAGACGCCAATTTGGCTAAGGCATCAGCCTTTTCATTTTCTTCTCTGGGGACATGAACAATTCTGTACTCTTTGAATCTTTCTAACAGCTCCCTTGCTAATTCTAGGTAAGTGATCATGCTTTCCTCTCTCGCCTGGTATTCATCTAGCACCTGATTGACAACAACTTGAGAGTCGCTGAAAATTTCCACCTCGTCTGCTCCTAAGATTGTGCTAATCTTTAAACCTGCTATGAGTGCCTCGTACTCAGCTTGATTGTTGGTGGCTTTGAAGTCAAAACGCAAGGCACATTCGATTGAGTCTCCTTCCGGTGTTGTCAGCACTATACCTGCCCCGCTGCCGTGCGTGTTTGATGAGCCATCAACGCGAAGTTGCCATTTGAATATTTTCTTATTTTGCTCCACCATCATTCTCGCCACCTCTATGCTTGGTTCAGTGAACTCTGCTACGAAGTCTGCCACTGCCTGGGCTTTAATTGCTGTCCTTGGGAGGTATTCCACATCGAATTCACTTAATTCGATCGCCCACTTTGTTAACCGACCGGATACCTCTGGTTTCTGCAGGATTAACTTCAGTGGGCAGTTGGTGTATACCCTGATTCTATGAGCCTGGAAATATGGTCTTAGCTTCCTTGCTGCTGTTATTAGGGCGAGTGCCACCTGTTCTGCCGGCGAGTACCTTGTTTCGGCTGGTAACAGTGCCTTGCTGGTGTAGTATACTGGCTTTTGGATTCCATCTTCCTGTCGTACTAGCACGGAACTTGTGGCTGCTTCAGAGACGGACAAGTACATGTACAATGTCTCGGCTGTTTCTGGCTTTGATAGCAGTGGTGCCCGTCCAAGGTAATCTTTCAAGGCCTGGAAGGCTTTTTCGCAATCTTCATTCCATTCGATCCCCTTTCCCTTCTTTAAAGCTTTGAAAAATGGTAGACATCGGTCTGTTGACTTGGCTATGAATCTGCTCAGCGATGCTAGGCACCCTGTGAGTTTTTGGACATCTTTCAGAGTCTTTGGCGAGACCATTCTTGCTAGTGCTTGGATTTTTTCAGGGTTCACCTCTATTCCTCTTTGGTGTACCTGATATCCGAGAAACCTCCCAGATGGTACGCCGAATACACATTTTGCCGGATTCAACTTCATTCCATACTTGACCAGTACGTCGAACGTTTCCCTCAGGTCATCTGCATGTCTATCTGCGGTGACACTTTTTGTCAGCATATCATCAACATAAACCTCCATATTTCTCCCTATTTGCCTGGCGAACATCTTGTTGACCAAGCGTTGATAAGTTGCCCCCGCGTTCTTCAGGCCGAATGGCATGACCGTGTAACAATACAACCCCTGATCTGTGGTGAATGCTGTCTTCTCTTCGTCAGGCCTGTGCATCTTTATCTGGTTGTATCCTGAATATGCATCCATGAAACTCAACGTCTCATGTCCGGCTGTTGCATCTACTAACTGGTCAATCCTTGGTAACGGGAAGCTGTCCTTGGGGCAGGCTTTGTTCAGGTCGGTGAAGTCGACGCACATCCTCCATTGATTGTTTTTCTTTTTCACTAAGACTACATTCGCCACCCATTCCGGGTACTTAACTTCTCTAATTGACCCTGCGGCGAGCAACTTTGACACTTCCTCTTTTATCGCTGCACTTCTTTCTGGGTTGAAGCTTCTCCTTTTCTGTACTACCGGTTTGCATTTCTCATTCACAGCCAGATTGTGAGAAATTGTGCTTCTATCAATCCCTGGCATGTCTTCGTGGCACCAAGCGAAAATCCCCCTATATTCTTTCAACAAGTTCGTCACATCTTTTTTAACTTGTTCAGCCAGCCTTGCTCCGATCTTTACTGTTTTATCTGGTTCCGCTTCATCTAGAATAACCGACTCAGTCGGTTCTTCCTTCTCTCTGCTTGTTTTGTCCCTTGGATCCAGTTCGAAGTTTTCCGGATTATCTTCCTGCACTTCCATGTCTACTTCGAATATGTTCAAGGTTTCCATCCCTGTTTTATCTTTGAAGATTGATAGGTTGGCGCGGCGAGCCATCTCCTGCGACCCTTTCAATTCTCCGACGCCGAACTCTGTAGGGAACTTTATTTTCAGTGCATGGGTTGAAGTAACAGCTCGAGCTTTGTTAAGAAACGGTCGGCCAAGTAGAGCATTATACGGCCAATTATGGATGTCAACCACGACAAAGTCCAACAGGATTGTTCGCCGGCATGGTGCTGTTCCAAATCTTACAGGTAGTTTCACTGTTCCTAACGACCTAACCTCTGCGCCACCAAATCCTTTTAATGGTACATGGAATGGTTCAAGATCTTTCCTGTCCAGCCGCAACTCATCATACACTCTGGCACTTAAAATATCAGCCGAACTCCCATTGTCAATCATCACTCGAAGGACATCCCTATGGGCTATTCGAACTCCCACGACAATTGCATCATTAGGCTTTGCATCAATCCCGTCTGAGTCTTCTGCTGTAAATGTGATGGGATCATGTCCTTCTCTCCCTTTCTTGGGGTTTCTCTGCACAGAATTGACTTCCATGTTCCTGCCCTCGTACATTACTTCTCGAACCTCCGACATCCTTTCTCGATTGCTCCTCCCAGTGTGAGGTCCGCCGAAAATAGTGTTTATGGCTGTGCTAGGACTGTTCCTCCTTGGACTCTTCCTTTCTTGCCCGTTTCCTTGGCGGCTATCTTGGCGACCCCCGTGCTTGTCCCCTTTCAAGGCAAAGTCCTTCAGGTGCCCATCTCTGATCAGGCTTTCGATGTGATCGCGCAACTGAAAACACTTTGAAGTTTCATGTCCATGATCTTTATGGAATCGACAGTACTTAGTTGTATCTCTCCTTGCATTCGCTGATTGCTGTCGGGGGTATTTGGCGAGTCCCTTGTCTTCTACCACAGACAATATCTCCTCCTGGTCGCCAGTTAAAGGGGTGTAATGGTTGTACCTTCCTCGAAACTTATTGGCTCGAGTGTTTCCCCTGCTCTCTCTTGAATATCCCTTTTGGCCCTTCTCATCCTTCTGGCGATCACGTGATTGCATCTTTTTGTCATCCTTATGGTCTGTTTTCAAGTTAGGCTTGTGCCCATGCACGTAGCTACCCCCTTGTGCTACTTCTTCTTCCTCTGCCAGTGCATAGTCGCCAGCTATTTCCATCATCTCCTCGTAAGTTTTAGGTCTATCCCTTCGCAGGTCGAAGGATAATCGTCCACTCTGTAGCCCATTGGTGAAAGCGGCGATTACAGCTACATCACTGGCATCCTCAATTTGAGCTACTTCCTTCCCGAACCTGGCCAGATACTTCTTGATTGACTCGTTATGTTCCTGTTTCAAGTTTGACAGATGGGCGAGTGACTTTCTTCTTTGGACACTTCCCATGAACTGCCTTATGAATGCCTTACTGAGGTTTGAGAAGCTGCTTATGGTTCCGGGCGGAAGCCTTCCGAACCATCTAGAGGCGAGGTCGCCGAATGTTTGCGGGAAGGTGAGACACAACAACCCGTCATTGGATGAATACTGGGCCATGATATTGCGGAATCGGCGAACATGTTCCTTTGGATCCCTGTTCTCCTTATACTGCTCAATAGTTGGCATTCTAAATCTGTCTGGAAATTGGGTGCGAGCAATAGTTTCGATGAATGGGCTATCTGACTCATCATCCGAGGATACATTACGACCATACCTTCGCGCCATTGCTGAAACCTTTCTTGATAGCTCTTGTAAGGTGACATCTCGCTGACCAGTTGGTTCTCCTGCTGGATCGAGCCTACTCTTGATTGTCATTCTACCATGATTGCCTCTCTCATCTGGGCTTCTTCGATCTTCAGTGCTCTCGGATCTTCTCCGCTTCGTTCTTTTAGATCGCAACTCCCTTCGCGGACGAGGACTCTTGTCCTCAGATGAGATGGACCGGTGTCTCCGCCGGTTTCGCTGGTATGTGTCGCTGGAATTGACCCCATGTGTTCGCACCTGGTCTCGTTCCTCCCTGGATTCTTCATTCATCACACCTTTTCCCTTCCTTTGTTTTCTCCCCTCGAAATCCTCAGTGTGGTCCTGGGGGGTCTCCTCGGTGGATTGTCTTGCTTGAGTGTCGGGAATCGTGATGTGAACTTCTGACCGCAGCCTTCCGGGTGGATGGGTTCCAGGGGTGGTTAACTCGTAAGGAGATGAGACTCCTAACCCTATGGGAAGCGAAAGTCCTATTTTGCTGGCTTCGCTGATTAGGTTTACCAATGCGGCTTGGAAGTGCTGCAAAATCCCGGGATCAGCCGCCCTAGTTCCTGGCGTTGCTGCTGACTGCTCCCCAACTGTCACTGCCCTGTCTCCCGTTGGCGCAGCTGGTTCAACAACTAAATCTCCGCTGGAGTTACCATCTCTGTCGCTGTCGTTGTTCATGCTGTCTGATTCGCAAGGGTCCCTCGAAGTTTTCTGTTCAAAAGCCCCCTCCTTCTAGCGCCAATTGTTGACGGTGAAATTTGGATTGCCACGCACTCAACAATTAAATCAATTTAATATAAAGCAAGAAAATTAAGAACACATGCAAAAGACAAGTTTTACGTGGAAAACCCTTGAATGGGAAAAAACCACGGCGCCCCTGAGGGCAGAAGAATAATACTAGGTTTTCGTTGCTTTGTTACACACTCAAATCTCTCACAATTGCTCTCTTTTCTCTCTCTATATTTCTGAACCCCTTCCTCGTGGGATAGGTGATTCTATTTATACATGTTTATTTAGGGTTTCCCCTTGTTGATTTGTACTAGGATCCTTTTCTGTCGCGGATTGGGTCTTCTTTCCTTTTTATGATTCCTTGTTGCTTCTGTGTTTCTGCCGAGTCGGTTTGAGCCCAGTGTGCTGGTCCAGCGAGTACCTTTATTTTCTGGGTATTGCGTATCTGGCGAGCACACTTCTATATTCGGCGAGTAGGTTTTTGGTTTTGGCGACCATGCCTTCGACTTCCTTATGGTCTAAGCTATTTTATCATCCTGACCTGTCAAACTCCTTCCCTTGACCCGGTCAATGAATGACGTGGCAATCTTTTGTTAGCTCCTTTGATGACGTGTCAGTTGGGCGAGTTTATACATACAACAATATTGAAGGATAAAACGGTCATTTGATTTGTATTTAAAGGATAGAAGGTCAATTTCGTCTTTTCACCTACTAAATAGTGTCAGAGTTAGTTTTTTTGTTAAAAAAGCTAACAGAAGGGGGTCTTTTAACAATATTTTGAATTCAGGGGGGAGACTTGCCAATATGGGTAAACCCTCTCCTCACCTTTCTAATCGGGTAAAGGTCAGGGGATGAAAATGATAATATCCAAAAAAAAAAAAAAAAAAAACAATCCAGTTAATAACTTAGGGCTTGTCATGCAGCCTGTTTTGTTTTTGTTTTTGTTTTCCAAAAATGATTTCGAATTCGCGTTCGATAACCGTTTTTCATTTTATTTTCAAAATACAAAAACAAAATGAAAAACAAAACCATTGTTAAAAGTGGAAATTTTGAAAAACGAAAAAAAAAAAACTTGTTTTTCTTGAATTTGTTTTGTTTTTCATATGAAATGAGTCATATATCATTAAATAAGTGGGCCCCATATCATTAATATATATTTTATTTTAATAAAACTTTTTTTTTTCTCCACCGATTTCTTTCGTCTTCTTCGTCCTCCACTCTCCTTCTTCTTCCTTCTTCATTCTTTCTTCTTTATTCTTCAAATAAAATTAAAAAAAACTCAGATTGTCTTGCACCAGTTCTTCATCAGGTATCTTTCCCATCTTCATCTTCTTTCTCCTCCTCCGATCGTCGCCGATCGCCGCCGCCGTCTTCCTCTTCCTCCTCCGCTCACCGCCGATCTAGTCTCCTTCTTCTTCTTCCTCTTCCTCCTCCGCTTGCAGTCGATTGGCTTTGCGTCGCCTCTCATCGCCGATCGCCGATCGCCGCCGCCGATCTGCTCTGCTGAGTCGTTGATCTGGTCTTCTTCTTCTTCAGCTGGTCTTCTTCTTCTTCCTTTTCCTTTTCCTCTTTAGCTGTTAACTTTTGTTTAATTTATAAATTAGCTCCATTCTGATCTTCACAGATATATCTCTCATGGATATTCTGGTCCAGATTTTGATACAAAAGAAAGAGTTATAATATTAAACAAAATGTAAAAATTGATATTTCAATTTTCGATAGTTTTCGGTTAGCCTACTAGACGCGTTTTTCCCCCTTTTTTTTTAAAATACGGATTTCAGTATATACTACCAGATGCGTTTTCGAATTTCGAAACTGAAACTGAAACCAAAAACACTGTTTTCATTTTTATTATTATTTTTATTTTTATTTTCAAAAAACAGCAACTGAAAACAGCTTGCAGGATGGGCCCTTAGTTTTATTAAAAAATAATAATAATAAATCCAGATGATAACTTGTTTTGCGCGTGAAACCAAAAATGATAATTTAACATTGTACTAACCTCTTCAAAACGGACCAGGATCCTCTCCTCACCTTAACTCATCCTCACCTTTTCCTCACCTTTTTAAAGCATGTGATTGGTTATTAATAAAGTGTCAATTACATCTTAACCATTCATTCATTGCAATACTTATGTGTCATAAGATTAAGTGAGGTGAGGATGAGGTGAGGTTAGGAGAGGATCCTTGTCCCTTCAAAACGGCATCCAAAACCACATAAATCTCGCTACCTTGCCTCTGTACTAGTGGTGACCACGGTTCCGGTTAACCGTCGGTTTGTCCACGGTTAAACCGGAACCGTACGGTCAAAACCGAACCGAAAACCAAAAACCGAAACCGCCGATTTTGAAACCGGTTGGAAACCGAAAATCCCGGTTTTGGTTTCGGTTTCGGTTTCGGTTTTGGGTGGTTGGAAACCGACCAAAACCGGCGGTTTCGGTTAAACCGCCGATTTTGGTATTAATTATAAAAAAAAAATAAATAACCCAATTAGACGCTGCCACGTGGCAGCGTCATTGAAAAAAGAGAAAGCCGACCGGAAACCTGCCGGAAACCGACGGTTAAACCGACAGTTTCGTCAACGGTAAACCGCCGGTTTTGTTTAAAAAAAAAAAAAAAAAAAATTACCAATCAGACGCTGCCACGTGGCAGCGTCTGAGCAAATCCAACGGTTGGAAAGTTTCCAACCGTTGGAAGGGAAAAAAAAAAAAAAAATTAACCAATAAGCCACTGACACGTGGCAAAATTTTTGAAAATTTTTTTTGAAATTCGGCCGTTGGGCACTGGGCGGTCAGACGACCGTTCTGACCGGTCAGCGGCGTCAGCCCAGTCCCAACGGCAGCCTCCCATATTTTTTTTTTAACCCTTAAATTTGATCTATTTGCAAACCCACCCCTTTCTTTCAAACTACAAATACCCCCCCCCCCCCCCCCCCCCCCCCCCCCCAACTCTATTTTCCTTCACACCTTTCTCACTCTCTCAACTCTCAACTTCTCTCATTCTCTCTCAATATCAAATTCCGAATTCAATATTTACAATTTCCTTTAATTCTCAATTTCTCATTTCATATATAAATAATTTATTATATTTTTTTTCTAGCATAAAATATTTATTTCTTCTATTTTTTACCACTATTATTCCAATAATATATATTTTTTTCAATCATATATTTTATTTTTTTTACTTGGTTACCACTCTTATTCAAACAATATATTTTTTTTCATTCATATATCTCTCTCAATCTCAAATTCCAAATTCTCTCTACATTTACAATTTTCTTTAATTCTCATATCATTATCATATAAAAAAATTTATTCTTTTTATTTTCTAGCATACAATATTTATTTCTTATATTTTTTACCATCATATATTTTTTTTTTACTTGCTCACCACTCTTATAGTCTTATTCCAACAATATATTTTTTTTCAATCATCTATTTTTTTTACTTTGTTACCATCATTATTCCAACAATATTTTTTTACATATATCTATATTATATTATTATTAATTTTTCAATGGCAAATGGAAGTGGAAGTGGAAGTGGGGGAGATGGTTCAAGAAATGTGAATAGAGGAAAGGGTCACGTGGAAAACTTCTTGCAACACATTGGTGATGCTGTCATTGCCGACGATGTGACTTTTCAGCAGTTCATTGAAGATCGATTTGGATCCAATCAGCCTTCTCCTCCTATTCCCCCTGAAATTAATCCCGAGTTCGACGGACTCAACCCCGCTTACAATACCCCCAATGTTTATGAAAATGTATCTAACCCCCCACCCCCTTCAGATGATTTTTTTACAGGTGAAGGTGATGCTGAAGAAGAAAAGCCGGCGAAGTCCGATCTCTTCAAAGTGCATATGAAGAAAATTAGTTTTGATGGTACATATTGGCACATTCAGTGCAATTACTGCCCCAAAAAATACAAGGTTCCAAAAACCTTCGGCTATGGCACGATGTGGACTCATATCAAAAAAACTCACCCGTCTGAATACGCGATGGCGAATAACCAAGCCCAAATTGCTAGGTACGCAACCTCTTCTAATCAATTATTTCATTACACGTCTGAAAAAAATAGAGAACAATTAGCATTAATGGTTGCAACTGAACACTTACCTTTTGGTTTTGGTGAGAAAGTAGGTTTTGTTAATTACTGTCAAAATGCATTAAATCCTGCAATGCAACGTGTTCCTAGAGCCACTCTCACACGTACACTAAATGGCATTTACAAAAAAGAAAAAAAATTATTGAAAACATTTTTTGAAAATTTTCAAGGTCGCGTTTCTGTATGTGCCGACATATGGAGCGACAATTTTGGTAGTCATTCATATTTGGGTGTCACATGTCATTATATGGACAATAACTGGGACATGCAAAAAAGAATTCTCGCATTTCGTGTTTTTGATGACTCGCATTCGGCTAAAAATATTTTTCGACTCCTTAAAATCATTTTTGAAGAGTATAGTTTACTAAACAAAATTTTTGCTATTGGCTTTGATAATGCTGCAAGCAATACCGCAGCTATTCCTATGTTAACAGATTTGTGCAATCCCTATTTTGGGGGTAAATTATTTCATCAACGTTGTGCATGCCATGTTTTAAATTTATGTGTTCAAGCTGGATTAACAGAGCTTTCTGCTTTTATTAGACCAATTAGAGATAGTATTAACTATATCTGGAGGCATAGCAAAATCCAGAAACAATGGTTAAAATATTGCTCTCAGAATGGTATGCGTCCAAAAAAATTTTCTCGAGATATTACCACACGTTGGAATTCAACTTATATGTTACTTTGTGAAAGTGTTGAATATAAGGATTTATTAGTTTCTTTTATTAATTATAATGTTCCTTCAATTTCTCTTCAATTGAACCATTGGGATGTATGTATAAAAATTCTTGAATTGTTACGTGTTTTTAATGATGCTACCAATGCTTTATCTGGTATTTACTATCCCACTACTCATTTATTTATTGTTCAAAGTGTTAATGTTGTTGGTGCATTTAATGCCTGTGAATTCGATGTTCAATTGAGTCCATGTGTTGCTGCCATGAAAGCAAAATGGTGTCAGTATTATGAGAAGATTCCAAATATTTACTTGCTTGCATCGTGTTTTGATCCACGCTTTAAATTAGAATGTTTGCAGATTTATTTATCTAATTATTACAAATGTTTAGGTTTAGAAGTTGATGTTCTTGATTGTTGTGATTCCGTTAAGACTTTGCTTTATGAATTATACGATGAATATGTTAAAATATATGGTCAGTCTTTGAACGTGCCGGTTTCACAACCCCAACCCACATCTAGACCATCTGGTGCTAGTAGTTCTTCCTCAAAATTTAAATTACAGGGTTTAGGGGATCTACTGTTTTCCCAAAGATCCAAAAAATTAAAAACATCTTCATCCTCATCTGCATCTGAGGTTGACCGGTATTTAGAAGACGAGCATAAATTTCCAGATGATAAATTTAGTCTTCAGGATTGGTGGAAGAGTCATCAACAGGATTATCCAATTTTGGCTATTATTGCCAAACAAATTCTTGGAACGCCGGTTTCTACAGTTGCTGTGGAACAAGAATTTAGTGCAGGTGGAAATATTTTAGACCCAAGACGGTCGGTTATGTGTCCACAATCACTTGAAATGCAGGCGTGTGTTGATGATTGGACGAAGGCAAAATATAGACAACAAGAACTCCAGCCGGAGATAGTTAACGACTTCTTCGAAGGTGACCAAACCACAGGAACGGAAGGCAGCGAATAGATTCTGTTCCAACTTCCAACCTCCAACACCGAGCAAGTAATTAAAGGTAAAAGAACTACGTGGCCTTTGATTTCTCTACATTGGTGGAGGATACGTAGGCAGCTTAATTGTGGTAAAAAATTAAGTGCAAGACCGATATTTTATTTTTTTTTATTTTTTTTATTTTAACTTTGTTACATTGTAATATTGTATATTTGAATTCAAGCCTTCAAGGCCAATTGTAATTTATTTATTTATTTTGTGAAATTGTAAAATTGTATTTATTAATAAATGTCAATTTTTTTTCTTCTAAACATTGTGAAATACTTAAATACTTCAATGAAAATGTTTGTAAATATTTTTTTATTTACAACTTCATGATTTTATATTTAATAAATACAAGATTTTATTATTATTTGTCAAGATTTTAATCATACAAACAATCTTTATGATATATCATATTATAATAATAATAATCAATGAAAAGGTCAAAAATTCAAAAAATTCAAAAAATAAAAATTTATAAAAAAATATGAAAAAAAAAACGGAAACCCAAACAATTTGTATCATATCAATGGACAAATTGACAATGAAAAAAAAAAAAAAAAAAAAAAAAAAAAAAAAAAAAAAAAAAAAAAAAAAAAAAAAAAAAAAACCGAAACCGAAACCGGCCAAACCGAAACCTAAACCTAAACCGAAACCGGGGAAAACCGAAATCGAAACCGAAACCGAAAACCGGCGGTTTGAAACCGTTCACTATTCCGGTTTTTCGGTTTCGGTTTCGATTTAGGGTGCCACCCAAACCGAAACCGCCGGTTTCGATCCGAAACCGAACCGAAACCGAACCGTGGTCACCACTACTCTGTACCGGTTTTTGTTTATTTTATTTTTACTTATAAGTTATAACTAAAAAATAAATAAATCTCATCGTCAAAATGACAAAATGGCTCCAAATAAAAATAATGTCATTTGATGACCCATTTTCGCACTCTATTTGATTTGACTTGATATCCATCTCGACCCGTCTCCATTTTCAATCCCTAATTCAACCAACTCGTTCGTCCGTACAGTCAATTTACGGTCACCGTTTATGTTGCCATCTTCAATCCAGATTCAAGCCTGTAAATGATCTTTCGATAATCTATGTCTGATTAGATTATTTAACAGTTCGATTAAGGGAAAGATATATAATCTGTGGTTTTTAGATCGGAGCTCTTTTTGGTTTGGATTTCGGATTCAAAGATGAATAATCAGAAGAAGAGGAACTTTAGAATAGAAGCGTTCAAGCAGCGGGTTGTGGTGGATCCGAAATACGCCGATAAGACTTGGAAGATTCTGGAGCATGCGATTCATGAGATTTACAACCACAACGCTAGTGGCCTCAGTTTTGAAGAGCTTTATAGGTAGTTTTTCTTTTCTTTTAAGCTCAAATATCAGATTAACTTGACTTTAATAAGTCTATTATTTTATTGCGCTTTGTATTTTTTTATGCTGTGTTTCAATTTCTCGATTGATTAATTAACTTTAGTATCATAGAACTCAATGAGTTTCGGGTTACATGCGTTAGACACAGTACTGGAAAAACAGAGCTATGAATCGTTTGCAGTTGATGAGTTGTAAGATGGTGGTGTTATTGAATTTGATGATGTGGTGGAAATTCGATTGTCCATGTGAACTAAAATTGTATGTGGAAATGCAGTAATTTCTTTGATTGAGCTGACCAAGAAACTCGCATGTGATTGGGTTGGTTGCCATCATCATGGCGATAGAGGAATTGTTGCTACATGTTGCCATCATCCAAGCCGAAACACCCTTAAATGTAAACTGAAACACTACCAAACCCATGTGAGTAGGATTTGAAACTAAAACCTCATACACAACGGTAAGAGATCTCAAGAAACCTATTTCGTTTATATTGTTTAAAATGAACCGTATGTGTTGAACTGTTGATTGGACGCTCAATTATGATCATATCCACGGTTACTTGCAAAGGGAATGGACGCTGTTATAGGAATTAGATTCGGATATACTGGACCCCATTGTATCTGTTACTTCTGTTATGCTTATTATTATTTATGTATATGCATGAGAAGAGCACTAAAACTAATAAAAAAGGAAGATTACAATTAGTTCGCAAAATTTGGATATGAAGTAATTCTTATCCACTTTTTAATTTAATTTTCAGGGTTTATGTTTTCCTCACAATCCTTTTTTTTTTCCCTCACAATATCTGTATTTTGAACAACTGTCTTTACTTTAGAATTGTTCTTTCCTATTCTCTTATGTTTTTTGCATTAGCAAACCGAAGCCAAATTTAAGCTTTTGTTGATTTCTGTATTTTGTTTTAATCCATTATGATTTTTTGTAAATGTGTAATTTATGTCTATTTGCCATTACCTTTTGTTTCGATGAAATTCATGATAGTTGCATATGTGAGGAAACAGATTAAAAGCGGCTTTTTGTCGTGACCTGCCAATTGTATACAACATCTGCTCATTGTGGAACATTTCACAATTCACATGTTATTTTATTTCATTCTGAAGCATTTTTTCTGTTTGTTAGTTTGATTTTTTTTTTTCTCTTTAGTCATTTGCTCATATTAATCATTTATTCATTTAATTGTTAACTTACATGCTCTAAAGATTTTTTCCAGAAGTGATTATGCATTTGTTTATCATTTATTTATATTTCTGGGGGTGGTTGGTTGGGATAGAAAGCATATTTCTAGAGGTGATTATGCCACCCAAGGCCCTTTATATTATAATCTACCTTTCCTTGATCTTTGTTGTTTGGTTATAAACCTTTTACCTTTAGTTTTTCCTCTCATTCCACTTTTTATTAAATCCAGCTTTTATGTATATTTTTTTTTGTATGTAGCATGCTAGAAGCAGTTGGGTACCATATGTTTTAGAGTCAATCTAATCAAAATGTTAAGTGTGCTTATTGTGTCTAATTTGATGACATTCTAGGATCACGCTCAATAATCATGTATGAATGGCAATTAAGGGTGGGTTTACTAATCGGGAAAAAAAATCGAAGGGAATCAAGCTTTATTGGAAAGGGAATTAGGAAAGGGAACTTAATTCCTTGGGTGGGAGGGGGGAGTTGAGTTCCCTTTCCAGCAGGGACTTACTTCGTGATTTGTGTGTGGGGTGCACAGTTTTTAATAAACACCGTGATAACAAATTATGAATTAAATTCTCTTTGCTTCATTTGGATTTCTGATTAGTTAACACGCTCTTACTTTTCTCTCTTTTTTCCTTCTTATGTCCCAAAGTTCCACTCCTCCCCTGATCCCCCATCTAGGCAACCCCACAACTCACCCGACTAAACAATAAATATACGTTTATTATATACAGAAATAGTTCAAGAATAGTTGTTCTTAATGTTGTTTTGACTTGAATTCAGGAATGCCTACAATATGGTGCTGCACAAATTTGGTGACAAGCTATATGGCGAACTTGTTGCGACTATGACTTCACATCTCAAAGAAATATCAAAATCTATTGAGGCGGCTCAGGGAGGTTTGTTCTTGGAAGAGCTGAACAGGAAATGGAATGATCATAATAAAGCATTGCAAATGATACGAGACATATTGATGTACATGGACAGGACTTATATTCCAAGTACCCATAAAACACCTGTTCACGAGCTTGGGCTGAACCTGTGGAAGGATTACATTATACACTCCAGCAAGATTCAAACAAGGCTTCTAAATACACTTCTTGAACTAGTACACAAAGAAAGGACAGGTGAAGTAATAAACAGGGGGTTGATGAGGAATATAATTAAGATGTTAATGGATTTAGGTTCTTCGGTTTATCAAGAAGATTTTGAAAAGCCATTTCTTGAAGTTTCAGCTGAGTTTTACAAGGGCGAGTCTCAGAAGTTCATTGAATGCTGTGATTGTGGGGAATACCTTAAAAAGGCTGAGAGACGTCTAAATGAAGAAATGGAGAGAGTGACCCACTATTTGGATGCCAAGAGTGAAACAAAGATAACAAATGTGGTGGAGAAGGAGATGATTGCAAATCACATGCTAAGACTAGTCCACATGGAGAATTCAGGCTTGGTAAATATGCTTCTTGATGATAGATATGGAGACTTGGGAAGAATGTACAACCTGTTCCGTAGGGTTCCGAATGGTCTCTCATCAATAAGAGAAGTGATGACTTCTCACCTCAGGGAGACCGGTAAGCAGTTAGTCACTGATCCGGAAAGATTGAAGGATCCTGTTGAATTTGTACAGCGGCTGTTGGATGAAAAAGATAAATATGATAATATTATTAGCTCTGCATTTAACAATGACAAGACATTCCAAAATGCTTTGAACTCCTCTTTTGAATATTTCATTAATTTGAATCCTCGTTCGCCTGAGTTCATTTCATTGTTTGTGGATGACAAACTCCGCAAGGGTCTGAAGGGGGTTAGTGAGGAGGATGTAGAGACTATTCTTGACAAAGTAATGATGCTGTTCCGCTACTTGCAAGAGAAAGATGTATTTGAAAAGTACTACAAACAGCACTTAGCTAAGCGGCTTTTGTCAGGCAAAACCGTCTCTGATGATGCAGAGAGAAGTCTGATAGTCAAGCTTAAGACAGAGTGTGGGTACCAATTTACTTCGAAGTTAGAAGGCATGTTTACTGACATGAAGACCTCCCAGGATACGATCCAAGATTTTTATGCTCACCACCCTGAGCTAGGGGATAGCCGTACACTGGTTGTGCAGGTTTTGACAACAGGATCTTGGCCTACTCAACCCGGTGTTACTTGTAACCTACCTGCTGAAATGTCAGCACTTTGTGAGAGATTTAGGTCACATTACCTTGGAACCCATACTGGTAGGAGATTGTCCTGGCAAACTAACATGGGTACAGCAGATATAAAAGCGATTTTTGGAAAGGGTCAGAAGCATGAGTTGAATGTCTCTACATACCAAATGTGTGTTCTAATGCTGTTTAACAATGCTGACCGGATTACCTACAAGGAGATTGAGCAGGCGACAGGGATTCCTGCTTCAGACTTGAAGAGGTGCTTACAATCTTTGGCCTGTGTGAAGGGCAAGAATGTTCTTAGAAAAGAGCCTATGAGTAAAGACATTGGTGAGGATGATGCATTTGTCGTCAATGATAAGTTCACAAGCAAATTTTATAAGGTAAAGATAGGAACTGTGGTTGCACAAAAGGAATCAGAACCTGAAAAGCAGGAAACCCGGCAGAGAGTGGAGGAGGACAGGAAGCCCCAGATTGAAGCCGCAATAGTCAGGATCATGAAATCAAGAAGGGTACTTGATCATAACAACATAATCACTGAGGTCACAAAGCAATTACAATCACGGTTCCTGGCGAACCCCACAGAGATAAAGAAACGGATCGAGTCCCTAATCGAACGTGATTTCTTGGAGAGGGATAATGTGGACAGAAAGTTGTACAGATATCTTGCCTGAAATATGGCTTGGCACAGATGACTCATTTTGTGGGAAGTCTAGCATTGACAATTGGAATTGTCCCATTGTTGGTAAGATGAATATTGTTTACAGTTTCTGCAAGCCCGTCTTGGTTTTAATGAATATCCAAAATTTTCCTTTTGGTTGCGTTGTTTTATCTATGTTTTTTTAATTGCATATAGTCTGAATCAACATCCAATTATATGCAATCATCTCTTTAATATATCATTATGTCACTATAATACATGTGGTATCTTTTATCTAAAATGAAAGAAGATTCCGATTTCTTCTGGAAAGGTAATATTTTCTCGCAGTGGTACGTATTTATTCTTATGGAGCATTCTGATCTTTGATGAATTGTTTGAAAGGCAGTGGCTTGGTACAAAGAAATGGCTCCATATTCTGTCTTTATTGTTGTCATTATGGTTTTTTTTTTTTTTTGGTAATAATTATTATTGCTTCCCCTGGGCCTTGCTTGATTGTATATTTCACAATTATTGACACTAGAGCTGATCTAGAATGTTAGTCATTTTTATTTTACTTTTAAGAGTACGATTATGTATGCTATATTTCAAATATTACATATTTTGATTTTGTTTTCCAGCATAAGTGCCTTTTTTTGTTGCCTCGTCTTGGCTTTGATCTTGTGTTTGCAATCAAGTTACTTGATTGGTGTTTCACTTTTTGTTATACATTTCCAACATTTAATGTTGTGTTTTCTGATGTATTAGAAAGGATATGGTAATATTATAGACTTGGATGGTTGGTAATGGTTGTTCTTGTACATTGTTAAACTTTGATAGATGCGTGTTCATATATGTTGGGAATCAGTCGAAGCAACATTACTATTTTGGAGCTGGATTGCTTATGTGACCAAAGCAATGGCAGGGATAGCTGGTCAATACTGCCTTAGAAATCGTAAGCCCATAATGATGGAAGTCTAATACTGAGTTGTACATAATAAGTAGACAAGGCGACACTGGGATCGTTATTTGCGACAAAGATGTCTTCCGCGTTTGCCTTAAAGATCGAGTCTATAGTGTTTTGGGTTTGCCAAAGATATTTGTACCCCAATCCTTTTAGCAGAAGGCTGTCATTGTGGATGATATAAATGATAGTGATGATTTACCATGAGAGATGGATTCATTTCTAATGGATGTTCTCCGTGTGAAGTCTACACATACGGTTACTTTCGATATTTGCTACCTTTGGGTTTCTTGTTGGCAAACCTCAAGTAAAGATTGCTTGCCAAAATGTAATATGCTTTTATTTATGTACAAGCAGCTGATCGCTATTCGCTAGTTTCTTCTGCTCGTTTACGCAACCTTAAATTATAATATTTTATTAAATTATAGTATTGAATTTAATAATATTGTTAGATTTTTATTTTAAAGGAAAAAAAAAAAAAAAAAAAAACCAAATGATTAACATATGTTTTCTAAATGGGTACGGATGTTGACACCCATAATATTTATTAGTACACCTATTTTTATAAGTACACCCATATCTAAAATTTTAAAAATAAATATTACTATAAACACCCATCATAATGCCAATAGTACCCTCATTGAAATAAATATATTCATTTTAATACATATTATTTATAAACACTCTTAAATTATTATCACACCCAATTTATTAAAAAAATTGTATTATTTTTGGAATTAAATCCTCTTTTAATGATGGTCCAATATACTTTTGGAAATATTTCGAATGTAGGAGCCTTATAAAAGGGAACATGTAGAACCGTATATGGGGTCAAGAAATTTTCAATCTGGAATTCTCTTATTTATATAGCTATCTAAAAAAAAACTTATTGATATCTATAGCTATTGTTAAAAAATATATTTTGTTTATCGATAGAGCTCATAACTATACATAAAAGAAAGACAAAAACAATATAATAATCATGTGATAATGAAAAAGTTTGAAACTTGAAATAAAATTAGAGTTTAATTAGGGTTTATCATAAGTTTTTTTTGTTTTTTGTTTTTTTGTTTTTTTGTTTTTTTTTTTAAAGGTAAGTTTTTTTAATAAAGAAATATAGTTGAAGATATGAGTGTAATTAATGAGTGTATAGTTTTTGATTATTTTTAATTAAATTAATTTGTCCTTATTGGTAAATTTCTATTGGGACATTTTTATAATTAAATTTTTTAATAAAATATGAGTGTACTAATAAGTTTTATGAGTGTCAATATCGGCACCCTTTCTAAATTTATAATATCTTTTAAATCCTTTCAAATACTTCTATAAAGCGCGTTCTTATAAAAACTATAAGATTGTGTAGATGGATTAGATTATTTAATAATTTTGTTTTGTTATAATTAGGTTGAAATTATTGGATATGGTAAAAGTTTTCAAAAAAATACTTGATCATTGATTAATAGATATAGATTGAAATGATTGGATTGTATAAAAATTTCTCAAAAAATGAAGATGATGGGATTGTATAAAATTTGGGTGCAGATATTGACACTCATAAATATGATAAGCACATCAATATTTATAAGTACACCCATGTCTAAAATTTAAACTTAAAACATTACTATAAACACCTATTTTAATGCCAATAGTACCTTTATTAAAATGAATGTTTTCATTTTAATACAATTTATTTATAAATCCTCTTAAATTATTAACACACCCAATTGACTGTTGTACTTGAATGTTGTATATAAACATATTGTGTTAATATGAAATCTTGAAAGAAATTGATCCAAAAGATTTAAAATATCATAACAATATGGACAAAAAAAAAAAAAAAAAGTGGAAGAGTAAGTTATATACTAATGATGTCTCCAACATGGAAATTCTTGGTGGAAACCCACTTGTTGTAGTCGAAATTGCTAATAGTAGTCCACCCAGCAGAGTCACCGACCTTGTGAACAACACCGATGGACACTCTATAAAGAGCTGTCATTAGCAAGAAAACTAGAAGTTTCTTCGCTAAAGAGATCGCTAATCAATCAAAAACGAGAAGAAGAAAAAATTGGTGAATTAAGGGGCCGTTTGGTAACGTTTTCGTTTTTCAGTTTTTGTTTTCTTGTAATCTGAAATTTTTGAAAAACTGATTTTTGGATTTTTTGAATTCGAAAACGCGTTTGGTAGCAATGGTTGAAAACGATATTCGGAGAATCAAAACATAAAAAACGTGTTTAGTATAATATTTTTAAAATCATTTTTAAAAGTTTGATATTATAAATAATGAAAAAGTGATATTAAAATAATTAAACATTAAAACTAAAAAAAATTAAAATTAAATAATAAATAAATTTAATTTTCATCATCAAACCTATCGAAATCATCATCATCTTTTTGATATAGATCCATGAAGATCCAAAAGATGGATTTGGTTTGAGTAAATTTTATTGCTAAAAAAAAGTTTTCAAAAATACTGAAAACAACAAATTGTTGTTCTCAGAGTTCTCAATTTTTTGTTCATTAAAACTGAAAACTGTTCTCAATGTTTTATAAAACAGTTTTTTGAAATCATCCTACCAAACGGGTTTTTCCTGTTTTTGTGACTCAGAAAACAAAAAACAGTTTCTAAAAACGTTAACAAACGCGCCCTAAGTAATTAAGCAAGAGATCAGGTAGTGAATTTGTGGGAAAATACAGAAAGCCTGTTAGTGTTTAATTAAGGTTTAGTTTTTAGTTTTTAATTTTTTTTTAATAAAGTGATATAGTTGAAGTTATAAGTGTAATTAATACGTGTACATAGTATTTGGTTTATTTTTAATTAATTTTTAATTAAATTAATTTGTTTTTATTGATAAATTCCTATTGAGATAATTTTATAATTAAATTTTTTATTAAAATATGGGTGTGCTTATCATATTTATGGGTGTCAATATCGACACCCATAAAATTTATCTTGTTTTTTGTTTTTTGTAATTTTTTTTGTTTTTAATAGAAATGAAAAAACTAAATGTTTTCAAAAGAAAAAAAAAAAAAAAAAAACTAAATTATATATTTTCACAAATGGGAGAGTGCATTTTTGCTTTAATATTATGTAGACGCTCACGTTAATAAAGGATGCTTGCTAAAATTTAAAGAAATCATTAATCATATAAGAATCTTATTATCTTTTTTTAAAATTTTTATTTTTTTTATTTTTAAGATTTCAAAAATTAAAAAGAATATTTTTATAAATGTTTTTTTATTTTTTTTATTTTTTTTATTTTTTTATTTTTTTTTTATTTTTTGTTAATGAATATTGGATCGGATCCAGGGAGGTGATTGGATCATAAATTCTAAAATCCATTAGATTAGATTGGATCGGATCTTGAATTTCCATTTGGAAATCAACCAAATCTGCTAATCCGTCTAAAATATTAGGTCTTATTTTTATATTGGATAATTTATTTTATCTACAACTTTCTAATGTAAATGTCCAACCCAAATACAATTTGATTCCCTGAATATCTGTAACGACCCAACCCATACAATTTCTAATGTTACTATTTGAGGTTTTCTTTCTCAATTTCTTTACGGCCAACAATCCACCATCTTCTTTTCTTCTATTCTTTTTCATCAAAATCACGGCTTATTAAGTTTACATTTGGAGTTGATGTTTAATGCTTATAAACTTTTTAAATTATATAAAGTTTACAAGTTATATTATGTATTTTTTTAATGTTAATTTTATTTAAATTAATTAGTAATTTTTGAATAATTTATTTGATTTTATTTATTTCAGATTATAACTTTTATATATTAAGAACGACTTTATATTAATTCGATCTATCAGATCCAATCGGATCGGATCGGATCGGATCAGATCAAATAGTAACTGGATCGGATCGAATTGTAATTTCTTCAATCCAATTGGATCGGATCGGATCGGATCGGATCGGATCGGATCTTGAATCGTAAATCCATTAGATCCGATTCACCGCACTCCTCTAACACTGGCATTTAAAATTTCTTTCTACGTTCTTTGTGACCTCGAGTCTTTTTCTCTCCCTTTTTATTTTATTTTTATTTTTATTTTATTTTTATTTTTAAATATTACTTCTCTCCCGCAACTGTTATTGTAAAAATGTTTTGTTTTTTTAACAGACATGAAAAAAAGAAATGAAAAAAAAAGGACCGCTTTTGGAGTAAAACCAAAACGATAATGAAGCTTGATCAAAACGGCATCCAAAACCACCACAGAGAAGCAAATTCTTGTCTCTGCTACTCGTTATGTTTATTTATAAATAAAAGCTCATCATGGAAAACCCCTAAAGTAAATATCATTTTGGACCCAATTTCTTCACTCCATTTGATATCTCCATTAATCTCCATCTTTGTCTATTTTCAAACCCTAACCCACCCGCTCCTCATAATTTACAATCAAGGTTTATTTTCCAGCGATCTTTTGGTCCAATTCCTTATCGATACAGTTGGGACAAATAATTATTTGGATCAGAGTGTTTTTAGTGTGAATCCGATGAGTAATAATAATCAGAAGAAGAGGAATTTTCAAATAGAGGCGTTCAGGCACCGGGTCGTGGTCGATCCCAAATACGCCGAAAAGACTTGGAAGATTCTGGAGCATGCGATTCATGAAATTTACAACCACAATGCTAGTGGTCTCAGTTTTGAAGAGCTTTATAGGTCCTTTTTTTGAGCTGGTCTTACTCTCTTTTTCTATGTTGTTGTTTAATTGTTTCCCTGATTTTTTTTTTGGAGTTTTGAATGTATTTTTCTTGTTTGGATTTTTTGGTGTGCTTTATATAGGTTATTTCTGATTTGGGTTTACAATTTTTAGTTAGGAGACGGACTTTTTAAGGAGATGCTCGTGCTGAAATCGTTTTAACCTAGTGAGTTTCGTGTTACGTGAGTTAGGATATATTCACATCATACTAAAAATTTTCGGCGGTGAAAAATTTGGAGTGAGGAATTGTCTCATGCGTTGTGGATTGATTTGCAGATGATTGAGTTTTAAGATGGTAGTATTTAGAATTTGATGCTTTGGTGCAAATGATTGGTGTAAACTACGACCTTATGTGGGTGCAGTAACTTCTAAATGTGCTGCAACCCTATTTGATTGGCTTCTTGGCTTTCATGATAGCTATGATTGTTGCTCTCTGTTTTTTTTTTTTTCATTTGTGTTGCTTTAAATTTACCATATCATCAATGGGACTTTTTGTAAGGATCTTTATCTCTGATGAAGTGTTGGATTGCATAGCATATTCAATTCTACAATAGTATATTATCACACTCATATTGCCGGTATTACTGTTGGAACTTGTCTAGTTATCTTTATGAGTAGGTGCGTCCTATAGCAGTATAAGGGTTGGTGGTCTTTATGGTGATTTACATTGGCATGCTAAGTTTCTTTGTTACTTATTAATTATTATTATTATTATTATTATTATTATTGTTGTTGTTTTAAAAATGAAATAGTTGCAAAGTGCTTATCTGATAACGTGGTGAACATTGGGTGAGATCTTTTTCTGGTTGCTTACTTATTTCTGTTATGATAACTCATATCATGGATATGAAATGATTCTGTGTCAATATCAGCTTACGACATTGGTGTTCCATAAGCAAAAGGCAATGGAAGGACTGCAAAAATTCACTATCATTTCCTTTAACCAAACAATTCATATAAAATTATAAAACAACAATATCATAAGTACCCATGTTGTGGGTGAGGAGACATTGCCATGTTCTTCTAACTTGTATTGGCCAGTTGATTTGTTTGGTTGGTTCTCTGGTCTGATGAACTGTTAATGTGTTGGAGCATTATTGTCGTGCATTTTTAGAAAGCATGTTGAAGTCATTCCATTCATCTCTAGTTGGCTGATACAAATTATTGCTAAATGCTTGAAGTACTAATGATGAGATAACATATTTCAAAGAAGATATTTTATTCTTTGTATGGCTGTTATAGGTTTTAAGGATGGTGTGTCATTTGTAGCGTGGTCCCTTGCATACTAGGTCACTGTTTCTGGTCCATGCCTGAGCCAACACAGTTGTAGCACAGGCTTTATTTTCAAACCATGATGGGCTTGTACTATGACAACCTTAATGTGATAGAGGGTTCATGCCATGATTTAGGATCTCAGTATCATGCTTGCTCAATTGCCAAAGGGAACAGATGTGTTATTTTATAGAGACTAGGAAATACTACGCAACATTATATCTGTTTTTTCTGTTATTAGCTTTTTTAATCTACCTGGGAGGAGTATTAGAAATAAGAAACCAGGAAGATTTCTAACATATTCACTAAATTCTGATACAGAGTAATTTTGTATGATTTTTTTATTATTCTTTTTTCAAAGATATATGTTTACCTCCTTGTCCGAATGAGTAACTGAAGAGTTTATTATACATATGTCCAGATGACCAGACAGTTGTCTTTAGTTTCAAAATCTTCGGGCACGTTTGGTATCGTTTTTAAAATGGGGTTTTTAAAAACTATTTTTAAAAATGAAAATCATGTTTTAAAAATATTATTTTTAAAAACGTGATGTGTTTGGTAGTATTTTTTAAAAGTAATTTTCAAAAACGGAAAACGATGTAAATTTGTTTGGTATTGTTTTTAAAATGAGTGAAATAGTTGTTTGGAGGGAAAAGCTGTTGTTTAAAACCTGTTTTGAAAACAATAGAAAACAATAAAAATTTGTTTTTAACTTTTTAGTTGTAACTTTTAAAAATTTGTTTTTTGTTTTCAAAAACAAGTTTTATAAAACATTTATCCAAACACTCTAAAGTTGTTTTTTGTTTTTTAAAACAAAAAACTTTTTTTAAAAACAAAACCAAACACCACCTTCCTTTCCTATTTCCTATTTTTATTTTTATTTTTATTTTTTTGTTGGTATGAGCAAAATAAAGATTGTTTTAAGTCTTTGTGAATCTGTGTAATTTTGTTGATCCTTTCTGATTTCATATATATTCACATACGCCAGCCATTAAATTCTTGTTCTGATGAAAGTTATGATGGTTGTATATGGGGGGAAAAAAGAAAATTTAAAAATACCTTTATGTTGTAACCTCCATAATACATATCAAGCGACTGCTGTTACCTGTCAGGATTTAGATAACAATCTATGCTGGCATTTTTTTTGAAAGAAAAAAAAATACACAAAAAAAATGCTGCCATGTTTGGAGTTGATCAAAGGCTTTTGTTTTTAAACACTTCATATGCCTTGTTTCCCTCTAATGCTTGTTTCCATTTTTTTTAATTTCGGAGTGATTTTTCTTATTTTAGGCCTTTGTTCTTACTGATTGTGAGAGGTTGTGTTTCCACAGGTGTTTGTGTTCCTTTCTTTCTTTGTTTATTTGTTCCGGGGCAGACATGTTTAAAAACAGAAAACACATTATAGAGTTGCATCTGTTATTTAGAAAGCCCTTATTAATTATCATTTACCTTATTCTGTATTAGATTATGTAAACCTTTACCATTTCCTTCTGTTCTAATCTTTTACCAAATTCAATTTTTATGCAGATATACTATATCTATATGAGGCATGCTAGAAGCATTTGTGTACCTCATGTTTAAGTATCAACCTATTGAAAGTTTTTATTTGCTTATCATGCTAAATTTGTTGAAATATTAGGATTAAGTTCAATTATTATATGCATTAATGGCATTCTAGTTCTCTCCTTCCAAATCTATCAAAGGTGAATCTGTACACACAAAATTCAAGAATTCTTGTTTCTGATGTTGTTATTTGACATGGATTCAGGAATGCCTACAATATGGTCCTGTACAAATTTGGTGAGAAGCTGTACCTAGGGCTTATGGAAACTATGACTCGTCATCTCGTAGAAATATCAAAATCTATTGAGGCTGCCCAGGGAGGTTTGTTTCTGGAAGAGTTGAACAGGAAATGGAATGATCATAATAAAGCATTGCAAATGATACGAGATATATTGATGTACATGGACAGGACTTATATTCCAAGTACCCATAAAACCCCTGTTCATGAGCTTGGACTGAACTTGTGGAGAGATAACATTATACACTCCGAAAAGATTCAGACTAGGCTTTTAAATACACTCCTTGAACTAGTATACAGAGAACGGACTGGTGAAGTCATAAACAGGGGACTTATGAGGAATATAATCAAGATGCTTATGGATTTAGGCTCATCTGTGTATGAAGAAGATTTTGAAAAGCCATTTCTTGCAATTTCTGCTGAGTTCTACAAGGGTGAGGCTCAGAAGTTTATCGAATGCTGTGATTGTGGAGAATATCTTAAGAAAGCAGAGAGGCGTCTAAATGAAGAAATGGAGAGAGTGACTCATTATTTGGATGCAAAGAGTGAAAACAAGATAACAAATGTGGTGGAGAAAGAGATGATTGCAAATCATATGCAAAGACTAGTCAACATGGAGAATTCAGGCTTGGTAAATATGCTTCTTGATGATAGATATGAAGATTTGGGAAGAATGTACAACCTGTTCCGTAGGGTTTCGAATGGTCTCTCATCGATAAGAGAAGTGATGACTTCTCACCTCAGGGAGACTGGTAAGCAGTTAGTCACTGATCCAGAAAAATTGAAGGATCCTGTTGATTTTGTCCAGCGGCTGTTGGATGAGAAAGATAAATATGATAATA
The DNA here is from genome assembly GCA_030490815.1 of Acer saccharum. Classification (NCBI taxonomy): domain Eukaryota; kingdom Viridiplantae; phylum Streptophyta; class Magnoliopsida; order Sapindales; family Sapindaceae; genus Acer; species Acer saccharum. The sequence continues at coordinate 8,268,162 of CM059873.1, forward strand.
TTATTAGCTCTGCATTTAATAATGACAAGACATTCCAAAATGCTTTGAATTCCTCTTTTGAATATTTCATTAATCTGAATCCACGTTCTCCTGAGTTTATTTCATTGTTTGTGGATGACAAACTCCGCAAAGGTCTGAAGGGGGTTAGTGAGGAGGATATTGAGTCTATTCTTGACAAAGTAATGATGTTGTTCCGCTACTTGCAAGAGAAAGATGTGTTTGAAAAGTACTACAAACAGCACTTAGCTAAGCGGCTTTTGTCAGGCAAAACCGTCTCTGATGATGCAGAGAGAAGTCTGATAGTCAAGCTTAAGACAGAGTGTGGGTACCAATTTACTTCGAAGTTAGAAGGCATGTTTACTGACATGAAGACCTCCCAGGATACGATGCACGATTTTTATGCTCACCACCCTGAGCTAGGGGATAACCGTACACTGGTTGTTCAGGTTTTGACGACAGGATCTTGGCCTACTCAACCCGGTGTTACTTGCAACCTACCAGCTGAAATGTCAGCACTGTGCGAGAAATTTAGGTCGCATTACCTTGGAACCCATACTGGTAGGCGATTGTCCTGGCAAACTAACATGGGTACAGCAGATATAAAAACGGTTTTTGGGAAGGGTCAGAAGCATGAGTTGAATGTCTCTACCTACCAAATGTGTGTTCTAATGCTGTTTAATAATGCTGATCGGCTTAGCTACAAGGAGATTGAGCAGGCAACAGGGATTCCTGCTCCAGACTTGAAGAGGTGCTTGCAATCTTTGGCCTGTGTGAAGGGGAAGAATGTTCTTCGAAAAGAGCCTATGAGTAAAGACATTGGTGAGGATGATGCATTTGTTGTCAATGATAAGTTCTCTAGCAAATTCTATAAGGTAAAGATAGGAACTGTGGTTGCACAAAAGGAATCAGAGCCTGAAAAGCAGGAAACCCGGCAGAGAGTGGAGGAAGACAGGAAGCCCCAAATTGAAGCTGCAATAGTGAGAATTATGAAATCGAGGAGGGTACTTGATCATAACAACATAATCACTGAGGTCACGAAGCAATTGCAATCACGGTTTCTGGCAAACCCCACAGAGATAAAGAAACGGATCGAGTCCCTAATTGAACGAGATTTCTTGGAGAGGGATAATGTAGACAGAAAATTGTATCGGTATCTTGCCTAAGAATGGCATGAGCAGATTACTTTTTTCTCGTGGAAAGTCTGGCATTGACGATTCCAAATGTACCGTGGTAAGTTTAAAATCTGTTGAACAAATTCTGTTACCTTTGCTTGGTTTTAATGAATATCCATTTATTTTTCTGCTTTTTCCTAGTTGTTCGTTGTCTTAGCAATTCTTAGTTAATTACATAGGGATTGAATCTCCCACATGCAATCATTTCTTTAAAAGCAATTACTAGAATATAAAAATAAAGTTCCAACTACATTTGTATTGAATCTTCTGTTAAAAGTTCCAACTATATTGAAGATGATAATCATTCCTCTATCTTCTTCCCAATTGTTGAATGAGGTCGTGTCAATGTAGAGTGATTATCTTTAAATTTTACTATTAGCAAAATAAAAATGTGTTTTCTACAAAATACTGTATTTCTTGATGTGATTTCCAATATAGCTTCCTATTTGTTTTCCTGCTGTTGTGTTTGTAATTGTTTTTGACAAGAACGCATTAATGTCTAAAACAAAACAGTGATGCAAGATTACTCACTTGATTGCTCACTTTCACTTTTAAGTAATACACAAATCTCCCACCATGCCAACATTTGAAGCAATCAAGATGCAAGATCACCGTTTATAAAAACTGTCAATTATGTCAAACTATACAGGTTCAGATGTTTTCATTGAAAACAAACTATAGAGATCAAAGCCATATTCTACCTCTCAATATGATGAACAGAAAAAAGATCAAACAAGATTGAATAGTTGAATTGTCACCGAGGATACGGTTTTGTATATCTGAGAATGTCTTCACATCTATTCACCACAACCTGTTTATCCAAATCAAATGATATGAGTAGAGCATATATTAAAAGCTAACATTAGTCATCTATCTGCAACATTACATCAGAAAGAATGGTATAGAGCTCTTAATATTGAATGGATGTTTCTTTTGGAGATGTGATGGCAATGGACTTGCCAAACAAGGCATTAGATGCATAGATTAAAACAAAGGAAATAGGGGGTTTTTTGGCACTTTTTTGAGTTGGTGTTGCATGAGGGGCGCCATTTTAATAACTTATATTTAAAAGACACCAAAGTAAATTATTTCCAAAAATACTCTTAGTTTACACGTTTTTTTTTTTTTTTTTTTTTTTTTTTTTTTTTTTTTTTTTTGACTTTAACTTTTCTCTTACTTTTATGTTGTCCGAGATTTACTTCTCTCTCTAACTTTAAAAGTTAAAGCTCCGTATAGTTTATTCCCAACTCAAACAAAACCAACTTTATAACATTATCAATGCATCTTCATTTGATTAGTTTCGTGGCGCTACGCTAATGCACTCGGGGGTCGAAATTTTTATCCGAGACTTTTGAATGCTTTACCGAGACTTTTGTATGTTTTCCAAGACCTTCGAATGCTTTCCGAGACTTTTGAGGGATATACCTCGTTTTTGATCGAGATCGAAACTCGCTACAATCGTTGGTCGTGTTCTAATTCGTCAACGTCGCCGTAATCCTGTTGGTGGTCCACCGTCGCCATTCGCATGTTCGTCGATATTTGAACGAAACTTTCTCACTTTACTCACAACTTTCTCACTGTAAACTAAAAAGTAAAACTTTCAAAATAGTTGACGTGGAAGTAATGTGGGGGTATTTTTGGAAGGAGCCAATTTTTAGTGCCTTTTAAATATAACTTATTAAAAGAGTGATAGTTTTAAAATGCCACCTCTAAAAAGTACTATTTAATTTTTGGACTCCTATTTCTGGTTTGTATTTATTGAGCTAGACCATTTACCTGCATATACAATAGGCTAATTGGCACAGATACCCTCTCAACTCTTCAAAAATTTGCACTGTGGCCCATATATTTTTTTTCGACACTAAACCCCCAAAACTCTTGTAAATTTGCAAAAAAACTAACGGATTGGCAACGGAAGCCACATTCCATATGTTTTCAAGTCACGTGCGCCTCATGTGCGTCCCATAGTACAAAAATTTGAAGAGTTTAGGGGGGCATCAGTGCCAATTAACCTAAAAACTATTATATTAACAAAAAGAAATTAATAAAATACATTAAAATAAAATTAAATATTATTAAATGCATTTAAATTAATAAATTAAATTAAATTAAATTAAATTAAATAATAAAAATAAAATAAAATTCTCTCTATAACAACAAAATATTAAATAATTATAAAAAATAGGATTTTTTTTTTTTTTTTTTTTTTTTTTTGCATCAACAAAAAATTAATCAAAAAATTAAATAATTAGATTAAATAATTAATATTAGCCATCAATATAAATTCATATATACTCCTTTCTTCTTCAATCCACAAACCAATAATCCCAAAATAAATCCACAAATTAATAATCCCCAAAAAAATCCATCAATTCATAGAGATCAAATTACACAAATTTGTAATCTAGAAAAAAAAAAATCTAATATCTTTATTCTTACAACCCAGATTCAACAACCCAGTTCATTTAAAATGTAAAGAAGCATATGCACTGTAATCTCTAGATTCAACAACCCAAATCACTCAACAACCTAGTTCTTACAAGTTACAACCCAGATTCAACAACCCAATTCATTCTAATCACTGTAATCTCCCTACACAATTCACAGATATATTCATCATCAAAAGCGATCTGATATAGCTAAATAATCAAAAGCGATCACTGTAATCTCCCTACACAATTCACCCAGTTCAGTTTCAAAATTTAAATTTTGTAGAAGCAAATCTAACATAGACGGATGTGCAGCGGTGGTGGTGGTGGCGGATGTGCAGCGACGACGGCGAAGCGAAGCTGGCTTCGTTGTGGGGAGTTTCTGGAGGTGGAGCAGAGATTTGAGGACTCGATGAGGAGGCGGCGGTGGAGGTGGTGGCGGATGTGCAGCGACGACGGCGACGCGAAGCCGGCTTCGTTGGGGGACTCGATGAGGCGGCGGTAGAGGAGCTGGAGGGTGTGGTGGTGGTGAGAGCAGAGGGTGAGAAGAGAGTTTTTTAATGTTGGATGATGATGATGATAATTTAGGGTTTGTGGGATGATGATGATGATTTAGGGTTTGTGAGAAGAGAGTTTTTTAATTTTAATTTTAATTTTTAATTTGTTTAGGTGAATAAGAAGAAGAAGGTGATTGGAGAAGAGATTTAGGTGATAAGATTTTTTAAGAGATAAGATTTTTTATTATTCAATATTCTTTTATATTTTTTATTTTAGTTTTGTAAAATGTTTTTGTATATTTTATTAATTATTTAATTATTTTAAAATTTAATTATTATTTAATTTTTTGATAATACTAATTAATATTTAATTTAATTTTAATGTATTTTATTAATTTCTTTTGTTAATTTAATAGTTTTTAGGTTAATTGGCACTGATGTTCCCTAAACTCTTCAAAATTTTGTACTATAGGATGCACGTGACTTGAAAACAGACGGAATGTGGCTCCCGTTGCCAATCCGTTAGTTTTTGCAAATTTACAAGAGTTTAGGGGGTTTAGTGTCGGAAAAAAAAAAGCATAGGGGGCACAGTGCACTTTTTTTGAAGAGTTCCGGGTGCATCTGTGCCAATTAGTTTATACAATAAAAGGCTAGATTGGACCGGATCTAGACTAGACCCGGACTGAGCTGGATAAATCTGGCCCTTTTGACACCTATACTCTAGCTATCAAAGCAACTTTGAACCCTTCGTTTCGATATGGCATACCGCATAATATATATATATATATATTTTAATTATCAATTTATCTTGACAATAAATATATCAGGACGAAGAATGCAGACCACTAAATTTACATATTTTGACTTAAAATGTATGCACTTATCAAAACTTATCCATAATATATGGTCCACATTCTTCGTCTTGATATATTTATTGTTAGGACCAACTGACACCAGAAAGACTATATATTTATATATATACATCTATATTTTCTTTAATTAGCCCAGGCACTCGTGGATGGTACAACGAATTTGGTGTATTCTTTTTCGGAAGTTGTTATTTCAAACTTTAATAGTTTGATGTAATCAGGAAGACGACTGAACCAGCATAAGTTTTATTTGTTCCTTTTAAGATGGTTACTAGCTAGAAAAGTAACAACTCTATATATATATATATATATATATCAATTGTGTTCCATTAATTCCGTTTGATGGGAAAATTGTCAATCATCTCATCTATGTCAAAATTGTGAGAAGATTCTGTTGCATTGAGCAGAATCGGCAAGGAAACAACCAAGGGAAAGAAAACCGCCTAACAGGTATGCTTTCGATCCTCCATCTGGAACATTAATTGATTACATATATAAAGATGTTTGTGGGGTTACATGTATTTATGATCCAAGTTGTCCAGCCTCAACAAACACATACGCATTAAGGAGGACCACAACCAACAGCATTGAATCCATCCATCCATCCATCCATCCTATATACGGTCCCCATCCAAAATTTCAAATAAATAAATTCAATCAATCAACACCAACCTATTTATGAACTAAATGGGCATTCATTTGATGAGTAAATGTGTAACTGTCAACCCTAACAATTTTGGAAACTTTAATTAGCAGATAAAACACAAAAAGGAAACATCTAAGAAGCAGCTAATTAGTACCTGATCTCCAGAGAAAATTGCCCAAGCCAAAGGCTTGTTGAACAGCACACTTCCCCTAATCATACCAACAACACAGCGCACGCCTTGCACCAGTGAGTAGGCAGCAACTATTCCATTGGCTATCACCAAAAATCTGCAACATGTGGCACAACAAAGTTTGATTAAAAAAAAAAAACAGAGAAATGCATTAGGGTTCTTAGGGTACAAGAAAAGAGTTTTGGAATGTTACACTAGAGCTTTCATGTCTGTAAAAATAGCTTTCTTTTGGATTGTAAAGATTTCCCTGACTTGGGTATCAGTCCCCACAAGAACAGCAGCAAGAACACCTAACCCACATATCACACACCTCAAAACCAACTCTACAACTCTTATTCTCCTATCAATCACCTTCATGATGCATTAGGGTTCTTAAGTCAAGGTTTTCAACTTGTTTGAACATGTTTTTATTGTTTGTTAAGACATAAATCTCTTAAAAAAAACAAACAAAAAGTGTTAGAAGTTAAAACTTTAAACTTAAAAGTTTAAGGACCGTTTGTTTTTTCAACTACAAGACTTATTGTTTCTTACATCTTAAATTAAGATAAATCATTTTGTTTGTTTTTTCAACTTATATCTTATTTTAAGATATATATATCTAATAAAAAAAATAATTTTTTTTGGCTTTTATCTTATTGAAAAAGTGATATGGTAGATTTTTTTAATAAATTTTCATAAATATCCTATTACAATTCATATATTTATAATTTTATCCACATATAATAAAACCCTAAAAATAAATTTTCCAAAAATTCCCAAATTTAAATAAACCCTAGCGCAACCTAACCAACTCAAGGGAGGCCACGGTTGTCTAAAAAATTAAAAAACAAACAAATCATAGTTTCTTAATTTGTAAGACTTATTCATATGTCTAACAAATTAAGGTCTTATAAGACTTTAGATAAAAAAACAAATGGCCCCTAAGTAAGATTTAAAGATGAAAAAAAAAAAAAAAAAAAACATAATTCATATAGGTTAATAAGAGGCCTTAATGCCTTATTAACTAAATTAGTGTGACACCGGTTCACGACCGCTTCTTGCCATAAAAAGCCACAAGGCCCACAACGATTAATTTGTGTAGTCATTTTCCAGTCACATTACGACCGGTGTCCTACTGGACTCTCTGACAAGCTCACTTAATGCATTTTCAAGGAAATAAAAATGTTTTCCTTCTCCAATCCTCTATAACTACAAGTTTTGAACCACGAGGTGGTTGCTTTGGTGGTCTAATACTTGGGATGAAACCCAAGTCATTGATTCAACTATTGACAATTATATTGTGGTCAGCCATTAAGATGCTAGCTTAGCTGGTGGAAGGACGGACTTGGGGCACATGTAACTCTCAGGTTAGCAATTCGAATCCTACCCAGACAAAGGCGAGTTCTAATTTACCCGTTTACATCTTTATGTGGTCGGAGGTGTAGACCAGGGTTTCTCAGTTGTCATACTTCACAACAACCAACAAATAGACCGTTAGAACTAACAAATTAGCCATAGGTGTGTCATAAAGTTGGGGAGGATAGGCTGATGGGTGCATAGACGAAGTCCGGGATTCTCGATACCAAAAATAAAAAATAAAATTACAAGCTTTGAACTCACATTAATTAACATTATCAACAACTTGGTATTCATTGCTCTCAACTTCTAAGTTATTATTTATTGCGTTCGGTTATTTTGATTAGAAAATTCTCCATTCTCCAACCTTCATATTTCTTGGGCTAAGCTGTCACCGACTCACTGCATATATTAAATCTTCATATTTTTCTTTATATGGAGCTCAATGCATGCACCCGAAGTTTTTTTATGGAGCCATGTCAAGATAGTTGTAGAACATTGTCCAACTGATTGGATGGCAGCTGGCGATCGATATGCAAATAATTGTTCAAGGCTTTAGTCATTACCGGCCATTTATTATCAAATCTTGCATTTGATTCTTATGCCATATTTGGTCCTCTTGTAGGTGGAAACTACAGTCACTATATTGATCAAAGGTTTCACAAATTTGAGCAAGTGACATTGACATACATCTTGAACAAGATCGTATGTAAAAGTAAATAAATTTTGATATTTTAACAGAAGATCTCGATTTGATTTGAGCTAAATTAACTAGGTTTACAAGACTATCATATTTATTGCATCATGATGAAGATTTATTCTCCATCGTCAAAACAGAATCTTTGCTGTGGTTTTTCCAAGACATTATTGAATCACGTGTAAAAACTGAAAAGGACAGAAAATCTGGCCTTTGATTCTTCTGCCATATTTGGTCCTCTTGTAGGTGGAAACTACAGTCCCTATATTGATCAAAAGGTTTCATAAATTTGAGCGACATTCACATCCATCTTCAACAAGTGAAGATTTATGTAATTAAATAAATATATGCACTGTAAGGTTCCGGGTTTAACTCACCTTATAAACAAAAAATCTAAAATTATATAAATCATGATTTGATTTGATACTAAAATTGTAATACTTTAAAAAAACAAAAAAAAAAAACGCAAGATCATAAATCATGATTTGATTTTTTGAGCTAAATTAACTAGGTTTTCATTAATAATATTTCGACAATTGACCACTGTATTTATTACATGATGATGAAGATCTATTCTCCATCATCAAAACAGAATCTTTGATATGGTATTTCGAAGATAATATTGAATCACGTGTACGTGAAAAGGACAGGCAAACATTAAAATTGTTCACTATACTCCATACTCATTTATTCATTTTAATAACTACAAACCACTGCGAGTCACGCAGTTAGGAGAGGACATACAAATAAGTGTCTAGACAAAGTCCAGGATCCTCGACACAAAAAAAGAAAAAAGAAAAAAAAAAAAGAAGGAATAAGATTTAATCTTCTAGATCGGATAAGCTCCCTCTAGCTATTACAAGAATGACAATTTTTAAAATTAAATTTGGATTTTGGAGGTGTTAAATAATTGGTCAAGTACTCTCTTTAACTTAAAATATATTTTTAGAGACAAAAATAATCAGAAATGACCAGCATATATTATATCAACAGAAATTCTATTATCAGTTCGAACTGACAAAAGTTATATCAGTTCCTTGCATGTGGGTCACTGGATTTAAATACTTTGACTTGGCTGTATACACTTGTCAGTCAAAGTATTTAAATCCAGTTGCCCACATACAAGGAACTGATATAACTTTTATCAGTTTGAACTAATAATAGAAAGAATTTATATCAATTTCTAATTTTTACATTGATATTTATTCTTCTATCCATTTTCACTCAATTCAAGCATTGCCATGATCTATATTTAATTCATTTACTCTTCCGAATCTTTATATTGAGAGAAAAAAACAAAAAGATGAAAGTAAGTCATAAATTTAGATCAAAATTTTAAGTTGATATAAATTAACCAATTAGAAATTACATCAATTGTAAACCGGTTTATAAATACATAAGATTTGGCATCATTCACTTAATGTGAAGATCTGTATATCTTGATTTATATTTTTTGATGCATTGAGTTGTAGAAATTATTTAAATCAGTGGTGATGCATCTTAAAAATGTTCACCTAATCATTCACAAATGTTCTATTTTAAAAATAAAAAACAAGAGTCGCACATTCTCAACAAGTATCATAAAGGGTTCGAAATTTAAATGTCACTATTTGGAGGGTTTTTTTGTAAGAATAGCACCACTTTAATAATGTAAGTTTCACCAATCTTGGTGACCAGACAAAAATACCCCCATTTTTGTCTGTTTGTGTGTTTTGAAACGTGAGAGAAAAAAGTTGAGGGAGAGAGAGAACAGAAGAGACGAGAAGTTATCGGCGCAAGAAATCCGGCCAAAAAAGCGACGGCGAATCACCGGCGGTGGTGCTACAGTACCCCTCTCGACTCCAAGCGTCCAGTGGTGAGTTGAACTTTCTCTCTCACTCGTTTTGTTGTTAATTTGATTTGCGTTTGATGTTTGGTGTTTGGTTAGACATATAGATTAGGTTTGATTTATTGTTCATTAGGTTTGTTTGATTAGGGTTTAAAGTTCTGTAAAAATTTTGTTGAAGACGATGAATAGAACATTCTCCGAGCCTTTTAAACCTTCATCCGAGCCTTTTCCGAGCCTTTTCCGAGCCTTTTAAACCTTCGTTCGAGCCTTTTCCGATCCTTTTCAACCTTCATCCGAGCCTTTTAAGTAATGTGACTAGGTTTTCTGTAATTTTTCATTTCCGAGCCTTTTAAACCTTTCTCCGAGCCTTTTCCGAGCCTTTTAAACCTTCACCCGAGCCTTTTAATTAATGTGATTATGTTTTGTGCAATTTTTCATTTCCAAGCCTTTTAAAACTTTCTCCGAGCTTTTTCCGAGCCTTTTAAACCTTCTACCGAGCCTTTTAAAGAATATGATGTAGGTTTTTGAAATTTGAATCTCGAGCCTTTTAAACCTTCATCCGAGCCTTTTCCGAGCCTTTTAAACCTTCAATCGAGCCTTTTAATTCTATGATGTAGGTTTTTGTAATTTGAATCTCCGAGCCTTTTTATAAAGTCTCCGAGCCTTTTTATAAAGTCTCCGAGCCTTTGCATTAAGTCTTCGAGACTTTTGAACCTCACTCCGAGCCTTTTCTTAAAGTCTCCGTGACTTTTATTTTTGCAGTGTCCGAGCCTTTTCATGAAGTTATATATATTAATTTGTTTTAATTTTATTTTTTTTGTGTGAATATGCAGATGAGGAATCCACTGAAAGATCTTCTGAAAACTCCAGCGGAAGAAAGGTACCCGGGGAAAATAACTCGGCATGACCATTTCGGTCACCTTAGAGATATCGAAAATGCACTTAACATTGTACCTGAAGATCTTGCGGTTGAAGAACGATGTCGGTACACTGAGTCGTGTTTGGACATTTCCTTCGGATGCAGCACAACATGAAGTTTTCAACTGGCATTGTCCATCGATTGCTTATTCGTGAGTTGCATCACGACGGGCCGGAAGATGAGATGAGATTTCTTTTAGGAAAGCATTCGGTCCGGTTCTCGAAGGTTGAGTTCTGTCTGATCACCGGATTGAAGTTTGGACAACTTCCCGACACGTCGACCTATGATGTGGTACCGAATGGCATACACCAGCGGTACTTTGAGAGTCGAGATGAGGTCGAGTTTGGAGAGCTGAGAGCCGTTGTACGGACCGGTGGTTTTGTTGAGCAGTACGATGCGGTTAAGCTATGCTTACTGTATATGCTTAACTGGATACTAATGGGTTTGGACGAGAGAGAGAAAGTCCCATTATGGCAGTTTCGCCTAATCAAGAACTTGGATGCTTTTGATGCATTCCCGTGGGGTGCGCATGTGTATAGGCGATCTATTTCTGGGTTCAAGCATGCATTGGATGGTCGTCGGGAACGGTTCGAAAAAAGACAGCGAGAAAAGGGCATTGAAGTGCACAAGGTGGAGACGTACAACATATATGGTTGTACTTATGCACTATTGGTAAGAATTTAGAATTTGATTCCATACTTTAATTGTATTTTTTATTTTCATATGATTGATGTGTTTGATTATTATTGTACTTATCTATTACGCAGATATTTGCTTTTGAGGTTATCCCCGATCTTGCCATCGAAGATTGTGGGACCCGCAGGGAAATCAAGTTATCCCCCCGTATTCTAAAATGGGAGTTGAGTCAGCGACTGAGGGGGGATAAGTTGGATTCCATTTTCATTGAACGGGTAAGTATCTGTTATGTTAACGTTAATAGTTAATAGTATGTATGCGATTACAAATGGTCTAACATTGATTTCAGATGTTTGCGAGGGTGAAATTGGTGCCGACACCGGTAGAGCTGGCTGAACGGTACTATGAGGGCATTGAGGAGGGAGGGAGGCAGTCTGTATGATGCGGATGCCGAACACCGTACGATTGCCGAACCCAATGATACTAAGGGTCCGTATTCGAGACCCAGTGATACTGAGTATCCGCATTCGGGACCCAGTGATACAGATGGTTCTGACGTGGAGGGTCGCAGTAGGAGTCCCGTGAGGCATAGGCGGGTTCGATTTGTGTTCCCCACAGAGCCTCGACCTGAAGGTCACTCACGATGAGGCGTCGGAGGGCATCCAGAGGTACGTAAAAATAGTTGCACCGCAGTATTGAATTTGAAAGCAATTGGAAACTTTTAGTACTCACAACGTGTTTATTTTTTTTCATTTCAGGACCGTAGGTATACTGAACTGCTGGATGCGTTTCGAGAGTTACGGGTCGAAGTGCAAAGAAATGAAAAAAAGCGAGATCAACAGCATCAGGAGTTGCTGGATTTGATTCGGGGTCTTCAGGGTTCGACGGCGCAGACACCTACTGAAGGCAGACGGTCCGATGACCCACCAGTTGATGACCCGTCGATTGATGACCAAGACCAACACTTCAGTGACAGAGACTGGACTGGTAGTCATCAGGACGGAGCAGACTTACAGAGTGGGCGTCAGCTGCACCCTAGTACGCAGACAGTGTCTGATCAGCAGGGGCTAGGTGTGCCACCAAGAGAGGAGGTTACTGGTGGTACTGATGACATTGAGACATCACATATGGAGATAGAGCAGGTACCGCATAAGGTATTACCAGACCCTGTTCTTCCTCCCCAGGACTTGGGACAGAGTGCCTTCATACTGCGCACCCTTCTGGATGATCCTAGTGCAGCGCATCCCTCCATTCATTCCACGGGGATAGAGTTCCTCCGTCCTACTGCACCCATCGGGTCTATCCCAGCAGGGCTTGTAGGCGATCCACGATTCCAGAGTCCCTCTATATAGAGCACCCCTGCAGGGGATCCACGAGGACAGAGTCCCTCCATACAGAGCACCCCTGTAGGCGATTGACGAGGACAGAGTTCCTCCATACAGAGCACCCATGCTGGCAGCAAACGGGGATGGAGTCCTTCTATACAGAGCAGACGTTCGGTGGATCCCCATGGTTTGGATCGGAGTCCCCCACCCCTTTAGCATCAGGATCGGGTTCGCAGACCAGGTTGGTAGGAGCGGAGCCCATACACTGACCCCTGTCGGTCGAAGAGGGCAAGGACTATGCCACAACGACCACATGTATGGGCGCCCCACGAACTGATAGATCCTGATCACCTAGCGGCGTACCAAGCGTACAAGAGGAACTCGACGGGGGAATTGTAAGTATAATCGTAGATATTACAATCTCTGCATTTTTTTTGAAACAGCTTAGTAAAACTGACTTGACTTGGTTATCTAACTTCTTCAACAATTATGCAGGCGTGATGTGGATCTACACTTGCCAATCGATGTCCTTTGGTTCCACCGGTTTCAAAGCAACTTTATGGAGTTGGAGGATACGGTATGTTCATAACTGTAATATATGTATATGTTGTTACAAGAATTGTACAATCCTAACAAATGAAAATGTTCAAACTTTCAGCACATTGACGCGTACTTGAAGATTCTGCGGAAGCGTCAGTAAGCATTTCCCACTGTCTACGGTCCGAGGATCAACATACTGGATTCACAGTTTTATGTAAGTGTTTAAATTGTACGGTATTTGCTTGTGCATTGATGTGTTTCATACATCTATAACCTAACGTTTTTGTACAGTCATGGTTATGTAACTACTGGGACAGGAAGATGGGAAGTGGGTCTGATAGACCCCGTACAGGTTGGTCTTCACAGAAGCAGAAGTGGTCCGACGAAGACCTTACAGTGGTACGTGGGCAGCTCCCGCTAGGAAACTTACCATGGCACAATGTTGACTCCGTGAGTGTTTATTTTACATGTTTTCCATTAAAGTTATGAAAAATAAATGTCACACTGATCGCACATTGTTGAAACACCTGCAGGTTCTGATTCCGTGCAACCTTGGTCGTACGCATTGGGCCCTGGCCAGCATCGACCTCACAGCAGGGAATATCTACCTTTTTGACCCGTACAGACAGGAGGTGCCATTCAGCCACAGGAAAATGCAGCTCGCGTGCTTACGGTATTTTGTACCCTCGATGCTGTATGCGGTGAACTTTCACAATCACAGACGGAGGGGCGATAAGACGTACTCAAAGACTACTAGGGCATTCACTTTTATTATGTGTTTGCAGACCGTGTGCCACAACAGGACACAGGGTATGACTGTTTCAAGATCTGATTTTATCCAAATCCGTTTTCATATAATTCCATTCTAACGGTTGTTCATGTGGTGAATTGTAGGGGTAACTGTGGTGCTCATACTTTAAAATTGACAGAGTATTTGGCGACGAACAGGGATACTTTTGACTGGTCGAAAACTGATATGACCACCATTCGAAAGAAGATGGCTGTGGAGGTTTTTTGCAACTCGAAGGATTGGTCTTCGAGATAGTGATTTAGTTTATGTACATAACATTTCAGTAATGATTTTTTTTCTTTCTTTTTAAGTGTTTGCAATTAACAAAGGATCCAGTATGACATTACACAACACAAACAACTAAATTCAAATCAATTTCAGAAAAAAAAAAAAAAAGTATTCAACATAAAACCATAACACAATTGTATCGAGCATGGTTCGACAAGTCTAAACGATGTTGGAACACATTAGCAATCGCAAGCTTTTCTCCAACATAAAATCAATCATATTACTTATACATAAAAGCATAAGAACTAAGGGTCTCGTAACACAATTGTATCGAGCATGGTTCGACAAGTCTAAACGATGTTGGAACACATTAGCAATCGCAAGCTTTTCTCCAACATAAAATCAATCATATTACTTATACATAAAAGCATAAAAACCAAAGGTCTCATAAAACAATTGTATCGATCATGTTTCCCAAAATCTGAACGATGTTGGAAGACATCATGTTGGAGACATGTTTCTCAATCACAAGCTTTTCTGGTGGCAATTCGTCTTCCTCTTGTACTGCCTTGTTATGTTTGATCATCTTCCTCTTGTACGGCTCCATTCATTCCACTGGCGTGTCCTTCTGAGGGCATGTTTGTTTGTTGTGTCCTATTGTGTGACAGATGCTACACTTGCGACGGTAATCATCAAGGACAATTGTCCTGGGACCTTCATTAACCATAGGCGGATTCGAACACCGCCTGCTATTATGTCCTGGTTGTCCACATCTTCTACACGACTGTGTGGTTGTCCTCTCTGAAGACGATACGTGTCGACCCTCCATGAGGTGACCTGATTGTCTCTTCGTTTTTGGATTTAAAACCACCCGCGCTGCGATATCGGATGGAACCACCCATGAAGAAGGATGGCCAACAGGCATAATAGGAACCGAGTATGCATCAATAAGTGTCTCCCTCTTGTAGTAGTCTGTACACAGAGATGTGAAATCCAAGTTCCGCTCCCTGCAACAATGAAAACAGTGAGACTCATGTTTGGTTATAGAAAAGCATTAAATGTAACTTGTCATGTACCTTGCCGCTGCGAGTGCGTGTGAACAAGGTAAAAAGTCCATTTGGAATTTGTTGCACGTGCAAGTCTTTCGGGCTAAGTTAACCGTCCACTGTTTTCCCTTGTGTTTGACAGAGAATATGTTCCAGTCAACTGCATTTACGGTCATATAATTGCATTTCTCGACCCGTTTCTGGATTACCCCATGTGCTGCGTCGGTCAATCGATGACGCATGGACTGTGCAGCTGTATGACGATCGTGAAACCACTTTTGTAGCATATTCCTAATGAACTCTGCCAGTGTCATTAGTGGCAGTTGCCGTGCGAATTTTAAGCATGAGTTTATGCACTTTGCAACATTTGTGGTCATCAACCTGTACCTTCTTTGGGGACAGTGAACGCGGGACCACTTGTGTGGACCGGCATCAATGGCATAATCATATGCACCCTTGTGCAGCTTACGTAACTCCTCTATGTGGCGATCGTATTGGATTTCACTGTACGACCTAGCAGCACTATCCATTATGTCGGCAACATCCTTTCTGTGGAATCGCTTCTTCATATTTTCACCAAAATACCAGCAACATATGGTATGGGTTGCATAAGGGAACACTTTAGAAATCCCTGCTTCAATGCTTACATGGCGATCGGAAATGAAAACCAGATCATCTATATGACCAAGGGCCCCCCTCAAGCATTCCAAAAACCACTCCCATGAATCGTTGTTTTCTGAGTCACCGTACCCAAAAGCAATTGGATACACCTATTCGTTTCCATCTTGTGCAGTTGCAACAAACATTGTACCCCCGAATCTTCCCTTCAAATGTGTACCATCAACTGCAATCACAGGACGCACACACCTCCGAAAACCTCTAATTGAGGACCATAACGACATGAAAAAGTAAAGGAATTTACCATCGTCTGCGCACTGTAAGTCCGTGATTGTGCCAAGATTTTGCTGTTCGAGAATGTATGCAAAAGATGGCAGCAGTTGGAAAGTTTCTTCATGCGTTCCATAACTCAATGACAATGCATATTGCAGGGCATCATGTGCTTTACTGTACATGATTTGGATGCCATATATTGTTTTCATATCGGCAATTATGTCCTTGGGACGCATGAGACGTCCATCATGTTGCTGAAGTCTAGGGGCAACGACTTCTCCGATTGTGACTGCACTAGCTTGTCGGTGCCGACGGTGAATCTCCTCCAACGGACAACTGTGTTCATTGATAAAACTTCTGACTTGAAAGTAAGTCCCTTCATCTCTCTTCACCGCTCTTAATTTCCACGTACATTCGTCAATGATGCAGACCAGATGTAAAGTTGTTTTATTCGACCTTTTCACCTTCCATTCAAAGTTCTGCCGCATTGAAAAATGGCTAACTAGCCTTTTCAAATCTTTTTTACTCGGAAAAAATTGACCTTTATAAATCATGGTTCTAGGTTCTTGCGCTGCGAAGGTGCTGCTTGTACCAGTACCAAACGAGTATGCATCTGCTCCGGGAATAACCCACATTGTCACATTATCAGAATCAAATGCTGTTACGTTATACCGGACCTCGGAAGTCCCAGCCATATCTGGTGCAGTGCAACTAACTCCTTGTACACGTCTACCATGTGTTTGAATTTGTTCAGGCTCTTCATTGCCATTTTGCATATCATCAACCTGTTCATTATTTGCATCATTATCCACGTCATGGTTCGGGTGATTGTTCTGCTCATTGTAATGCTCATTGTACTGCTCATTGTACTGCTCAATTTGACACCCAAACACATCAACAATTTGAGGTTCAACTAGATCTGTATGATTGACCGTTACCGGTGGGACACCGCACATGTTTTCCCCACCTTCGGTGGCACTCCTTTGGGTGAACCCTTGGTTGCTACCGCTAAAGGATCCAAACTGTTGGGTATTTTCAGGACGAGGAATATCATTTCCTATCATATCTCCAACTGTCCTCTCAGTTACACTGACACATACTTGAGGGATCACTCGATCTTCCCCCAGCATAAACTGGACATCGTCATCATTCCTTATAAATGTGTGACATGTACTGCCAGGAACGATTGATACTGATGACAAATCAACAGTGAATTTGTTTTCATCGTATTTCACAATGGTATGCACGATCGTCAACAATTCTTCGTAAGTCATATTCTTTGACACATACATTCCCCGGTTATCGGATCCAATAAACCTCTGACTTCCGTCGGGAAACTGCTCCCATCGACCGTTGTAAGATATTACAATCCTAACCCGATTCATGATGCTGTCAAATTATTCATCACTAACAATTAATAAAAACACAGGACTAAAAAATATTTTCACATCTTATATTTATAAAGGCTCGGGTGAGGATATTGAAAAGCCTCGGAGAAGACTTCAAAAGTCTCGAACATTTCTCTAAAAGGCTTGGTCAAGGCTAAAAAAGGCTCGGAAAAGGCTCGGTGAAGGCAAGAAAATGCTCGAAAATTTGTAGACAAGGCTCCATACTTATTCATTTCAAAAAAAGGAAAAGGCTCGATGAAGGCAAGAAAAGGCTCGGAAAAGGCTCGGTCAAGGCAAGAAAAGGCTCGAAAATTTGTAGACAAGGCTCCATACTTATTCATTTCAAAAAAAAAAAAAAAAGGCTCGATGAAGGCAAGTAAAGGCTCGGAAAAGGCTCGGTCAAGGCAAGAAAAGGCTCGAGGCTCCATACTTATTCATTTCAAAAAAAGGAAAAGGCTCGATGAAGGCAAGAAAAGGCTCAGAAAAGGCTTGGTCAAGGCAAGAAAAGGCTTAGAAATTTGTACAAAAGGCTCCATACTTATTCATTTCAAAAAGTGGAAAAGGCTCGATGAAGGCAAGAAAAGGCTCGGAAAAGGCTCGGTCAAGGCATTAAAAGGCTTGGAAATTTGTACAAAAGGCTCCATACTTATTCATTTCAAAAAAAGGAAAATGCTCGATGAAGGCAAGAAAAGGCTCGGTCAAGGCAAGAAAAGGATCGGTCAAGACAACAAAAGTCTCGGAGATCCAACAAAAGATATTACAGTTTTCTATATAAACAAATGAAAATGTGAACAAATTAATAGAAGTATTTGCCAGAAATATTACCTTCTTGTATTGAAGCACGTCCAAACGTTTTATAAGTTGAAGAAGAAAGTCGATCCAACCTTGAATTTTTATTTCGATAAACAAACAGAGTCGCTGTGGAGAGAGAAAGTGGAGAGAGAAAGTCTCGTTTTTTTGGAAGTGTGGAGAGAGAAAAGTATAAACAGAATAACATAAATGAAGAACTAAGGGCAATTTTGGTAGTTCACCATAATTGGTGCCTTTTAAACTTAACTTATTAAAGTACTGACAAAGTCACCAAATGAGTTTAAAAGAGTGACATTTCTCACCATTTCCACGTATCATAAATAAAATAAAATGAAATACTTTTAAAATGAATAAACATTATAAATAAAAATAAAATATAAAATTATCAGCAATCTATAATTAAAAAAAGAAAAATTAAACTAAAAATAGTATAAAATAAAACAACTTTCCATTGATTATGTAATTAATGACCAAAGATTTATTTTTTTTCCTCAATTTTCAAAGCAACTAACACCGAAAGGATTCAAATTACAATGCATTTTTGTAGCAAAAGTACTATTCACTTAATTGATTTATTTGGACGGATTTCAACTACTTACGCAAATTACATCCTTTTTTTTTTTTTTTTTTTTTTTGTCCACAAGTTGACAACTCCCCCAACCCCCATGCATATTTTCCTTCACAACAAATACATATCTAAGTACTGATAGAGCCATGTGAAGTGAGTAGTACTTCCTTTATCATCTTCTCAAGATTGAGGTAAGATGTCCCATTAGGACCAGTTGAGGCCTTTTCTACCAATAATTTCCATTCCATCGCTGTCTTCTTCATTTGTTTTCCCATCTCTCCTTCCATCAATTCTCTCACTGATCTCTCAATTTCATCTCTATTAGAGGTAGAGTCAATTTCCAGGCCTATACCCCATTTGTTCTGACAGAACCAACAATTGGTCTGTTGCTCAGCGAAGAATGGCCAGCATAACATGGGCACACCGCCACTCAAACTTTCGATGGTAGAATTCCAACCACTGTGTGTCAGGAACCCACCAATGGCTGGGTGGTTTAGTACTTGTTCTTGAGGGCACCAACTTGCTAGGAGACTCCTTTCCATGGTTTCCGCAACGAACTCTGGAGGAAGAATGGCCGATTCACCAATGACTAGATCAGGCCTAATTACCCATAAAAAGTTTACCTTGCTGTTTGAAAGGCCCCAAGCAAATTCAACTAGTTGTTGTTTTGTCATGACAGTAATACTGCCAAAATTGACATAAATAACTGAGTTTGATTCCTTTGTATCAAGCCACTCCAAACATCCAGGTTGTTCTTTCCACAGATTTGATTTAATGGCACTGAAAGAGTCATCATCAGCTGGAATCTCATGATTCTGGAGAAGTTGAAGAGGACCAATGGTGTAGATAGGAGGAAAAGTGGAAGAAAGTGCCTCCAAAACCTCATACTCTAAATCATAGACGGTATTAAAAATAAGTGCAGATGCATTACGAGCATTATTCTCGACTTCTTCAAGGATAAAATTCAGCATAATATCATCTGGATCAGTAGTTCTAATAAAAGTCGGAAGGTCCTTCAACTTTATACTTTCCATGCCTGGAATCCAATCAATAACGGTATTCAAATACCCATTTGTCAAATCGCTCGGATCTACAAATTTTATAAGAAAAAAAAAAAAAAAACAGTTAAATGTGTCTTGAATCCACAAACTGCTTATGCAAATCATGTCACGTGTGTCAAATAAATATAATAAGTAGGAGGATTGAGTACACCTTTGAGAGGGACAAGACCCTTTTCTATTAAACTTCGACAGTGCACAAAAGCCATGAAGCCACAAGCACCTGCTGACCACAAAAGCGCGTTGGGGATGTTGAGCTCTTGAGCAGCTTTGAGAGTGAAGCTCATACCACTATCAGATACTATGCAAGTGACTGGTGGAACATTTGAGAAAGATGTGTTGTTGAGTTTGGAAAGAAGTTGTCGAAAGGGAGCTAAGCAGGTTTTCTTGGTGGAGTCACAGAGAGATGGGATGTCTTGCGTGGCATTGGCATCGGACGGAGGGAGGCCATCTGGGATCGTCTCGAAACGGAAGGTGGGGGTGCCATTGAGAGGGTCAGGTCCACTGGATTTAAGCAAGCGATTGTGGTTGTACTCTGTGTTTACAAAGGTGATATGAAAACCTCTATAGTTGAGTAATTTAGCTAGTTTTAGCATAGGATTTATGTGGCCTTGAGCTGGGAATGGAACACAAACTGCATGAGGAGGAGATTTTTCTATAGTAACCAAAGAATCCATATCTGATATCTGTCTCTGTTTGTTATTAATCTTTCTTCATTTATAAGCTCAGGTTTGCTTGGCCAAGGGAAATAGTGTTTTTTTTTTTTTAAAAAAAAAAAAAAAAAAAATTGATAGCAACTATTTTAAATGTTTTTTCTGCACAAATTAATAACTACGGCCCTACAATTTCTCTTATAAATACAATGTCAGTTTCATATTTGGCAACACCAAACTTTACATCAACTGGGAATATTCTTACACCAATTTAATATATATATATATATATATATATATATATATATATTTCACTCCAACGTTCTATATCAAAAGTGTATCTTTAAAAAAATATTCTTCCAATATTTATTAAAAAAGTTTAACATTAAAGCATCTCCAATACAAATATGTATTTGGAAAAAATTGAGTACCATATATGATAGATAATTAAAAAGTTAGAAAAACTGTCTCCAATACGATTATCTAACATCAATATGGAGATGATGTGGTAAAAAAAAAAAAAAAAAGAGTTAGAGAATATAAAGTTAGGTTTCTAATTTGGACAAATCCTCTGCTGAACTCTTTCTCTGTCGAGCTTGTGCTGAGCTTCCTATCTCCTAGAAATGCTAACTAGGTTTTCTAACTCTTTCCATTAATAAGATTAAAGCTCACTTAATTGTAAAATAAAAGACGAGAGAGTGAAATGATTATTTTATTATGATTGGTCATAAAATGGATGCATATTTGACTTTAAATAATTGTATTGGAGATGTGAATATGCATTTCTCTATTATTTTTTTCAAAAATAGGTCCATAATGAATAGAAATGTTGATGTGACACAATTTAAAAACTCAAAAATATATATTTACATTGGAGATACTCTAATTAATGAGTAAATAAAATAAAATATATATATATATATATATATATATATATATCAATATTGGTGTCATTTTAATGATTTTAACGAGTTTTTAATTGATTGATTTGACAGTTAAAAAATTAATAATATATATTTGCATTGATATACATTACCGCATTAATATCGAACGCCAATTTTTTTTTTTGGGAAGCGCATTATGCACCAAAATGGAGCAACGTTGGAGTTGCTCTTAGTATCATAGATTCTTCAAGGCTCACGCCACCCTAACTTGACTCCAAACATTGTCACGCCATCATTTCTCCAAAATGTTAGCAGAGACACCAAGCTCCGGCAAGTCAATAGTCTTGACTTCCTCAGCTTCAGCCTCAGGCTCAATCGGAAACAACATTCTTGGTAATTCTCTCCATTCCTCTCTCTCACAAGAAAATGTATTAAAGACAACACCATATTAACTACAGGCATTAAATGCTTGTTGTATACTATGAGTTATGACTATCTACAACGGGCACATATATGCCTGTTGTATATATTGACATTAACAACCGGCTTGTAGTAATTGTATTGCCTAAAATATATATCTAAAACGGGCAAATAAAAGCCCGTTGTAGAAGTTTCATAATTACTACGGATATTATCAAATGCATATTTTAATAATAGGTTAATTGTACAAACATACCCTCTATTTATCTAATAAAGCAAATTTTCAAACAATGCCTTATTTAAACATAAACATTCCCCAAACATTCCAATTGGAATGTGCTTGAATCTTCCATTGTTAAAGTTGTTGAGGGTTGGGATTTTCGAGTGGAGAAAAGGATGAATAACTCCCAGTTCAGCTATTCGAACCTTATCCACGCGAAGGCGAGTTCTGACTTACCCGTTTGCATCCTTGTATGGCCGGAGACCAACAAATAGACCGTCAGAACCAGCAATTGACAATGGGTGTGTCATGCAGTTGGGAAGGATAGGCGGATATTGGCCTGGACAATGTCCGGGATCCTCGATATCAAAAATAAAATAAAAATGTTCTATTGAAGTAGTGGTTGCTCTTGCTTGAGAAAAAGTTAGACCTTTCAAGCTTATTCTGATAATAAAATCTTTACGGATTAGAGATTAGACAATCATACAATCATCAATGGTTGCTGTTCCAAGAAAATCACTTTCTAAAATAAATCACTGATGCTGTAACTGAGTGGCTACAAAGAATGTGCATCGGTGTCTAAAACAAAACAATGATAGTTTTCCACCAATACGAATAAATGTACTCCTTTTTCTGTTTGGTTGATATGATGCACAGAAGCAAAGACATTCCTGTTTTACAAAAGAAAAAGGAAATAAAAAATTGGCAAGGCTTTGTTTATTGCATATACTGTAGTATCTAAAACCCCCAGTATATAGCAATGTTGCACACTTAAATTGGAAATGCAACTATTCTGAATTTTACTAGCCAGCAAACAGGTGACTTAACTGAATTTTCTGCCATTTATTGATAACATTTGTCATCAAAAATCAGAGTAAATTTTTAGAGCTAAACAAAGAAAACGCTTTCATTGATTGTCATTTTTAAGTAATACACAATCACCCACCGTGCCAATATTTGACGCAATTAAGATGCAAGATTCACCATTTCTTAAAACCGTCAATTATGTCAGAGGTGAGGTTTAGAGATTTTCATCGAAAACAATGAACTATATCAAATTATCGAGATCAAAGCAGTATTCTACCTCAATATGATGAACAGAAAAAGATCAAACAAGCTTGATTAGTTGACTTGTCACCGAGGAAGGATCAAGTATGATTCTAACTTATTGGAAGCTATGTTTTTGGAATGAGGATACGGTTTTGTATATCTGAGAATGTCTTCACATCAGTTCCCCACAACCTGTTTATCCAAATCAAATGGTTTGAGTAGAGCATATATTTGGAAGCTAACATTAGTCAAATTCTAATGCATATGACTACTGTCATCTATCTGCAACAGTGAAACGTTATATCAGAAAAGAACGGTATATGACTCTGAATATTGAATGGATGTTTATTTTGGAGATGTGATGGCAATGGACACATTGCCAAACAAGGCATTTGATACATAGATTAAAACATGTATGTGTAAAGAGATGAATATATAAGAGTATAAACTGCACTGACCAGCAGTCAATGCCAATGGCATTTGCCCCCTCCTTATCGGCTTTTTCATCATCTCCAACATGTACAACCTTCCGAGCCTCTGTGCTCATTTGATCTGAGAAAATGCTGACAATTGTGAGGATCACTTCAATAAGGTTTCTTAACAATATTGCAATTATGTAATTATGGCATTGATAACACAGAGCCAAAATTTCCCTCTCGAACATATTATTTTGGCACAAGGAAATAAACAAGCAAAAGAAATAGCATATTATTGTGATGGACAAAAATTCTAGTATTCATTCGTTTCTTATGGTACTAGAACTTGACACCACACAGCAGCATTTATCCCCACTTTACACATAAACTTGGGACACCATGTAAGGCATAGTTAGATGTTCATGCTCCATGAAATTGAACTAGACTATGACTATCAAAAGAAAAAGGTAAGTCATCAACAATCATGAAAATGAATCGTTGAATTCTGGCATTCCAAGAAAAGCTGGAACTGATCTTACACTATCAGCTTTTCTGGCTGCTATGATTTTCTTTATTTTTCCATTCAAGATCACTCAATTTGTACCACTGAATTTTAGGTGTAACACAATAACTATTTATTTGACATGGATTGTTTAAATGCTTTCTGGAGGTAATGTTCTAGTGTGTTATCTCAACAAACATGCAGCAATATGAGAGAAGCAAATGCTTAAGTTGTTCTTAATTTTCTCAAGGGAGGAAAATAATTGGAAATTTATGGCAAGCAGCATAAAATTATAAACAAACTTTTTGAATTTGGTGTTATAATACAAACCTAAAGCAGCTTTAAAAATCATTGGATCCGGTTTCTCATATCCAACTTCTGAAGATATAATTACAGCATCAAACCTGACCAGAAAAATCATTAATTTTTAAGACAAAAGCATGTTCAGCTGTCCAATGCTTGTATTCAATTTAGCTTCAATAACCAATTTAGCTTCACAAAGGAAGAGATAAAGAAACAAGATGATTGTATTCAATAACTATCCCTGCATACTGTGCAAACAACACGGAAAATGAAGTTTATGGACTAAGCATTATTTGGCTCTCTTTGATGAGGAACCAGTGTGTGACAAATAACAGCTCAATTCTTGAAAGTGTGTCACAAAAATAAAGGAATACAAAATTGATGCTTACAGATCTAGGATATCGAGGTCTTTCAATAGCTTCCTTAGTCGGGTATCAAAATTTGATACAACAGCCACCTTAACTATTTAGAATCAAAGAAATAGCAAGAAAGAATCCATTTAGAACACTTGGTTTGTTAATTTCTTGTAGTGAATAATAAATAAATAAATAAATAAAGAAGAAATTGCTAGATTGATATGACCTCCAGCATCTTTGAGAAGTATAATTGTCTCATAAGCTCCATCCGGAAGATGCCACGCTTCGCCATTTGCATAATACTATAAAACAGCTAATGGGAAATCAGATGATGGTATCAACACAACATGAAATTATAAATTTTATTGTCATTAGTCCAGGCACTCTCAGTAAATAGTTCCAGTTCAAAACTTTTTTGAACGTCATTTATTAATTCCAGTTAAATATTTTCTGAACATTCTCTTTAAGACCACAATAATGTTAGACTTAGTAATATGCATAATGAACATAGTTCCAAAAAAACAGAACCTTGTAGACTTCTTCAAAGTAATCATCATTGCTACAACCAGTGGCTTCAGAAACAACAAGTCTCCAAAATGGCCTTCCATCTCCCTGTTAATTATACATAAAACATAAAGATTAAAAGGGCTTGAGTTAAAACTTCTGAAATACGAAAGGAATTGATCTCTAGAAGTAGACAGTGAAGGTAATTTTACTCATAAACGATAATCAAAAGGCTGATGGGATAAAGGAATATGTGCTGCCTGTTGCCACAGATAAATTTATTGGTACAAAAAAGGCTATTGCAAAAACACTGGAACCAAATAAGTTCCTGACTTCACATGACTAATCTACCACGGCTGACACAAATTTCACTAGCTTTACTTAAGAAACTTGCTCAGTTATACTACTAAGATGAACAGGACCGTAAAGAGTATGATCACTAGAACAAGTTTTAGCTGCCAAAAAAGAGGAGATTATAGAAGGGCTTTGGATGCTGCTTTTCATGAAATGGGTCAAGTGTTATACTTCTGTTCACATCATATAATGTAAGCACTCATTCATCGACACTGATGTTGCATCAAGGCCATCCCTTTCCAAGTTCTCATTTTGCATATAAACAAAGGGACTCAACCAAAAGCAAAAATGAAGATTACTTCTGCTTGACTAGAGCATAAGAATCCACTCATGCAAGCATGTTGTTACAAATCCAATGCAGCAACAAAAATCTAATTTGGTGAATTGTTTGAACATATATATATATATATTTGTTATCAAGCCATAAAACACAATCAAGAACCAAATAACCCTATGCAAAACAAACAATATAATCAACAATTAAAATACCAAAAATGTAACCATACATGTATCTCAAATACTAATGAACACATGAATCAACAAAGACGAAATGTGACCTGGTAACGGAGCTTTTCAGGCCAAGGAGCAGAAAAAGCTCTCCTGAATCCTTCCTTTATATCAGCTGAAGTGACTGACAGACCTAAATCACAGTGAATCTTTGTAAATGAATAAAAGACGTGATTAACTCTACAATACCAAATTTTCCCAAACCATACAATCACTTAATACAAATAAAGAGCATCAGTTGACTAACCGTATTTTCGGCCAATGGAGGCATAAGTGTCATGAACAGGCTTTGTCAATTGCAAAAGAGTGCCTCCAGCATCCAATAACACTGCATCATATGCTTTTTTAATCGACTTTCCTCCTATCATCACAAATTCAAAATTTTGACCTTTTTTGGTCAGATTATGAAACACCCACTACCTAATATTACATTGAAGACAAGCTGGACTGACCAGACTGGATGTGTATGGAAGAGCAAGGAGGAAGATGGAGAGGTTTGAAAGCTCTGATCAGAGAATTCCCATGGCACCATTTCGTGATGCAAGCTTCCATTACTTTGCCTGATTTCTAATTTTTACGAGAATTCGAAAGGAAGATATAAGTTGGATTCATTCGTTTTTGCTCTCTTTATTTTTTTGATCTTATTATTATTATTATTATTATTTTGTTTTTCCTGTTTTCTGTTAATGGTATGGCACTTTTTTTTTATTTTTTTTTATTTTTTTATTTTTATTATTATTGTTTTTAATTAATGAAATATAACTTGTTTTCATTATTCTGATTTTACATTTTAGGAACCCAAAAAAAAAGTTCCTTAAAAAAATTGACTTTAGTGTTATTTCTTGAGATATTTATCAAAAAAAAAAAAAAAAATTTGATTTTAATGTTCATATCTTTTACATAACATATGAATAAACTTTATATTTTATTCTTATACAAACGGACCAATGCAAGTTTGATTTAATACATTATCTCGCATCCATACTAATGAGAATGTATATGTATTTTTTTCAAGACTCCAAATTTTAATAGTTAAAAATAATAATTTTATTTATATTTTTAGAAAATAAGTATTAATTTAAAATTATAAAAGAGTAATTATACTTTTATTAAAATTTAAAACGAAAAGGTGTCAAAGCAATTTTTTTTAAAAAATAAAAAATAAAAAATTGTATAGATTTTAAAAATTTTAAAATAAAATTACAAAGACCATTGAAAATTGAAATTACAATTTCAAACCATTTGCTACGATTTCATTTTTCCTTTTTTAAAGAGAAATTCACATTTTTCTTATATATTTTGTATGTGAAGCATCAAACAAGACAAAAACCAGAGAAGAAAAGGCACAATGTCTAGCAAAAACAAAACTGCGGCTGTGTACGTTGTGTCCAAACTTCAATTAACTAGGTAGGCAGCTTTGTTATCACCAAGCATTGTATTATAAATGCAATTAAGTGAAGGCCATGATGAAATCCGGAGGAACTAAACAGAAAAACTAGTGTCTCTTTATTTAGTTTCCTCCAATTATCTATTAAATTCTCTCTTATTTGTAGCATCATCGCATTTTTTAGTTTTTTAGATCTATTTTAAGTAAAAGTCGGAGATGAGATATCGGAGAAAACCAAATAAAAACAACAAAGTTGCACAAATTTATTTAGTTTCCTCCAATTCTCACATCAAACTTGTAACTGTACAAAATTAAGTGAAAGATGTAGATGAGATATTGGAGGAAACTAAACAGAAAGCATGGAACAATGTCAATCTACTTAGTTTCCTCTAATTCTCACCTACAACATTGACACTCTGTGACACACCAATTACATGGTTAATTATGGGATCTATCATCTATATATACAGATTAAAGCTGGATATGAAATATTGGAGGAAACTAAACAGAAATAAAAGAAACAAGAAAATTTGTTTAGTACCCTCCAATTTTCACAACCAGGAACTGTAAAAGAAGCATCTATCAGAACATTGAGAGGCCTGGTGGGGATGCCAAAACCACAGCTACTATTTATAGACACCTTATGATGGAGTCTGCTCAGAAACAGTTACAAGTCTCAGTAACTCAAGAAAACACAGTAAAAATGTGGAGAGATCAAAGAATCTTCTTCACCAACAACACAATTTGCATGCTCATACAGTTAGTTACAAACTACTCTTTCATGCAAATGCAAATCAAAATCTTCAAAAGTTGCATGAATGCCATGCACATATTATCTGTGTCTGTTTTCTTTCTCATTTTTCATTCTTTGGGGATGTATGTTGTGACTTGTGATTAGATAGGCACTATAAGTGTTGTTATAGGTAATGGAATTTTTTTAATTAAGTGCCAGCTAACATATCCACTAACGAAATTGAGCGAAATTTGGTGGTTCGAACCCAATTGGAGTCAAATAATTCACTTTACAATAAAGAAAGAAGAAAGATTGTGGGTAGTTTCACACTTTCACAAATCACAATTCAATTCAATCTGGGCCCAAAAACAAAGAAATGAGAAAGATTGGGCCCGAAGCAAAACAACAACCAAAAAAAAAAAAAAAAAACAAAGATTATTTAAAAAAAAATGGAGATTGGGCCAGTTGGGGCCTCTAACAAAATGTTAGGTTTGCTATCACCTAAGGCCAGCCCTGATTGCGTGGCTCAACCAATTTTGAGACACTAAAGGAGAAAAAAATAGGCCCTAATTTTATAAATATAATAAAATTAAAATTAAAAAATTAATGATATAACCTAATCAGAAAAATCCTATTAAATTCAGAATATTGCAATTGAAAATTTTCTTCTTGCAATATAATATGTTTATAATTACTAAGTAGTGATCATATTAAAATTAACCACTAATTTATTTTGCAATTAGAAAAAATTAAAACAAAAAATAAATTCTTAATTTGAATTTACATACTTTTTCAATGTTCAAATCGCTTCCTAGAGATAATATAAATAATAGATTTAAAGAATATTGCTACTTGTATAGATGTAAGTGATGTAACTTGTGAGTTTTAAGAAATAAACAAATTAAAGCAGAAAGAGAGTTATGGTTTACTTAAATTGTTGTAGATAAATAAGAATGATTTGTTTTATACATATTTGCTATTATCAGTTCGTCCTGATAATAAATATATCAGGACGAAGAATATGGACTACTAGATTTACATACTTTGAATCAAAGTGTATGCACTTGTCAAAACTTTTTCATAATCTGTGGTTCACATTCTTTATCGTCAGGACGAACTGATAATAGAAAAAAAAAATATATATATATATATATATATATAACAACAGTCTTTCTATTGTCAATTCGTTTTGATAATAAATATATTAGGCCGAAGAATGTGGACCACTATATTTATATACTTTGACTCAAAGTGTATGCACTTGTCAAAACTTCTCCATAGTCTGTGGTCCACATTCTTCGTCCTGATATATTTATTGGGACGAACTAACAATAGAAAGACTGTATATATATACAGAAATTCTATTATCAGTTAGAACTGACAAAAGTTATATCAGTTCCTTGCATGTGGTCCACTGGATTTAAATACTTTGACTAACAAGTGCATACAGCCAAGTTAAACTTCTCTCTGTAAGCACTTGTTAGTCAAAGTATTTAAATCCAATCGCCCACATACAAGGAACTGATATAACTTTTGTCAGTTCGAATTGATAATAGAAAGATTGTATATATATATATATATATATATATATACATACATTGATAAGTTTTAAACTTAAACTTCTCACTAATAATTTTTTTTTTTTAATTATAAATTATAAGTTATAACATTGCTTGAAGAGTGGATACTCAATAATCATTTTTTTAAGAGTAATGCTAGGCATCCCAAATATTTTCCCAAAAAATATGCCCAAATGATGTGGCATCCTAGTAGATTTAATGAAACTTGACACCTCACTTGACACATCAATCACCTAATTTTAATAAAACTTGATTTAATGATCCATTAATTTTTCACTATTAGCAAATCAGTCCTTACAATAGATTTAACAAATATTACGTTTGGAGATTTCCTTTCTGTTTAGGATTCTTTCTTCTTTCCTCTTTCCTCTTTCTTTCTATCCCATCTTCTCTCTGTAATTTATATTGAAAGCTATATTGTTGATCAAAAATCTCAGAAATCAATGCATTAATATTGTCATCTCCAACTAAAATAAAGAGGTATTGTTTAACCCTTTTCCTTAGATTTTTTTTTGAAAGCACTGTGTAGTTATATGGGTTCTTTCTTTCTTTTCAGTTCTTCAATATTTGTTTGACAGTATATCATAAGAAGCCAAATCGATAAGTGTGTGACTACTAGGAAATAACATGATATGTTTTTTTTTTTTTTTTTTTTTTTTTTTTTTAATACATGTTATTCGTATGTTATTAAATTGATGCTTAAATTGGACAGCAAAACAGATCAAATATAACTGGATGCTTAAATTGCATCCTACTTTAGAAGTGATATGTTTATATTGAATCATGAATTGACAATATAACTACACAGTGCTATTATAGCAAGCCATGTAGTTAAGATCATATCTTGTTTGAATTGCTATTTTCATATAACTACACAGTGCTATTGAAAAAAAAAATCCAAGGAAAAAAATTAAGGGTTAAACAATACCTCTTTATTTTAGTTGGAGATGACAAATATTAATGCATTGATTTCTGAGATTTTTGATCAACAATATAGCTTTCAATATAAATTATAGAGAGAAGATGGGATAGAAAGAAAGAGGAAAGAGGAAAGAAGAAAGAATCCTAAACAGAAAGGAAATCTTTAAACGTAATATTTGTTAAATCTATTGTAAGGACTGATTTGCTAATAGTGAAAAATTAATGGATCATTAAATCAAGTTTGATTAAAATTAGATAATTGATGTGTCAAGTGAGGTGTCAAGCTTCATTACATCTACTAGGATGCCACATCATTTGGATATATTTTTTTGGGAAAATATTTGGGATACCTAGCATTACTTTTTTTTTAAATGCATTAGTTTCATACATATGAAACTAGTATTATTTTTATATAGATATGAAAATCATTTGAATGACCTTCAAATTATTAATATGTTATTATTAAATATTCAATGTTAGTCTCATTTTGAAGATTTAGATGAGACTTTTCTAATGGTATACTTTTTATGATTATAAAATTTATAAATTAAAACTTATTATATAGTAATTGAATTTAATTAAAAAGATAAAAAAAATATATAAATGTTAAATATCAATGATGATATGATATAAAAAATAATATAATAAATGTTCCATAATAAAGAGAGAGAAGCAAAATTTTATTTGAAGAATCTTATTTGAAGTGTCAATTGAAGCCAAATATATTGACGTGACTCGTTTGACTTTAACAAATATCTTATTTAAAGAGTCTTTTAGAGATGCTCTAGGTAATCTCTTAAAGAGATGGTTATTCACAACTAATACAATCTACACATCACAAAGTCAACCTAATCTATCTCTAACAATGAAACTGACCCAAGCTGCATTCTTAAAGAAGAGGAAGGAAGCCTCATGTAGATGTAGGGTTCCTTTTTACAGTGTTCCGGCATTAGTCTCCCTGCATAAAATATTGTGGAAGTTCTGTCAGTGAATGAAAAGTTTATTAATCCCATTATAATTCTTATATTTTAATCAAATAATTATGCAATTAGTTAAAATTTATTTGATTAAAACGTACTTGATTTACTCAATCAATTAAGTCACCGGCTCACTGCCGGAGGGGATCGATGACCTAATAGTTTTATCATAAATCTACGCTCACAGTCCTGCATAGAATTAACAACATAGGAAAAAAATATGATTAAATTGATTTTTTTTCCGGCCGGTAATATATATTGTTTACCGCGTTCAGTGTCTAACAATCAAGAACATATAATACCATTGCTTAGGGATGTAAAAAAAAAAAAAAACAAAAAACGATCATGCGGGGATACGCTCCACCCGCCCCATACGAGACGGGGTTTTATCAAAATAAACGAGGTCGGGTCGGGTTTAGGGCCGAGTCTCAATGCCGTTTTAAAAACAGGGCAGGGTTGAAGTTTGGTATCCCCGCCTTAATCTCTCCCTAACTCTGCTTATTATTTATTTATTAATAATATTAACATTTAATCAATAAAAATTAAGATATATTTTTTTAATTAATTAAATAGTATATATTTT
Organism: Acer saccharum; assembly: GCA_030490815.1. Lineage (NCBI taxonomy): Eukaryota > Viridiplantae > Streptophyta > Magnoliopsida > Sapindales > Sapindaceae > Acer > Acer saccharum. The sequence goes on from CM059873.1 coordinate 8,300,374, forward strand.
ATTAATAATATTAAGATATAAAGAATTAACATTTATTTATTTTTTATCCAATGTAAACCTAAGTTTAAGAAACAAAAAAAAAAAAAAAAAAAAAAAAACTAAGGATGAAGCAACGTGTAATTCTTTTGTGGTTTTCACAATTTACTTTTCTATTGTTTCTCATTAATTTTTTGTGATTTTATTCTATAATCAATTATGAACATTTAAATTTTATTTCGTGTGTTGGTATTGAGTTTATTCAAAATATAAGAATTTATTTTATTAAAAATAACTATTAAATATATAGAAATTGCGCAATATCCATATTTTAAAAAACAAAATTGGGGCGGGGTAGGGTCGGGACTCGGGGCCACATCTCCCGCACCTAAAATTCCCACCCTGAACCCGATCTTCAATAGTTAGGGTTTTGGGACGGGATTGGAGCTAAGTAATTTTTTTAGGGTTGGGGTCGAGATTTATAGTCCTCACATTGAACCCGCCCCATTGACATGCTTACCACATAGACTACATCAAAACAAACCAAAAGATATCAATATTAATACCCAAAACACACTCAATATTTGTTCAACACAATCAAAAGAAAAATACTACAGAAAAGTGATGCAGGGTAGGGAATTGAGAAAGAGTTGGGAAGGAATGAACAAGAATTAGGAGAGAAAAGAGACAATAATGGTATCAATTTCAATGCATATTCATCAACCTATCAAACTACTTAAATGCATAATGGCTTATATATAACACAAACACTGAATATATATCCATTACCTGAAACATACTGAAGTAGAATGGGATATTTGGATTCGTTCTCTTCAGTTTCAAGTAAGTATATGCAAAGCTTAGTTGATCACGTGAGGTGAATCGATCAACTTCGTTAAACCAGAGACATGAAAATAAATTAGACATTGGTGTATGGGCCCGAATAATAAAAGAAGCTTCAGGGACATCTGCAAGTACATGATTCAAGAATAAGCACCCAACATTCATGATGTCGTGAGATAGAAGAAAAGGTCAAAATCCAACACTATAAAAAAGGCAATAAGACACGCACAACTTGGAAGAAGATTATTTGGGTTTGAAGGATCAAACTTGGTGAGGCCATCAGATTGGTAAAATGTTAACAATTCATCAATGGCAGTCGCATTATACTTTTTTAGAACCTTATTTCGAGCTGCCTCCTCCCACACACAGTGACGAACATAATGGTTTGAAATGGCAAATTCTGATCTATTTCTCCATAAAAAGTACTCAATGATCAGCATTGGATCAACCATAAGTCGCACCTTACTGTCAATCCAAAGTGAATACCTAAAAATAAGCAAGAAAACAACTTAGCCAAATGATTAGTTGGATTATTAGAAGTAGAGAAATAGGGATTATACAATAGATAACAAATCTTACCTAGAAGAAGGGAAGAGACGATGTGCTAAAAATTTTGGCACTTTTCCATTTTTTCGCATGTCCTCGTATGGCGCGTTCCTAACTATGACAATTCTCCACAAACCAATATATCCTCCATCATCAGGATTATTTCCGTCTAAAGACAGTGTTGATAGCGTTTCCTCATCCACAAACATAACAAAGCAGACATTTTTCCGGGAGAAATCACTAATCTGAAACAAATAAAAACATTCAATTACAACAAGAACAAAAGGTATTTGACTAAGGCCGTTTATCATCCGGTCTCATTGACATTATACACACACACAAAAAAAACTTTGAAATGAACTTTTCTTTACCAAATTTTTTACAGGCATCCTCAAAAAGTCAGAGCTCCCAAAAATGCAAGTAGATACTGCAACCTTACAAGTACTCATGAATGTCTTGTCCTTTTCATCCAAATCGAATCCAGTGCTTGAAAATCCAGGCGGTGCATTAACAAAACCACAATGAAGAGTTTGATCTCTTGCATAAAAAGATTTTTCTCTTTCTTGGAGGGTTTGATGTCCTCCAAATCTAGGTTTATACATGTTGGTCCCAAAAGAAACATCTTCATTGTCAATATATTCCAATGAAAGTTGAGTGAAATTCATGTAATCCTTGGGCTCAACAAGATCATTAACTGACTCCAAAAAATCAACTTTGCAAGAAGGATCTAAAAGATTAATGGGAAAAAAGAGCAGAATATCAATTAATTAAAGAAACAAAATATGAATTAAAATCACATTAGACATTAATACAGGCAAACTACATGACTTACATTCTGGAGCCTTTACAACATTAGAACTTTCTTGTTGCGCTTCTTGTGAAGTTAATGAATTCATGTTGATATTAACTGCAAATTGCATATACTAATTATCTATATATATCCGTTTTTTCTTCAAATACAAATTAATTTAGCAAGACAAAAATGAAAATTAGACTGTAGTCTCACCATGAAATAAAACTTTGAAGCTAACGGTAGCAGAATATATTAAAAAGAGTACAGCAAGCACAAACACAGAATGCAAAAATCTCATCTTTATACATTTCCCGAACCTCCTTCCACGACGTACAGCACGAAAATCTGGATATTCAAAAATACTACCAGTGCTACCTCTTCTCTCCAGTAACAACTCACTATTCTGTTTAATGGAAGTCATTGTGCCGTTTGTTTCTTGATCCAAAGCAGCTGGTCTGTAAGATAATAAAACAGATTTTCATCCAAATGAAATAACACATTATTCAATTTCATATGCAAATCATAAACTTCAAAAAGCAATATTAGTATTTTTGATCCATCTATTAATACTGAAAATGATAATAACAAATTAAAAAAAACACAAGTCTGAAGCATGAAATCATTAGAAACACTACAAGAGCAAGCTAAGTGAAGTTAAGTATAGCATACAATTAATAAAGAACCGGAGATTAAAACTGAGAAATTAAGGTTGTGAAGCGGGAACTTAATATCAGTCTTGTTTTTTTAAAGCAAACTTAGCAGCAATTGATAGTTGATAGTGTGCTTTCTTTTCATATATATATATGTATATGAGTAATGCTACTTTGCCCAAATTTAATGCTCAAATGACGTGGCAACACTCTCGTCCATTCATTTAAATTGTATTAAATTTGTTTGATTTAAATGAATAGATAAGAGTGTTGCCACGTTATTTGGACACCAAATTTGGGCAAAGTAGCATTACTCATATGTATATATACTGTGCCAGTCCTACTATTCTGAGGCCCCTGAGCGAAATCTAAAAAATGGGCCCCATACCAACAAAATCATCCCCGGCCACCTCATCCTAAAATAAAAATTAAAAATTAAAAAATCTATGATTTTTATGTCTCCGGTTCCCTTTTTTTATTTTTTTGGTGGGTGGAGAAGAAATGAAGAATATATAAATAACAGGTGATAAGAAAGTATGAAACTTTAAAAAATTGGGTTTCGTACTAGAATAAAATGAATTGGGTCAGGTTCTAATTTATTTTTGATATTGTTTGAGCCTTTTTTTTTTTTTTTTGACAACTTAACCCATAACAAAAACTCACATAATATATTTATGACTCCTAGGCATGACGAGCCCGGGGTGGGCGCCCCTCCCTGACCCACCCCAGGGCTGCCCTTGTATATATATATTCAAGAGCAATGCTAGACATCTCAATTTTTTTTCCTAAATTATGTGGCACATAAGTTCCACCATCATATCACTTACCATATAATCTCATGATTTACAGGATGTTGACAACTCATGTACCTAGATTTAGTGCCTAGCATTACTCTATATTCAATAATACTAATCACTCACCTTATAATCTCATGATTTACAGAACGTTGATAACTCACGTGCCTACATTTGGTGCCTAGCATTACTCTATTGCCATGTTTGGTTGGATGGAATGGAATGGAAAGAAAGCCATTCGTAATGTTTGGTTTACTAAAATGTAATAGAATGGGGATTCCATTGGAATGTTGATTCCACCATTTTGGTGAAATGAGCATTCCATCAAAAAACCAATGGAATGCCCATTCCAATTCCGAACCAAAATTGGTATTCCATAAATACCCTCATATGTCCCAACTCTATTCCAAAAATACCCTCCTTTCCAAAAATAATATATTATATAATAATATAAATATATATTATATAATATATATGCATTATATATTATATAATATATATGTATTATATATTATATTATTATATATATTATATATATTCTTACATATATTACACTATTATATAATATAAATATATATATATATATATATAATATTATATTATATAATACATATAATATATTATATTATATTATATTATATTATATTATATATTATTATTATATATATTATATTATTATATATTATATATATCAATATATATATATATATATATATTATATTATAAAACACACACACACACACACACACACACATATATATATATATATATATAATTATATATTATATGTATTATATGTAATATATATATAAGTATTATATATTTTATATATATATATATATATATATATATATTATATAAGTATTATATATTATATTATTATATATAATATATATATATATATATAATATATATATATATATATATAATATATATATATATATATATATAATATATATATATGTATTATTTATTATATTATTATATATTATTATATTATATGTATTATTAAATTATATAATATATAATTGTATATATAATATATACTTTTATATTTTTATTATTGTATATATATATATATATATATATGTATTATATATTATTATATTATATGATATATATATATATATTATATATAAAATTTATATTATATAATATATAATAATATTAATATTACTAATATATAATATATAAATATTATTATATAAAAAATATATAATAATATTTATATTATATATATTATTATGTAATATATATATATATTTTTTATATATTATATAATATTATAATATATATATTATATATATAATATGTTATATATTATAATAATATATATAATATTATATATACTTTTATATTTTATTATTATTATCCATAAAATATAATGTTATTATAAATGTTTTGTAATTAGGGGTATTTTGGTCAAAATACAGTTAACTCCATTCCATTCAGTTGTTAACCTAACAAAATAATACTAATTCAGAGACTAATTCTAAAGTTCTAACCAAACAAAAAACTTAGTTTTCCTTTTCTTTCCATTCTCATTCGCATTCCCATTACCATTCTGATTACTATTCCACCATGGTAACCAAATGTGACCTATATTCAATCAGAGTAATGCTACTTTACCGAAATTTGGTGCCCAAATAATATGGCAACACTTTGATCCATTCATTTAAACCATACAAATCTAATACAATTTAAATGAATGGATTATAGTGTTGCCACATCATTTGGACACCAATTTGGTCAAATTAGCATTATTGATTCAATAATACTAATCACTCATCATATAATCTCATAATTTACAGGATGTTGATAACTCATGTGCCTGGATTTGGTGCCTAGCTAGCATTACTCTATATTCAATAATACTAATCACTCACCAAATAATCTCATGATTTATAGGATGTTGATAACTCATATGCCTAGATGTGGTGTCTAGCATTACTCTATATTCAATAATACCAATCACTCACTATATAATCTCATGATTTACAGGATATTGATAACTCATGTGCCTAGATTTGGTGCCCAACATTACTTTATATTCAATAATACCAAGCACTTACCATATAATCTCATGATTTACAGGATGTTGATAAATCATGTGCTTAGATTTGGTGCCTAGCATTACTCTATATTCAATAATACCAAGCACTCACCATATAATCTAATGATTTACAGGATGTTGATAACTCATGTGCCTAGATTTGGTGCCTAGCTAGCATTACTCTATATTCAATAATACTAATCACCCACCATATAATCTTGTGATTTACGGGATGTTGATAACTCACGTGCCTAGATTTGGTGCCTAGCATCACTCTATATTCAATAATACTAATCACTCATCATATAATCTCATGATTTACAGGATATTGATCATAACTCATGTGTATGGATTTGGTGTCTAGCTAGCATTACTCTATATATTCAATAATACTAATCACTCACCATATAATCTCATGATTTATAGGGTATTGATAACTCATGTGCCTAGATTTGGTGCCTAGCATATTACTCTATATTCAATAATACTAATCACTCACTATATAATCTCATGATTTATAGGATGTTAGTGCCTAGCATTACTCTATATTCAATAATACTAATCACTCACCATATAATATTATGATTTATAAGATGTTGATAACTCATGTGCCTAGATTTGGTGTCTAGCATTACTCTCTATATTCAATAATACTACTTTACCCAACCTAAATTTGATGCCCAAAGGCCCAAATGATGTGGATCCTTGATTTTTTATTTTTATTTATTTATTTATTTATTTTTGTATTAGAATTGTATGATTGAAATGATTAGAGATGAATACAACATCATTTAGGCTCAGTAGCATTACTCTTTTTTCTTTTTCTTTTTTCTTTAGAGCCGTTTTCCTTTTTGGATAGACAGATTTTAATATTTGAAAGAAGATTCAGCTAGTTGGGTACTTAAATACACAATTTAGAATAAAATAAATAAACCCTTCATAAATTTTAGGCTAAATTTTTAATGAGTAATGTTAGATTGTAAAAAAAAATAACCAAATTCATGTTCAAATAATATGGCACCAAACATCCAACTTCATCTTCATCCCCTAAACATCTAAAGAAAAATAAATATTAATTAATTAAAATAAATTGTCATTTATCACACCCAATTCATCTTCATTTCAAAAAATTAAAAAAAAATTTAAAAAAAAAAAAAAAAATCCTTCATTTTCATGCAAACATCTAACTTTATCCATCATCCAGACATCCAACTTAAAATAGTTATTTTTTAGGAAAATTTAACTAAAATCTCTACTTTTTTACGAAATGTATTACCTTTTCAAACATGTATTTGTTATATTAGAACAAGAAATAAACTTGTATATAATCTAGTGCCAAATTGATACTCTTCTGAAATTTAAATAGATCAGAGTGAACGTGATTGTATTTGTGACTTGTGAGAGTGATGAACTTGAACTCTCAAACTCTTCAAGCTCTTGAATCTTGATCATCAATTACTCTCGAGTACGGAAATGCATGAGAGACGATAGTGAACGAATCGAAGTTAAGTGTTGGCATTTACACGTAACTAACACAAACCGTCATCAGCCATTTTTAGCAAACTATCCAAACAGTTGTTGGCAAGTGCCGTTTTTTGGTGGTACACATTGGCCATGCTTGTTGCAAAGACAAGCGTTGGTCTAAGCTGTTCCTATTCAATCCAATCTTCCCTCCAATGCTCAAGAGCACTTGTGCTGAGGTCATTCGAGCTGCACCACCACCTAAAGGCAGCTTGAACAAGCTTCGGTTAAAGTTCTTAACTATGAAAAGGATCTCTTTATAATTTTGCATATCTATGCTCGTGAGCTCATGTGTTATTTAAACCACAGTTATTAATTTGTGGGTCCTAGACTGTAAAAATGTTTGGATAGAATATACTTTTGACCTTACTGTTTTTTTTACGAGGAATGCTATCTACCTTTCTTATTTGTCTTTCCCATTTACCTTTCCTACTCATTGTTTGACACGTGTACACTTTTTCATTTAATAAAAAGCTCTCACTTTTTGCTACAAAACTTGTTTACGTATTTACCTTTGATGGTTGCTTTTATCATTTCATTAATAAGGAGTAAATACGTAAAATTAAAAATGCAAATGCAAACACATCGCTTCCGTTCTAAATTGCGGCACTACAAAATTAAAAATGCATGAAACAGGTTCCCTGTGTGAGCCCCCATTGGGCCAAAATAAAAAAATAATTATTATTATTTAGATTTGAAATATTTTTTATGGGTTCTTTATTTATTTATTTTTTTAAGCAATATGGGTTCTTAATTTAAATTTGATCTCCTAGTGGTCGAAACAACACACGTAATAACTAATTGTGTCTAAATTTATATTTAAAAAAAAAAAAAACAATTTTTTTCTTTTATTTTTTGTTTTCACTTTCACTAAATGCCCTCACCATGTCGATTATCCTTGGTGGAAATTACTAAAAATAACCACATAAAACATACAAATTTTGTTTGTAACCACAAACGAAATTTTAATTGTTAATAACCATGTTTTATAAAATTACTTGAATGCCCCCATACAAAAACATCCCAAATAAGCTCTCTCTCTCTCTCTCTCCTCTGCTCTCCGTTGTTGCTCGGCGACCCTCAAGCATGCCGGCGAGAGAGAGATCAAGGAGAGAGAGAGGTAGATCGGGGAGAGAGAGAGAGCAGAGGAGAGAGAAAGAAAATTAGGGAATTTGGGGAAGAAGGGAAATTGGGCATGATTTCAAGTTTCACATTTTAGTTTTAGTCATGATTTTACGTTTGGTTCAGATTTTAGTCGTGATTTCAAGTTTGGTCATATTTCAGTCGTTATTTCAATTTTTTTCCAGATTTTAGTTATGATTTCAAGTTTTCTCTAAATTTTAGTCGTGATTTCAAGTTTGCTACGAGTTTTTTTTTTATAAAAAAAACGTAAATTATGAACATACAGTGAATTTTTTTTAAAAAAGTGGTCATTAACAATTAACTTTTCAAAAGTGATTACTAACAAAAGTTTAATAATTCCAATGGTTATTTTGGTTTTCTCTCATATCCTTGTCCTAAAAAAATTGAAACTCAAAACTGGCTTTGTGATTTGGATTCATAATATTTGCAGAATTTATGAATTAAATGTCACTACTTGTATATTTCCATATATACTACTCATGGTCAATTATAATTAATAATTAGTATTTTTTTTAACTATTACTTTAATTTGAACATAGTTATGTTTCATGGGTTTAAATTGATTGTTCTTATTGTGTTATTCACACTTTATCGGATTCGGACTTTTGTTCGGATTTGATTCGGACTTTTTTTTGGGATTTTATTTTGGCAGAATTTCACATAAGTCCCACTTTTTTTGTCAATTTGTCACATTTATAAATGTCTTTCCATATTCATCACTTTAGTTCTTATTTTTTACAAAACTCATCACTTTAGTCCATTTGACCAAATATTTGAAAGTCAACTATTTTTAAACCTGTTAAAGTGCATTTTTACCCTTATTACTATTTAATTTAGCTAAAATAATTATCTTAGCTTTAAATTAAAATGAAAAAAAATAAAATTCTCAATAATAAAATATTAAATAAATATATTACAAAAAATATTAAATAAATAATAAAAAAATCCATTAATCTTTTCTTATTATTATTATTATTATTATTATTTTATATATAATGGATATTTATTTAGCTAAAATGATTATCTTAACTTTAAATGATTATTTTTCATAATTTTGTTTTTTGTAATATATTTATTTCAGATTATATTATTGAGATTTTTATTGTTTTTCATTTTAATTTAAAGTTAAGATAATCATTTTACCTAAATAAAAATCCATTATGAAAAAGAAAATACAAAATAAAAAAATTAATGGAATTTTTTATTATTTATTTAAGATTTTTTTTTTAATCTATTTATTTAAGAATTTATTATTGAGAATTTTATTGTTTTTCATTTTAATCTAAAGTTAAGATAATCATTTCAGCTAAATTAAATGGTAATAAGGGTAAAAGTGTACTTTTACAGGTTTTAAAATAGTTGACTTTCAAATATTTGGTCAAATGGACTAAAGTGATGAGTTTTGAAAAAGATAAGGACTAAAGTGATGAATATGGAAAGACATTTATAAAGGTGACAAATCACCAAAAAAGTAGGATTTATGTGAAATTCTGCTTTTTATTTTTTAAATAAAAAAAAATTATTATTTTTATTTTTTATTTTTATTTTTTTATAATAATAAATTACTTTTAAAATTATAAATAAATAAAGGACTATGGCAACTGACATGTGTCAATTGCAATGTGCTGCAGAAAAACTATATACATATTTTTTTAATTATTGGAGTCGGATATATCCGATTCCGATTGGATTTTGACCGGGTTAAGACTTGAACCGGATTTGAATCCGGATCAGATTTGGAAAATCTTCAGATTCAGATAATTTGAATCCAAACAATAATTTTCCATTCCATATCCGATTTCTAAAAATCAGATATGGATTTTTTCGGATTCAAACTTTTTTTATTGTCTAAATTTTCGGACCTAATTCAGATCGGATCTGAATCATCTGATCTGATTTACATCTCTAAACATATATATTACTACACATACATCTTGAAATTAACTGTTTGACGCATAGAAATCGCTTACTTGTTGCATCACAATGCAAATACACAATGCAAATACACAATGCAAATGTGTGATGCAATTACACAATGCAGATACAAACACATCGCTTCCATTCCAAATTGCACTGCAAAATTAATTATTTGCTTAGACGTCTGCCATAAATGCATGAAAAATTGGATTGAATTGAGTGTCATTTTGCAAAAGGGTGCCTCCAGCATCCAATAACACTAATTGTTTCACTTCACTAACTGTATTTTCGGCCAATGGAGACATAAGTGTCTTGAACAGGCTTTTTCTATTGCAAAAGAGTGCCTCCAACATCCAATAACACTGCATCATATGCTCTTTTAATCGACTTTCCTCCTATCATCAAATTTAAAAAAAAAAATAAAAAAAAATAAAACTTCGGTCAAATTATGAAACACCTACTATCTAATATTACATTAATGACTAGGTGGACGGACAGAGTGGATGTGCATGAAAGAACAAGGAAGACGGTTAGGTTTGAAGGTTTTGATAATAGAATTCCCATGGCAGCATTTTGTGATACAAGCTTCCATTACTTTACTTGATTTCTAATTTCTATAGGAATTCCAAAGTTGTATTTCTTTTGTTTTCCTGTTTTATGATACATGACAAAATATGGCTGGTTTTTGTTTTTAAATTTATTGAACTCTTTTTCATTATTATTTCAAAAGAAAAAAAAAAAAAAAAAAAAAAAAAACTCTTTTTCATTATTTTGATTTTAGTAACCCTAAAAAAATTGACTTTATTGTTTATTTATTGAGATATTTGTCAAAAAATAGAATTTGATTTTAATGTTCATATCTTTTGTTCTTACACAAAGGGACCAATGCAAGTTTGATTTTGATATTGTACAGATTTTAAAATTTTAAAAATAAAATTACAAAGACCATTGAAAATTGAAATTACAATTTCAAACCATTTGCTACAATTCCTTTTTTTCCTTATTAAAGAGAGACTCACATTTTCTCATATATTTTGTATGTGAAGCATCAAACAAGACAAAAACCAGAGAAGAAAAGGCACAATGCCTATAGGCAGCTTTGTTATCACCAAGCATTGTATTATAAATGCAATCAAGTGAAGGCCTGGATGAAATCTGGAGGAACAGAAAAACTAGTGTCCCTTCATTTAGTTTCCTCCAATTCTCTATTAAATTCTCTCTTATTCGTAACATCATTGCATTTTTTAAACTTTCAGATCTATTTTAAGTAAAAGTCAGAGATGAGATATTGGAGAAAACCAAATAAAAACAACTAAATTGTACCAATTTATTTAGTTTCCTCCAATTCTCACATCAAACTTGTAACTCTCCGCCATGGCTTGATTAATAACTATTAGTACAAAATTATGTATAGATGAGATATTGGGGGAAACTAAACAGAAAGCATGGAACAATGTCAGTCTACTTAGTTTCCTCTAATTCTCACCTACAACATTGACACTCTGTGACACACCAATTACATGGTTAATTATTGGATCTATCATCTATACATACAGATTAAAGCTGGATATGAAATATTGGAGGAAACTAAACAGAAATAAAAGAAACAAGAAAATTTGTTTAGTACCCTCCAATTTTCACAACCAGCAACTGTAAAAGAAGCATCTACCAGAACAATGAGAGGCCTGGTGGGGATGCCAAAACCACAGCTACTATTTATAGACACCTTATGATGGAGTCTGCTCAGAAACAGTTACAAGTCTCAGTAACTCAAGAAAACACAGTAAAAATGTGGAGAGATCAAAGAATCTTCTTCATCAACACAATTTGCATGCTCATACAGTTAGTTACAAACTACTCTTCATGCAAATGCAAATCAAAATCTTCAAAAGTTGCATGAATGCCAAGCACGAACATGAGAAAAATTTGGTGGATCGAACCCAATTGGAATCAAATAATTCACTATACAATATTAGCCAAGCCACTTTCCATTTTACAAATTCAATGCCAATTGCCAAGCAATGCACACATAGAAGTGTACATTTCCAGTATCCTTAACAGAATAGTTACCTCTCCCAAACACATTAGAAAAATAGAGGAAAATATGAAAGAATGTCGTACAGCTTCTTCTCAGCCTACGCCTATAAATCTATTTTATTATTAAAATACACACTATGCTGGAAAGTTGTGTTATCATTTTTCAATCCTTTGCTTCTTTTTTTCCTTCTATTTTTGTACTTCCATTTATCTCTTTCATTCTGTAGGGACATGACATGATGTCCCAGATGTTCTATCACCATACCATTGTTTATCTCTGCAATCTCTTACCAAAAAATTAGCCAACCAACAACTGTAAGTTGGTCAATTAACGCTGTGGCTACCTAAAGATTTCAGTAGAACCCGGAGTGTGAACTTGCCCTCTAGATTATTCCTCGATTAGAAACACCATCACAATATTTTGTAAGGCCAAACTCACTACTATTGTGTTGAAGTGAATTCTCTACCAAACAAAAAATACAACACCTTTGGCTACCCACAAGTTTCAGCTACACAAAGTCAACCTAATCGATCTCTATTCTCTAATAATGAAACTGATCCAAGTTTCATCCAATGTCAAGCTCAAAAGATCTGTCATGAACTCACGATAGATTATTGGAGAAGGGGAAGGAAGCCTCATGTAGGGTTCCTTTTCACAGTTCCAGTATAAGTCCCTGCATAGAATGGAGAAGTTCTGTCAGAAACTTGCATAAATCAGTGAATGAAAAGTTTAATCCCATTATTATTATTATGGTTCAATCAAATAATTATGCAATTGCTTAAAATGTATTTGATTACATGCCTTTTCTGATCATCTGTTACATGAAATCAGAATAGTTGGCCAAGGCATCTTGCTCAGGAGCAAAACGTGTCAGGGTTCAAATATGATGTATATGAGTTCCTACCCCAAAATAGAAAACAAGTTCCATTTCGGGCTGCATGCCATGACATATGTTGGCAGTTATATGTTTGTTTGGTTCACTGTTCTGCCTTCTTTGCGGCAAGAACAATTAATTATTAGATCATAAACAAGACAATGAAGACAAGATTCATAAGCTCCGGGAAGACTTGATCCCTTCCATGGTCTAGGATAAATCTACTCAAGATTTTACCAGAAAACCGACAGGACTTTGATTTTGATTATGATTAATCTTTGTCCAGCCAAATGAAACCTTAAAATGCAAAAGAATTCATAATCATTTCAATTTTAAGTGGAACCGGAATCAACCGTTATTAGTGAAGAGGAAAATTTCTTTTTAGGTCTGCTTCCTAGCTTAAATTTGATAAGAGTTTTGTTAGTGAAATCTCAAATCAGCAAGTGATAGGTTTGAGCCCATAAAATCTACTTAATGTAAGTACTTCACCTGGGTTATGCTGGCAGCTGTTCTGCAATGTAGTCTATTAAATCGAAGTAACATGCATGCACAATTCAAAATTATCAGATTCCGGTTTCCCACATCAGCATTAAATTCATCAACTAATTTTCAGCAAGCAATTTACTTTCTACTTTTTTATTAAAGCAATGAGTAGAATCATTCGGTAGTGCATTATTCTAATAAACTTTCAGGATCTATATACATGAACATTTTTTTTCTAAAAAAAAAAAAAGTTGTTCTTAGGAAGACAAACTATACAACAACTAACATATATGATGAGTTCAACCACAAATAAAAGAACTGTACTTTGTGGATACATAAAACAACAATGAGCTAATGCATCGGCACTTACATAAGGTGTACACAGTCATAAACTGTGCAATCAATTCTATTGGGAAAAAACCACAACGTTCAAAAAGTTATCTGAATGGAGTCATCAATCAGGCATATCAGATTCAACAACAAAAGGACAAAAAAGAAGAAGAAAAGAACTATCAAAACGTACTTCATTACTCGATCAATTAAGTCACTGCTGGAGGGGATAGTTGCCGATGTTTGAATAGCTTTGCCATTGATCTACGCTCACAATCCTGCATAGAATTAACATAAAAAGGAAAGAAGAATTATTAAATTGATTTTTTTTCCAGCTGGTAACGTATGTTGTTTACCATGTTCAATGTCTAACAGACGAGCAGATAATACAATTGTAGTGGACTACCTCAAAATCAACTGAAGAACATCCATAGTAATACCCAAAACACACTCAATATCTGTTCAGCACAACCAAAAGAAAAATGCTAAAGAAAAGTAACGGTGTATAGGGAAATGAGAAAGAGTTGGGAATGAATGAACAAGAATTAGGCGAGGAAAGAGAGAATAATGGTTTCAAATTTCAATTCATATTCATCAACCTATCAAACCTCTTAAATAAGGGCATATACAGTGCCTAACTCTTAAGCTACTCAAAAATAATAAAAGAAAAAAAAAAGAAACAAACAAATAAATATAAATAAAACTAGCAAATTAACTCAAAAAAAGCAAAGTAACTAGATATATAAATAATCCAAATTAATTAAAAGACTAATAGTTCATAAGAACTCATTTTAAAATTTATTTTAGCATCAAAATGATAACAAATGCGACTGAAAAGTATTTAGCTTCCCTTGACACCTAAAAGCATTATATAAAAAATAACACGTTATAGGTCAAAATAATTGACATATAATTATTTGTGCGGGAGATTGTTGGGAAGCAATTTCAATTATGTGCAACTCTAAAACTGCAAAGTTCTTTTACATAATTAACATGGATCTAATTGAACAAAATTTACAATGAAATCTTAAGAAGCAAAACTAATTAACACAAGGAAATTCAAACTAGCCACTGTATGTGAAGGAACAATGGTTGCATGCTTTTATTCTATTAAAAGTGCGTTTAAAGGAAGCTATATTTAAGAAGTGAAAAAAGCCCCCATATGAAGTTGCTTCCAAAAGCATACAAAGCACATATCACAATAAATATTGTTAACTCAGGATTAAGCTGATGTGATTACACCCCATCATTAATTTAAGGAACTTTAAAACAATATCAATGAAATTTCCAGAGGAAAAAAAGAAACAATATTTTAGTAGGGTAAGCCACCAACTCTGTTATCACCAATTGTATACAACATGCACTAAACAATACGAGGCAATGAGTTGTGACATAGCACAAACACCGAATATATCCATTACCTGAAACATATTCAAGTAGAATGGACTATTTAGATTCATTCTCCTCAATTTCAAGTAAGTATATCCAAAGCTTAGTTGATCACGTGAGGTGAATCGATCAACTTCATTAAACCATAGACATGAAAATAAATTTGACATCGGTGTATGGGCCCGGATAATAAAAGAACCTTCAGGGACATCTGCAAAGTATATGATTCAAGAATCAGCACCCAACATTCATGATGTCATAAGATAAAAGAAAAGGCCAAAATCCAACACAGTAAAAATGGCAATAAGACACGCACAACTTGGAAGAGCATTATTTGGGTTTGAAGGATCAAACTTGGTGAGGCCATCGGACTGGTAAAATATAAACTGTTCGTCAATGGCAGTCACATTATACTTTTGCAGAAGCTTATTTCGGACTACCTCCTCCCACACACAATGGCGATCATAATGGTTTGAAATGGCATACTCTGATCTACTTCTCCATAAAAAATACTCAATGATTAGCATTGGATCAACCTGAAGTCGCATCTTACTGTCAAGCCAAATTGAATACCTAAAAGTAAGCAAGAAAACAGCTTAGCCAAAAGATTAGTAGGATTAGAAGTAGAGAAATGAGGATTATACAATAGATAAACAAATCTTACCTAGAAGAAGGGAAGAGACGATGTGACAAAAATTTTGGCACTTTTCCTGTTTTTCGCATGTCCTCGTATGGCAAGTTCCTAACAGTGACAATTCTCCACATACCAATATATCCTCCATCATCAGGATTATTTCCCTCTGAAGACAGTGTTGATAGTGTTTGCTCATCCACAAACATAACAAAGCAGACATTTTTCTGGGAGAAATCACTAATCTGAAAGACATAAAAACATATGCCACATTTCTGAGCGGGACAAATTACTTTTTACATGTATTAACAACATTTCAATAGCAGGATAGGAAACAATGCAGGATATATTAAAACTAATCATTACTCATTATTAACAGAGTATTGTTTTATTTGACATATTATGTCATCCAAATTTATATCTCATAATGTAATACACTAATACCTGAAGATTCTTTTGCCACTAACTATAAAGAAAAGCGGGAGCAGGCAGGGAAGCAGGTATATCAGTCACTTTTAAGGTTTCAATAACATACAAAAAGTAGGCATAAGATAATCAAATATGCCATATATCAAACAAATTCGCAACATCTAAAAAGGGACCTGAGACATACAGATAACTACAACCAGAATACAACATTTACACATTTATATATTTATATCAGACCAAAGTTCTCCCACCACTGGAAAGATCTTTCTATTTCAGAAAAACTCCAGCTGCATATACTCTCTATTCCTCTCTTTGCAATAACATGCCTTAAATAGAATTAAACTTTGCAGAAATCTCCAATCAATTCTACACCAACATTTTTCTCTGACAAAAATAAGTGGAATGAAAATGTTAAATGAAAAAAAGGATGCCTTGAGGGTAAAATTGGAAATGTAAACATTCCATTACTACAAGAACAAAATGTATTTGACTAAGGCTGTTTATAATCTGGTCTCATTGACATGATACACAAAAAACTTTGAGAGAAACTTTTCTTTACCAGTTTTTTTGTAGGCCTCCTCAAAAAGTCAGAGCTCCCAAAAATGCAAGAAGATACTACAACCTTACAGGTACTCATGAATGTCTTGTCCTTTTCATCCAAATCGAATCCAGTGCTTGAAAATCCAGGCGGTGCATTAACAAAACCACAATGAAGAGTTTGATTTTTTGCATAAAAAGATTTTTCTCTTTCCTGGAGGGTTTGATGTCCACCAAATCTAGGTTTATACATGTTGGTCCCAAAAGGTTTATCTTCTTTGTCAATATACTCCAGTGAAAATTGAGTGAAATTCATAAAATCCTTGGGCTCAACAGGATCATTGACCGACTCCAAAAATTCAACTTTGCAAGGAGGATCTGAAAGATTAATGGGAAAAAGAGCATAATGATGAAGTCAAATCAACAAAACAAATTCAAGAATTTAGCACTACAAAATATCAATAACATGAACTCACAGATTTTTCCTAGAAAGTTTAGTCAAAATATTTAACAAAAAAGGAAACTTGTGCTTTAGCAAAATCAAGCAATCTCGAAATTTGTAAAATATCAAATTTGTACATAACATGAGAACTCATTTAATGTATATACATACAAGACAGAAAACAAGATAACAAAACCATGTGATAATTTGGCAAAACAAGATCTGAAATTTTTTTGTGAACTTAACATGAAAATTCCCAATGCTTAACTGACAAAGTGGAATCAGAATGGCCAAGTCCTAGTGTAGTTTGCTATTTTAATTGAAGAGTAGGGGCCCAAAAATTTCCTTAATACTTCTAACATCACAAAAACTAATAAAAGAAACAAAATATCAATTAAAATCACATTAGAAAATACAAGCAAACTACACTTACGCTGCTTCTTCGTATGCTTGATTGGCGGCTTTACAACATTAGTACTTTCTTGTTGCGGCTTTACAACATTAGAACTTCCTTGTTGCACTACTTGTGAAGTTAATAAGTTACTGTCAATGTTACCTGCAAATTTCATATACTAATTATCTATATCCGTCGTTTCTTTGACTACAAATTACCAAGCCAAAAAAAAAAAAAAAGATAAATCAGTAGTCTCACCATTAAAGAAAATTTTGAAGCCAAAGGTAGCAGAATATGTTAAAAAGAGTGCAGCAAGCATGAATACGGAATGCGTAAATCTCATCTTTATAAATCGCCCAAACCTCCTTCCACGACGTACAACACGAAAAGCATTATCACCTCGACCTGGAGAATCAAAAACACAGCCAGGGACACCTCTTCTCTCCGGCAACAATTCACCGTTCTGTTTAAAGAAAGTCATTGTGCCGTTCGTTTCTTGATCCAAAATTTTGGTAATTAAGCAGCTCGTCTGTAAGATAATAAAACAGATTTTCTTCCAAATGAAATTACAACTCACATATTTTTCAATTTCATATACAAATCATAAACTTCAAGAAGCAATATCAGCATTTGATCCATCTGTTACTGAAAATGATAATGATAAATTGAAAAGCAAGTAAAAAGGCACTAAATCGCAATAAAAGACATGAAAATCACAGCACACAAACACGAGCCTGCATCTAATCGTTAGAAACACAGGAGCAGCTGAAATTGAAATTGAGTATAGGATATAATTAACAGGAAATAGGATTTAAAATTGAGAAATTAAGAAAACAATGGCTCACCTGATGCGAAGATCTCAGATTCTCACCACCGCCAAAAGGTCGCGAAGCGGGAACTTAAAAGCAGTTGATAATTGATAGTGAGTTTTCTTTTCATATATTTTTGTTTTTTTTCTTCTTTGCGGGTCTTTGTCTTTTTGAGCGACAGATTTTAATAGGAGTGAAATCGTCTGTCAAAAAATGCTGTCCCAATTTGTGTCTACCCAACTAAATTGAGACAGCTCAATAAATATATTTTGTGTCTAACTAACCAAATTGAGACAGCTCAATAAATATATTTACATTTAATTATTGTCTTAAAAAAGAGTTTGCATTTAATTTCAAACGTCAACTCCTTCTCCGTTAACTTCTCAGTCTTTTTTTGTTTTTTTTTCCAAAAAATATTAAATGACTTGACTTTTAAAATTCCAAATTAAATGACTTTACAAAATATTATTTCCAAATTTTTTCCTCATTTCTTTCCTTTCATATGCATATTGTCTTTCTCTTTCCCAATCTCCACAGAATTTTCTCTTCCATAAGCCATTTTCTTTCTCTCCCTTAAAATTAGGGATTTAATACCAGCTTTTATATTTCTTTTAAATTTGTACCAGATTTTATATTTGAATATATACTATTTTATTGATTGCAGTATTTTTAGATAAAATTAAAAAAAAAAAAATTTAAAATGTTCAGATTATACATGTTGGTCTAGTTCGTTTTTTATGGTAAAAAAAAAGAGGAAATAGACAAAAATAGCACCAAATTGGATTGGTTTTGTGGTAATATCACCAACTTAATAAGTTTTGTAGAAATAGCACCAAAGTATGTGATCTGCCCAAATTGCCCTCACTTATTCTTTCTTCCTCTCTCTCCCTTTCTTCCTCTCTCCTTTGTTTTTTTTTCAAAGAACTCCATTGATCCATCAATGGAGGTCGGACAGACCTCAAATGGAGGTTGAATGGAGGGCGAAAGACCTCCATTGGAGTCGAAATGACCTCGACCTTCATTGGTGGTCGATGAAGAAGAAGATTAAAAAAAATATATCTGGAAATAAGTCTCGCGTATTTAGAAATAAGTCTCGGGTAGGTCACCCGAGACTTATTTCAAGCCATTTCCAACTACCCGAGACTTATTTCAGATACCCGAGACTTATTTCAAAATACCCGAGACTTATTTCCAGATTTTTTTTTTTTTTTAATCTTCTTCTTCATCGACCACCAATGGAAGTCGAGGTCATTTCGACTCCATTGGAGGTCTTTCGCCCTCCATTCGACCTCCATTTGAGGTCTGTCCGACCTTCATTGATGGATCAATGGAGGTTTTTGAAAAAAAAAAAAAAAAAAAAAAGAGGAAAGAGGAAGAAAGAGAGAAAGGAAGAAAGAGAGAGTTAAAGAGAGATTAGGGGCAATTTTGGCAAATCACTTTAATTGGTGCTATTTCTACAAAACTTATTAATTGGGTGACTTTTCCACAAATGGCTTTGGAAATAGTGCTAGAAATTTTAAGGACTCTAAAAAAAATACTTATATATATATATATATATATATATATATATTAATTTTCTGCCATTTAAATTACAATTTTAAATATGGTCCATAAAAAAAAATGGACGGTAAATATGCTAAATTGTATCATAGATTATATAAAATAAAACAATTTCTTTTTGAAACGGTAAAATCAAACAATTTCTCGTAGTGTCATCGTTGAAAATGAGAGAAATAAAAAGAAACTACTATCCTCCTCTTAAAAAAAAAATAAAAAAATAAAATAAAATAAAAAATAAAAAAAAAACTATTCTTGAAATTGATTGCCTATCAACTCGTTTCCTTGAAATCCTGCTTTGTGTGAATGAGTCTATAAACAAATAAAAATAAAAAGATATTAGAAAACATATACATTTATTAAAATCTCATAAGTAAAACAAAAAATAGTACCTGTTGTAACAATTCTACCGTACTTGTTTGGTTACTTGCATCTCCAGATTGAGCTTGATAATGAAGCTACAGTAATTTAGGATCATTCAATTAATGAAAAAAAATAGACACAACACTATTCATAAAAGAAAATATTATCATGAGACAATAATATACCTGATTGGGATATTGTTGTGGGAAATGCAATAACGGATATGATGGATAAGAATTTGAGCCTGAAGTTGGTTGTGTAAATGGAAAAGAATATGAGCCTGGAGTTGGTTGTATTGATGGAAAGGAAAATGAGTCTGGAGTTGATTGTGTTGATGGAAAAGACAATGATGCTTCATTCTGTAAAATTAAAGTTAAGTTATATATTAATAAGTGTCACAAAATAAATTAAAACAAAAAAAGTAATTAAATATTTTTAGTAAAAAAAAAAAAAAGTGATTAAACCTGCAGAGAAGATTTCTTTTGCACAACTTTTTTCTTCTTTGTTGCTCTCTCAAGTGCACTTTTAAATCTTCCAGATTTACCATGAGGCCTTCCCTTTGTTTTGACTCCTTTAATTTTTCCATCCATAACATTTCCATCACTGGTTGGTAGAGTGTTCCCTTGATTGTTGCTAGAGTCGAGATCTTGAACTTCCATTCCTCTCATATGTGCCTCCACATCTTCTATAACTTTATAAAGACTATTCATGGCAATTTCATATGTTTGTTCTGTCATCGCTGCTTTTGTTGCTACTTGAGTTTGTAATCTACATAAGTCTCTATAGCGCTTTGCCATACTTGCCTTAGCATCCTCGTTGAGTGAACTTTTACTTACGACTTCTCTTTCTCCATGCTTTGCATATTTTGTCCATCTCTTCAATATATACTGAGTAGGTATTTTCAATACATTTTTTGAAGGAAGAACTTTAAGAGCATGCGAGCATAAAATTCCTGAAAACTCAAATTTCTTACAACTGCGTATCACTGTGTTAGTAGAAGAGTTAAATTCAACAGAGTGATGAAAACGCCTCTTATGATGAGTAACTTTGTACTTTGTTAGCATTCCATCATCACCACAAATAGATAGAACACAATCATAAGCCTTACCCAACTCAACCTGAAACATTTTGAAAACTGCAGGGGTGTAGATACTTGATGCATGCTTCAAAATTTCAATATTTACTGACAATTTCAAAGAACTTTGAGTTGCTTTGAAATCATAAGTCAATTCCTCATAACGACGGTCCTCAATCAACCTGTCAAAGTGATGAAAGAAACGCACTAAATCATGCTTGTAACTCATATAATTTTTTAGCACATTATTCATACTTTCACTCCTTTGAGTAGTCATCATATCAGCACAAAAAGTTTCTCGACCATAAACCATTGCCCAATTTTTCTTCAGGCGAAACATTTTTTCTAACCATTCATTACTTTTCAAATTATATTTCTCAAGCATCATTTCCCAAGCATCAAGGAATTCATCTTCCTCTTCATATTCATATATACATTCGCTTAAGTCTTTAGCAAATTCTCGAAAACGCTCAAAGACCCCACTAAGATTCTGTGCTGCATTTTGATATATATGCCAAATGCATAAGTGATGATGAGTTTCTGGCCATACGATAGTTAAAGCTTTCGCCATTGCTGCATCTTGATCCGTTAGGATTGTTTTTGGCTTTTAACCTGACATGGCAGTGATGAACGTTTCAAACAACCACATGAATGTCTCAGCAGTTTCATCATACAATAATGCTGCTCCAAATATTGTTGTTTGCTTATGATGGTTCACTCCGAGAAACATACCAAAAGGTCTACCTTCTTTATTTTTTTTGTAAGTGGTGTCAAAGCAAACTACATCATCAAAATGAGAGTACGACATCATCATTTTTGCATCTGCCTAAAAAATATTAGTTCCTAATTCATCTTCATCCACTTGTATAGCATAAAAAAAGAAGGATCATTCAATTGCATACGCTGAAGATATTCAAAAACACCACCAGCATCTCCCTACCTCATTTGAGTTGTTCGTCTAGTTCTTAAGTAGTTTCTACAATCCCGAGGAATGAATCCAAGATTTTCACATCCTCCAACTCCCCTAGCCATCATATCACAACTTGCTTTCGGAGCAATTCCACAACTATCAAGCCAAATCTATTTCAGCTGATTGAGTTGGAGTCAACTTCCTATGGGACCTATGTAAATGACTCTTGTTAGGGCTTGATGTTACATGAGTGTGATGCGCAATAAACTCAACAGCTTGATATTTACCAATTTGGCGACAATCAATTTTCATTTTTGCCAAACAACTGAATCTTGTCTCAGCATGATGAATCTTCAAATTAATATCCTTTTTATTTTTCTCACGATAACCTTCACAAGAACAACAAAAAATTCTATTTATCATTGTCCCATCTTTACCTTTATATCCTTTACTTTTTCGAATGCTAAAACCAACCCTATATGCATAAGCATTATAAAAATCATAAGCTTCATCTTCAGTTTGAAATTTCATACCCACCTTTAGTATCAATTTATCATCAATTTCACCATGAATAACTTCTATCTTTTTTGTAATGTCTACAGTAGCTTCATAATCTCTTACCTCATTTTCATCTATTGTATTTGATTCAGGAAATATATTGTTGTCTCTACCTTCAAACTCCAATCTTCGACGTGTTTGAAATTCTCCATCCACAATATAATCATCATTACTATCCATCATTTCACTGCAAAAAAAAATATGACATATAATAAGAATAATTAAAAATATAATCCCTAATTTGAAGGGAGAGAAAGAAAATGGCTTATGGAAGAGAAAATTTTGTGGAGAGTGGGAAAGAAAAAGGCAATATGCGTATGAAAGGAAAGAAATGAGGAAAAAAATTGGAAATAATATTTTGTAGAGTGGAATTTCAAAAGTCAAGTCATTTAATTATTTTTGGAAAAAAAAACAAAAAAAGACTGAGAAGTTAACGAAGAAGAAGTTGACGTTAGAAATTAAATGCAAACTCCTTTTTAAGACAATAATTAAATGTAAATATATTTATTGAGCTGTCCCAATTTGGTTGGTTAGACACAAATTGGGACAGCATTATTTGACAGACGATTACACTCCATTTTAATATTTGAAAGAAAATTCAGCTGGGGCAGTGGAGTGGGTACTTTAAATGCACAATTAAAATAAATAAACCAATCGTAAATTTTGGGTTAAATTTGTAAGGGTTAAAATAAAAATTGCCCCTGAACTTTAAGCTATTATTGGATGCATAGAAAACTATGCATTTATTCAACAACCTATAATTTAACTCCATTAGAATTCCTTTGGGATTACTTTTTATTATTTAATATATTTTTATAAAGTAGTATTTTTTTATTAATTTATTTAAAAGATGATTTTTAAAAGTAAAATAAATAAATAAATAATTAAATGGTCTAAAAGTATTTTT
Source organism: Acer saccharum (assembly GCA_030490815.1). Lineage (NCBI taxonomy): Eukaryota > Viridiplantae > Streptophyta > Magnoliopsida > Sapindales > Sapindaceae > Acer > Acer saccharum. The sequence goes on from CM059873.1 coordinate 8,324,336, forward strand.
TGTTGATCAAACTAAAATCAATTTAACGGTGTTAAATTTTAACGGAAGTTATTGAATAAAAGCATGGTTCTATACACATCCAATAATAATTGAAAAATTAGGGGAAGTTTTTTATTTTAACCCAATTTTTAATGTGGGTTAATTTTACTCCAACTTCGAAAATCATAATTCATAAGATCCCATATTTTCTATGTTTATCTTTATAGGATTTTTAATTGCTAATTGTTAAGATAAAAGTTGCAAAATTTTAAAATTCTCCCATTAAAATCATTATTGATAAAATTTTATGGAACTTTAAAAATATATTTGACATCATTTTAGGAAATGAAATAGATAATATTGTAAGATATATATATATAGCAACACGATAATGTGATATTATCAGATTAATAATGCTTATTTGTAAAACTAACAATTTCATAATGGGTTGATAAACTTCTTGTCTAGTAAATAAAGTTTATTATTATTATTATTATTATTATTATTTTATATATAGTAAATAAGGTTTATTTAAAGAGAGAGAAAAAAAATTTAACGAAATGAAATTCGTTAAATTCAATTCTAACCAAGCTAAGGTAAAATTTTGTTTTTAACTAACCTTACTAGTGAAAAGACTATGTTGCCCTTAATGAATTATATGCTATACATTTTACATGATGAACTGAAAACTTATTATATGGCAAGCTATCATGTAATGTTCATTAAAAACCATAAATTAAAGAAATATTTTACATAATGAACTATGAAATATAATTACATGGCTGATTATCATGTAACGTTCATTAGAAACCCAAAATTTTGGAAAACTTCAAAATTGATTTTTGAAAACCACTACATAATCTAAAATAGTATCAAAACCCATGAAATATACACTAATACAAACAATTGTTAACTGTTTAAAGCATTATAAACTCAATGTATGGTGACCAAAAGGAAGAAAAATGAGTTTTGGACTGAGAAAGTGAAGAACTAAGAGAGAAGAAAGGAAGATAAGAAGGAAAAAAAAAAAAACTCTGGGCATTTTCGTTACTTTCAAGTTAATTTTAAATAATTTTTGAAAGTTTTGGTTGAATATGGTTTTATTTTGAAAATAAGGTTAAAAGTGAATTTTGATTTTAAAAATAGGTTAAATTTATCTATGTCATCTTTATTTAAGGCCAAAATAATAATAATAATAAGAAGGTTTATTAATCACTAACCTGTGATTAAAGCGCCCGTCTTTTCTTTCTTTCTATTGGCCGTCCAAAGCATGCTAAGGCAGTTATCTATCCATAATTGATGTCCTAATGACTTTGACAACTTAGACATTGACAAATTAAACCAAAAACAACAGATCTGTAACATACTAGAGCGTGTAGTTGTTCACATTTTTTTTATAAAAAAAAATGGACGCCAAACTGGACCTTACCCGTTACCACTTACCCATATTAAACATTACCGACGTTCCATGACTTACCCATATCAAACATTACCGATGTTCCATAATGGGAAGCACCATAGAAGAGATATCCTCACACTTATTGCAGATTTATAGACAATGGTGAGACAATATATACAAGGTATTAAGGCTTGAATTTTATAGGCTTACGGAGATTTTGAAATCCCTAGCCAAACATCGACCAAGAAAAGGGGACTTTGACAATTGTTCACATTTTTGAGAGAAAAAAATTTCATGAAAAGTTTTTTTCCTTTTATTTTTTAATTATCATAGATTACAATTTAGAACAGGTAGTTATACCACCGAAGCATCTCAAGTGATTGATCTATTAATATATATATATATATATTATTAATATATATATATATTAATCTGAGGAGGGAAATTCGAACTTGGACCACAACCAATATTTGAGAGGTGTAGTTATCACTGGATGTGCCTGCCAGTCTGCCACTACTTTTATTTTTTATTTTTGAAAAGATGATTAAATTATTATATGGATTTTGGATACTTGGATTTGGTTTGAACTCAAATTCTTATAATGAATATATTGCAATCCAAAATTTTAGTATCCACGCAAACGATGTCTCAATAAACCTATTTAATTTAAGTTAATCAATTACATTAACATATTATTGTGAGTTTAAAGATAATTGCAACCTAAGCCACTCACACATGCATTCACGGGATTACGGGTTCGAGTCATGACCATTCCTCCAGTCCCGGAATATTGTAATAGTTAAAAAAAAATTAAAAAAATTACAGGCATATTCAACCTAAACATTAATTACATAAACTACACCTAGGCATTAGTTGGGCGGAGACCCACTTTCTAGCGCTTAGGCGATTAGTCGGCAATTAATCGGCCGACGAATTTAAGCCTATTTTTTTTTATTTTCCTGTATAAAAATTCAATCTCAAACAAATTCCGATTATCAAATCTAAAAAAAATTCTTTCCAAGTATTTATAAAGTTGGTCAATTAGGGGTATAAGTGTAATTATTAAAGGAAGATTGAAGCTATTGTGATTTTATAAGAGATCAGGGGGCGTTTCGTAATTTTTCATGTAAATCAGAGCTCACCACATCAGAATTGAAACGCTGCGTTTCAATTAAGAGTGGCGATATTTACACCCCTTAAAAACCGTATGTGCACCCCTATTTGTATGTACACCCCCTTTAATTTTGTTTAAATGTTATAGATCGTAAAGGCACCCCATATATTACCAAAAATATCCTTCCTTTTAGTTTTTGATTAACTACATAAACTAATAAATTATAAAATAATTGAAATGAAATGAAAATGAAAAGCATGGGAGTCCCAACACGCCTCCATTTTTTAATTTAATTTTTATTTTACTTATTTTTAATTAAACTATATGGTTTTATATCTTTAAAACTATTTTATAATAGTTATTTAATAATTTAGTATAAACTGTATGATCTTTATTTCGATGCTCTTCTTATCTACCATGCAAGCAATTCTAGGCTCCTAGCACAGAAAAACACTTGGATTGCCTGGGACCTTTGCTAGGCAAAGAATGGTCTCTTAGCTTGTCGATCTATTCTTATTAAGCTCTTTTTTTTTTTTTTTTTTTTTTTAAAAAAAAAAAAAACTTGAAAATTCACTTTTGAGCTTCTTGATATCTATTTATATTTTTCTTCAATCAACTAAAATATCCTGATTATTTACATTTTCTTGAAAAAAATAGTAAATATAGCAATCAAAAGATATTGTATACATTGAAAATGTTAAATATTATATTAATATGGTAGAGGAGCTGCATTTTTAATTATGTGAATCCTTTTATTAGTTTGATGCAAGGGCATTATTGGAGTTTTTAAAAAATTGCTAATTTGGGGTGTACATACAATTTTGGAGGGGTGTAAATATTGACACTCTTCAATTAAACGTTGGCCCAAACTGACCAAGTGACTAGGCCCAAACGTTGGCCCAACTGACTCAAGTGAGTCCTGCATACACCCCAGCCCACTGCTAAACGCACCCCACCTTCCTCAACTTCATCTTCAACCTCACGCCTGCCTCCATTGCCGACCAAGCCCTAGTTGGTCCAATCGTCGGAAACGGTGATCCCGCGCCTTATTTCAGTTGATTTCCGGTGCAGAAGAACGGCGGAGTCAACGACTTTGACCCGCCTATCCTGATTACACGGCCACGTGCCTGATTACTCGCCCACCGCCCAAATGGTCCGATTTTTACCTTTTCGGTGCGTTTTCCGGTCGCCTAGCTATTTTGGTCCGACTAATAGGCTTAGGCGGCCACGTTTTCGAACACTGCTCACTATATTCACTACTGACCAGCCTTCGACTTGAATAATTACCCATGCACTAAACATGCAGTAATAATTAGGGATAATTACCCTGATGACCACTCATTTGGTTGTGCGCACTATCAAAATGACCATTAGATGAAAATTTTAGTTAAAATTAATGGTCATTATATATAAACAGCTATCAAAATTATTATTATTTTATATATTTGCCAGAATTATTTTTTATTATTTTTTTAATTTTCTATCAATTAATTCTATTTAAAAATAAATAAATGGATGGCCCACTAGAATAGAGCATGACCAACAAATAGGTGGCCACCAGGGTAATTTTCTCTATAAATGATAATTTATGTCACATTGTTTGCCAATAATGGTCATTTTGAACCAAATTTTCTAATTAATAGCTATTTTGATAATACACAACCAAATGGATAGCTACCATAAATAACTAAATATAATATTAATGATATAAAAGATAGTTTTTACAAATATATATATATATATATATATATATATATATTAAGAAATTAATAAAAATTAGGAAAATACAAAAATAGAAAAATAAAATCTCCACATGTGTAGGGACCTCCACTCCTCCAGGCTTATGGAGGACCGATCTCCTCCTAGGTGTGGTAGGAGATTGATCACCCCAAGTGTGGGAGGAGACTATATAATCTCCTTCACATGGAGGGGATTGTTCATCCATGAAGATTTAGCAAGTTCTCCAAATACCTTATTAGATCTTAAGTGAAATTGAATGTCTCTGTGATGATGTTTTTTTTTATAAAAAAAATTGTTTTTTGTTTTTTGTTTTTTTAAATAAAAAGTTACGATTTACAATACACTAGCAACTTTTATGATGGATTGAGAAAAATCAATAACTATATATATTATTTTTAAAAAACGATATATATTGATTTATGATAAATTAACAAAAGATTGATCAATAAAAAGGTTGATAACACGAGCATATTCGACAAAAGTCATACCGACATGCCCACATACACACATAGGGGCGGAGGTAGGGGATCCATAGGGGTCATGAAAATTTCTTTTAAAATTTTTAAAATTATTGTTATATTTAAAATATTTTTCACTTTGGTCCTTCAAAAAAAAAAAAAAAAATTATATAATGGCTCATAATCTTAAATTTCTAGCTCCACCACTACTCACACATTAAGATCGTGGGTGGGGACGACAATGGATCGGATTGGGGATAGATATCCTAATATCCATCAACGTATTCAATTGAGATATATATCTCCATCATCACATTCATCCTCATTTCTAAGTAGTGCTGGAAAAACGGGTCAGGCCTTGGTGGGCCACCCGACCTGGCCTATTTCAGTCGCGGGCTTGGGCCGGCCAGGCACGCCGGCTTAACAGGCTAGGCCCAAGCCTGTTAAGCCGACGTGCCATATTGGGGCCAGGTGGCGCGGCCTGCAGGCCGGCCCACTAGGCCTGTGGGCCTAATTTTTTTTTGAAAAAATAAATTCTATTCAAAATTTTCAAAGCCCATTAAGGCCTTAACGGGCTGGCCCGCCCCGGCACAGGCCACGTGCCCAGGTCAGACCCACCCTCCCCCCGCACAGCCTGTCTCCCTAACAGGGCGGGTCGGCCTGTTTTCACACCACTATTTCTAAATGAGCGGGGCAGATTTGGATAATTCCCGAATTGAGGTAGAAATATCCATCCCCGCAATGGCGGACCCAGAAATTTTAACCAAGTGGGACACTTGAATAAAATAACAATTATATAAAAAATACTGAAAAATTAAGATCAAAATAAAATGAGTATTTTTATTAAACAAAATTGAGTTTTTTTTTTTTTTTTATATAAAGAAAAATTCATGGTATAACGAAGTTTTGGATATAAAATAAAATAAAATAACGCTTACTCAATATGAACTAAATAATTTTATATTTAAAAAGAAATAAAAACAAGAAACACAATATTAATAAATAAATAAATAACAAGAAAAACAACATAAATTACAATCTAATTTTATAATACAAAAATTTTGTTTTGTATTTATTATTAATTCACTTTAAATTTATACAAAATAATTGATTAATAAATATTACTAGATATGTTTTTGAATTTTTTATTCTTCTAATTATTGGTAAATTATTGATTTATTGATTCTAAATAAATTAAAACTATAAAATAAAGAAAAACATTAAGGATAAAATAAAATGATTCATAATAATAGATGAACTAAATTCATACAATAAATTAAAATTTTGAGATTTTAAGGTTTATTGATGGGATGCGTTAGGTATGTCAAACTAAAATTATTAGAAATAATAAAAATTTAAAATAATAATATAAAATTAAATTAAATTAAGTAACGATAAATTGAGGGTAGTTAAAAGGTTTGAAAAGAAAAAGTGAATTGTTTTATTTTAGAAAAAGATGAAAATTTGAGAAATGAATCGGAAAAGATGGTAAAATAAAAAAAGATATAAAAAATTGGTAAAATTAAGCTAAATGAAAATGGATGGACTTGAACCACCACCATCAATGTGGTTGGGACTTGGGAGTAACCCAACCAGCTGTGCTAAAAGGTTACATAGTTTAGAATATTAATATATAGACTGGGTGGGGCATAGGCCCCACCCATTCTAAATGTGGGTCCGCCTCTACATCCCCGCTCCGTCTATATCAATATTCAATAAAAAATATATATATAAATTTTTATAGTTTACAAGAGAAAAATTCAACAAACATGGGTAATGGTACATTTTATTCTATTTGAAAGGAGAAACAAATACATCCAATAAAGTTTAAATAACATAAATTTAACAAACAAAAAATATCAAATCACATAAAACTTCACAATTTAATAATTACATAATAATTTTTTTTTTTTAATTATTAAAATCTATAATGGATCTAGATGGGGATGGATATCCATAGCTGATATCCATCCTCATCCCCAAAAGTAAAATGGATATTAAAAGGTATCTATTCCCGTTCCATCACTGAAATAATAGTATTCATAACCTTTTTAAATTGAATGGATTCTTACGAATATCTGTATCCATGGATAATTTTGACATCCCTAATCGTGGGTTCAGGTCGTATTCATGTTCTCCAAATTGATATTCATTACTTACCATTTCTTCTGAATTTTAATTAATTAATAGATTGTGAGAGTGATCATGACATTGAATTCTCAAACTCTTCACTAATCTCTTAATTAATTAATATATATTTTTTTTGAATACAACAATAACTGCCGGGACCGGCGAGATTAGGCTCTACAAGCTCAACTTGGATTGCGACTCACACAAGAGGAGAGAGCACCCACATATAGTGAGACAACACCCACACTATTGGTGGGAAAATTTGCACATATCATGCATACACTAGATCTTGAGACTTGGTGGTGGGGAGTTCCCTTGGGAAGGCCCACCACCATGGCCAAGAAACATGTGTTAATATCTTAATTAATTACTCTCGAGGTTGGAAATGCATTATAGTGAGCAAATCGGAGCACGCCACTGCTGGGATATATATGAACCGTATTACCGTAACGTACGTGTCAACTTATATTTAATGGCAGTAAACGCTGATATGTTAATGTTGCTTTACACGTAGCAGAACGCATGCATGTTGCATCGCAAATTCAAGCACACATCGCTTCCAAATTGCAGCAACTGCGAAAATTATATGATATGCTTGGACCCATGGAAACTTATCTCTCAAAATGTTACGTAGATTAAACAAACAACGACCTCACCTGACTGATATCTCATTAATAGTAAATGTTACACTACTACTTACTACATTTATATGCTCTGTTGAATAGGAGCTGATTTCGATGTAAATGGCACTCAGTTCAATCCTCTTTTTGTTTTTTTTTTTTTCATGCATGCATTTACTTGCTACCCTTGATTTGGTTTACTTTCCCAATAGATCAACCCACGTAGTTTTTTTATTTTTTTCCTTTTCTTTTTTTCATTTAATGCTACGTACCATTTGTTAATGTCTCTCTATGGCCTATATATAATCTAGTAAAGCGGGATTGCCTAGCTTGAAATTATAATATAGCCATGGCTTCTCAATTATCTAATAAGCTCACGTTGATGATCTTCTTGATGTTGATCACCAAATTTGTAGGTGAAGTGGATTGTCGGCAATTACAGCCGGCCAGTACAGTAGAAATTAAGAGCACAAAAGTGGAAGAGAAGAACTTCAATGAAATGAAGGACTTACCAGACATGCCATTAGCACCTCCAATATTTCCAGTTCCAGTAGCACCAGCGACGCCATTCGTCCCTCCTGTATTTCCAGTACCAGTACCACCAGAGACGCCATTAGCGCCTCCAATATTTCCAGTACCAGTGCCAGAGATGCCATTACCACCTCCAATATTTCCAGTACCAGTGCCAGAGATGCCATTACCACCTCCAATATTTCCATTTCCATTTCCATTTCCACCTCCGTTTGATATCCCTCCACTACCCCCATTTCCTTTTCCTCTCCCTCCTCCTCTCACTTTTCCTCCCTTTCCCTTCCCTTTTCCATCCCCTCCATGATCACCCACCTGCATGCTCACAAGACAAAAGCTTAATTAATTAATTTCACTGCAATTTAGTTGTCTGTTTGTGGCCTTTAATTCTTTCTCTTTTTTTTTTCTCATATGTATAATTGTTATGTATTTAGTTGTTGTAACTTGTAAGGTTGTTTTGCCATGCAAGTGATGGGTTGTTGATGTGTTTTATTTCCGCTACCACTTCTCTCCAAAAATAATAATTAAATTTATGTTTGTATTTTGCTTGTAATTTGCACTTGGATTGACATAAGAGAAATGAAATGAAATTTTAAGTCAAGGAGGAAAAAAATTAAAAAAAGAAAGGAGAGGAAATCATAGTGTTTTTAATGATTGTTTGTTTGAATGGTTATGAATTTAAAGGAAAGAAATGAAACAAATGAAATATTATAGGGCTAATTTTTGGATATTGAAAAAATTCATTAACTTTTGATTCATTTCCCGGTTTTTTTCCGTCCAATTTTAGTGAGAAACCAAATTGAATGAAACAAAATTATTCCAAATAAAAGATAAGAAATTCACTTATATTCTTTTCCTTCCTTTCTCCCTCATTCCATGAAATCAAACATAATGTTAACTGATCTATTTCCTTTCACTATATATAATTTGTTATAAAGTTATAAATTTTCATGATAATCGAACCCTGATCAATTCTCAATTTTGTTTAAATTAAGTGCATTCAATCAATTTTTGTTTTTCTTTTTTTCTTGTTAGGAAATCCTGTATATGTTTTTTTTTAGAAAAAAAAAAAAAATACAAAAGGAAATGAATTTTATTAAAACGGTACACTCATAAGATCACACTTAATTTTTTTCTTTTTTGAAACGAAAAGAACTTTATTAAGCCCAACGTCAGGAGCAGCAGCAGCAAAATTAAAACACATAAGATCACACTTTGTTCCCACGGAATACAGAGCAAACTTAGCTGATGAATGAGCCACTTTGTTCCCATTTCGCTAGGACCGTACATGGTTTAGTTTAACATATCACCCTTTCCTTAATTTGGTATCAATAAACTACAGTACGTAGCTGTTGTGAGTTGTGTCGAAGAAAAATCGTTAAATTTTCATGAGAATTTGCACCGGTTGATATATTCCAATTAATATAAATTGAATTGATCGGAATTCTGAGTAGAAGAGAACTAATTAATTTACTACATTTAATTATTTGTAATCATATATGCATGAAGATGCATTGAACTTTTAGGGCATTTTGGCACGGGATTGTACTTAATTTATTACATCCAAATAAACTGGATTAAATTTAATTAAATTGTACCGACTAATATTAAGTTTTAGTACAATAGCAAATGCTTATGGATGTTAATCCGTTGTACAATTGTATAGTACATCGAACATGGCCTTAATGGTTTATTTCAATCGTATTATTAATTTAATAATACAGTACTATAATCCTAATTTATTCTCTTATATATTTATACTGAACAAAAGAAAACACAACAATATTGAAGACTACTTGGTTAATTCTCGTACAAAAAATAAAAATAAAAATAAATAAATAAATAAATAAAAGTAAAAACCCTAGTCAATAATATAACATAAAACTATCGGACAATGATATATCCTCTCTCCTTATTTTAGATTTGTCCCAAACAAATATAGAAAACATTGCAATAATCTATATATATATATATATAATTAGCTAATTAAGGTTTAGTTAAAGAAGTAGAAGCTGAATTGTCAAACCCAGGTGGAAAGGGAACGGTGGGAATAAATGGAAAAGGAGGAAATTTAGGAAGAGGTGGCAAGCCAGGAAATGGAAACATTGGAGTGAAATTCCCAGCAATCTGCTGCATGAGCGGCGTAGGACTCCATAACACAGGCTCTTGAGGAAATGTTGGTATTGGTAACATGGTCTTGGTCGTCATTGGCGATTCCAGTGGTGATCCGGATCGGATTGTCTTCGATGACTTCTTGAGGTCTGGCAAGTTGCGGGCTGCCGAGCTAGAGTTGATGAAGCTGCATAAAAGTATGGAAACTATAGCGAGCTTGTAAAGGAGGTTACAAGTATAATAAGTAGCCATTGAAATGCTTTCTATTAAAGTAAGTACTATTGTTGTAGGTTATATAGATATGAAGAGATAGAATCAAAGTGTAGGTAGTGTGGCTGAGTGGTGGTTGGTGTTGATGGGTTTCATGGGATTTCTACTCCAAACCTAATTCATGTGTCAAGTTTTGTGCATGTGTTTGACTTTTTAGTCAATGCTTCGATCGCCTTTACTTAATTTTTTTTTTTTTTTCCAAGTACTACATTATAAATTTGAGGTTTTTTGTTTTGGGAATGGGAGGAATCGAACCTGCAGCATCGTGATACAGGTGTGAGGGGTTTATCACTGAACCAACCTCATCTCATCCATATTTTCTTAATTGAGGCTCCGTGACATACATGGAAAACAAAAATGGCGAATGAAATATGTTTTCAAGTTCTTCTCTAGTGTACACCAGATTTTACACCCATATATGTTTTAATTAATATTGTTTTATTATTAAAATGCATAGCCCAATTCCCTTTTTTTTTATCCTTAAAATCAAACCTAATTCCCTTTTTATTTTCCACTAATGATTTACACTTGCTCTCAAGTCTCATCTTTGAATTATAGTAACGTTGTTTGAAGTTATTTTCGTTGATATTTGTTTCAAAGAAAAAAAATTGTATATCAAAAATATTTTTTTTTACCATTTCAGAAAATGCTTTTGATTTATCCCCTAGTCAACATCATGATCTAGTTTTTTTATGGTCAAGAATTTAGTAAAAAAAATCATTCCTCATTATTCAGTAGTGGAAATGGTGGAATCTGTCACTATTTTAAACTGATTTGGTGAGAATGTCAGTGGTTTAATAAGTTAAGTTTAAAAGGCACCTATTATGGTGAACTACCAAAATTGCCCTTAGTTAATGATTTAGGTTATTCTGTTTGGTCTTGTCTCTGTCCACACTTGCAAGAAAAACGTCAGTAAGATTTAACTCAGTTCAACTCTCGTCTCTCTACAAATAAAAGTTCAAGGTGTTGCCCCGACTTTCTTCTTCAGTAAAATAAGGTAATATTTCTTGATCCTGCTTGTTTGAATATTTCGAGCATTTTAGTATTTTGTTAAACTGAAGCCATTGTTATAATGTAAGAACTTTTCATTTTATTTTCGAGCCTTTTTGAAACAATTCGTGCTTTGTTGCTCATGAATCGAGCCTTTTTGAAAAAAATCGTGCCTTTTTGGTCATGAATCGTGCCTTTTTGAAAAACCTGTGGTGCCTTTCTGAAAAAAAATCGTGCCTTTTGGCTAAGGAATCGTGCCTTTTGGCTAAGGAATCGTGCCTTTTGGCTCATGAATCGTGCCTTTTTGGTCATGAATCATGCCTTTTTGAAAAACCTGTGGTGCCTTTCTGAAAAAAAATCGTGCCTTTTGGATAAGGAATCGTGCCTTTTGGCTAAGGAATCGTGCCTTTTGGCTCATGAATCGTGCCTTTTTGGTCATGAATCGTGCCTTTTTGCTAAGAAATCGTGCCTTTTTGGTCATGAATCGTGCCTTTTTGCTAACAAATCGTGCCTTTTGGAAAAACCTTTCGTGCCTTTTTGCTCATGAATCGTGCCTTTTTGCTAAGAAATCGTGCCTTTTTGGTCATGAATCGTGCCTTTTTGCTAACAAATCGTGCCTTTTTGAAAAATCTTTCGTGCCTTTTTCAAACAAAATCGTGCCTTTTTGAAAGAAAATCGTGCCTTTTTGGTCATGAATCGTGCCTTTTTGAAAGAAAATCGTGCCTTTTTGAAAGAAAATCGTGCCTTTTTGAACTGAAATCGTGTCATTTTTAATGGTTTGTGATTATTAATTTGACAGCCTCATGAATCGGGTTAGAATAGTAATATCTTACAACGGTCGATGGGAGCAGTTACTCGACGGAAGTCAGAGGTTCGTTGGATCTGATAACCGAGGAATGTATGTGTCAAAGAATTTGACTTACGATGAATTGGTGTCGATCGTGCATACTATTGTGAACTATGATGTAAGCAAATACAACGTTGATTTGTCATCAATATCAATGGTTCCTGGCAGTACGTGTCGCACATTTATAAGCAATGACGACGATGTCCAGTTTATGCTAGGGGAAGATCGAGTGATCCCTCAAGTATGTGTCAGTCTTATTGAGCGGACAGCTGGAGATGTGTTAGGGAATGATATTCCTCCTCCTGAAAATACCCTACAATTTGGATCCTTTAGTGGTAGCAACCAAGCGTTCACCCAAAGGAGTGGCAACGAAGGTGGGACAAACATGTTTGGTGTACCACAAGTTGTGGTCGACCATGCAGATGCGACTGAGACTCAATTTGGTGATGTGTTTGGTTGTCGAATTGAGCAGTATGATGCGCAGTACAATGAGCAGAACAATGACAATTACCCGAACCATGAGGTGGATAATGACGCAAATAATGAACATGTTGATGATTTGCAAAATGCGGATGAAGAGCATGCACATATGCAAACACATGGTAGATGTGTAGAAGGAATTAGTGGCACTGCACCAGCAGATATGCCTGGGACTTCCGAGGTCCGTTATAATGTGACAACATCTGATTCTGTTAATGCGACAACTTGGGTTATTCCGGGAGCAAATTCATACTCGTTTGGTACTGGTAGAAGCAGCACCTTGGAAGCTCAAGAACCGAGAACAATGATATATAAGGGTCAATTTTTCCCGAGTAAAAAGGATTTGAAGAGGCTAGTTGGCGATTTTGCGATGCGTAAGAACTTCGAATGGAAGGTGAAAAGGTCCAATAAGACAACTTTACATCTGGTTTGCATCATTGACGACTGTACGTGGAAATTAAGAGCGGTGAGGAGAGAAGAAGGGACTTACTTTCAAGTCAGAAGTTTTGTCAACGAACACACCTGTCCCTTGGAGGAGATTCACCGTCGCCATCGACAAGCTAGTGCAGTCACAATCACTGAAGTTGTTGCACCTAGACTTCAACAAGCCGATGGTCGTCTGATGCGTCCGAAGGACATAATCGCCGATATGAAAACAATGTATGGCATCCAAATCATGTACAGTAAGGCACATGATGCCCTGCAATATGCATTGTCATTGACCTATGGAACGCATGAAGAAAGTTTCCAACTGCTGCCATCTTTTGCATACGTTCTGGAACAACAAAATCCAGGCACAATCACAGACTTACAGTGCGCAGATGATGGTAAATTCCTTTACTTTTTTATGTCGTTAGGGTCCTCAATTAGAGGTTTTCGGAGGTGTATGCGTCCTGTGATTGCAGTTGATGGTACCCATTTGAAGGGAAGATTCGGGGGTACAATGTTTGTGGCAACTGCACAAGATGGAAACGAACAGGTGTATCCAATTGCTTTTGGGTACGGTGACTCAGAAAACAACCTTTCATGGGAGTGGTGTTTGGAGTGCTTGAGAGGTGCCCTTGGTCATATAGATGATCTGGTTTTCATTTCCGATCGTCATGCAAGCATTGAAGCAGGGATTTCTAAAGTGTTCCCTTATGCAACCCATACCATATGTTGCTGGCATTTTGGTGAAAATATGAAGAAGCGATTCCACAGAAAAGATGTTGCCGACATAATGGATAACGCTGCTAGGTCGTACTGTGAAATCCAATACGATCGCCACATGGAGGAGTTACGTAGACTGCACAAAGGTGCATACGATTATGCCATTGATGCCGGTCCACACAAGTGGTCCCGTGTTCATTGCCCCCAAAGAAGGTACAGGTTGATGACCACAAATGTTGCAGAGTGCATAAACTCATGCCTAAAATTTGCACGGCAACTGCCATTGATGACACTGGCAGAGTTCATTCGGAATATGCTACAAAAGTGGTTCCACGATCGTCATACAAATGCACGATCAATGCGTCATCGATTGACCGACGCAGCACATCTTGTGATCCTTAAACGTGTCGAGAAATGCGGTTATATGACCGTAAATGCAGTTGACTGGAACATATTTTCCGTCAGACACAAGGGAAAACAGTGGACGGTTGACTTAGCCCGGAAGACATGCACATGCAACAAATTCCAAATGGACTTTTTACCATGTTCACATGCACTCGCAGCGGCAAGGTACATGACTCCGTCCATTTATTGCTTTATAGTACCCAAACGTGAATCTAACCGTGTTCATTGTTGTAGGGAGCAGAACGTGGATTTCACATCTCTATGTGCGGACTACTACAAAAGGGAGACACTAATTGATGCATACTCGGTTCCTATCATGCCTGTTGGTCATCCTTCTTCATGGGTAGTGCCATCCGACATCACATCACGGGTGGTTTTAAATCCAAGGGCGAAGAGACAATCCGGTCGCCCGATGGAGGGTCGACATGTCTCGTCTTCGGAGAGGATAACCACACAGTCGTGTAGAAGATGTGGACAACCAGGACATAACAGCAGGAAGTGTTCCAACCCGCCTATGGTTAATGAAGGTCCCAGTACTATTGTACCCGAACAATACCGTCGCAAGTGTAGCATCTGTCATTCAACTGGACACAACAAACAAACGTGCCCTCTAAGGACTCTATCGTGGAATGAATGGAGTCTTATAAGAGGAGACTTGACCCCACGTCATAAATGCTGTCATGGAAGCGATTGAAGGGATGAGAGTTGCATTGGGTGCTGCTGTTGTGCTAAACTAGCTGTCTGTAGTGGCTTTTCCATCCTGGTCCCTATATATTGGCGCTCAAGATGCTGTTGTGACTGCTTATCCAACACTAGACGACAAGCATAATAACATATACAGTAGGCCAGAGTTAGTGATGTTTATTTGAGTGCAACGAGTTTCAGCTAGAGAGGACAAAAAGACGAACGATGCAATCATGTTAGGGCTTATGTTTTAGACATGTGTTTTAGATTTTAGCTGCTGTATTTTGTTTATTTCCTCAAGTCACCATACCAGTTGATATACTCATATATGGTATTTTTTAACTTTGTGTATGCTTTGATATATGTTCATATTTTAGAAATATTTTATGTTCGCAATTTTTTGTTAATTTAGTTGAACTTTGAACTGCAAACAACTTGAAATAAAAAAATAATAATTTCATTAACAACAGCTCTGTTTTGTACAACAACTACAATATCCTGGAGTTACAATAAACCTCGATGGCCATCTTTTGCCGGATGATGGGCATATCGGCTTCCGTCCAATCGAACGTATCCCTGTTCGCCGTCAGGTACTCAATCATTCTCAACGTATGGGCACCACAGTTTCCCCTGCAATTAACCACATGAACAACCATTAGCATTGATACATTTCAAAACGGATTGGGATAGAATAACAACTTGAAATAGTCATACCCCAATTCCTGTTGGGGCACCCGGTCGGCTGACACGAATAACATCCGGAACGGCCCATCCTTCTTTCTGTAACTCTTGTCACCCGGTTGTCTGTTCCTGTGAAAGTGCACCGTATAGAGCTGCGAGGGTAGCAAATAGCGCAGACATGCAAACTGGGCATTCCTGTGCCTAAATGGGACCTCTCGTCTGAACGAGTCAAACACAAGAATGTGACCCCACTGCAGATCGATGCTGGCCATGACCCAATGCATACCTCCAACGTTGCAAGGAATCAGAACCTGCAGGTGTTTCTCCAAGGTGTTATCAAAACTCGAATAAACATGGATGCAAAACTCGAATAAACACTCACAAGGTCAACATCGTGCCAAGGCCGTATCCCTAACGGGAGCTCCCCACGGACCACCGCAAGCTCATCATGGGACCATGTTTGCCCAAACACGGACCAACCTGCTGGGGGTTTCCTCTCTGGACCAGTGCCGATTCTGTCCCATTGGTGATCTAACAATGTCTGAAAGAAAATTAACCGAAACGTTAGGCAGAAGATGTATGAACACATCAATGTTGAAGCGAAAACCGTATAATATAACCACTTACAAAGAATTGGGAATCCAGTATGTTGATCCTCGAACCGTATACAGTGGGGTGCAATCGCTGACGCCTCCGGATAATCTTCAAGTATGCGTCAATGTGCTGAAAATTTGAACTTGTATTGTTAGGATTCAACCATTAACAACTGAGTTTTATAAAGACAGTTCAAGGAAGGAACATACCGTATCCTCCAACTCCATTAAGTTGGTTTGCAACCGGTGGAACCAAGTGATAGGAACACCAACTGGGTCGTGCAGATCCACATCACGTCTGCATAAGTAGGGAAAAAGTTACATAATACTGACTTACATATTTGTCGAAAAAAACTATAAACAGAATGTAATACTTACAATTCCCCCGACGTGCTCCTCTTGTAGTCTTCGTACGCCGCAAGCTGTTCAGGATGTACCAGTCCATGTGGATTCCATACATGTTCCGGCGGCGGCATCACCCGTGCCCTCTTTGGTTGACAGGGGTCTGTGTATGGGCTCCGTTCCATCCAACCTCGACGTCGAATCCGGTCTCCACGCCTTAGGGGTGGGGGAGTCTGTTCCGGAACATGGGGATCGGTGCGGGCTGAGGAGGAACTCGGTCCCCGTTCATCGACCTGTGACCGTGGAATCCGGTCTCCATGCCTTAGGGGTGGGGGCGTCTGTTCCGGAACATGGTGATCGGTATGGGCTGAGGAGGAACTCGGTCCCCGTTCATCGACCTGTGACCGTGGAATCCGAAGAATGAAATCTCTCCTCGACGAACGCCCAGAGGGGTCGACTGTGCTCTGGTCTATCGGAGGTCGCCGCTCGCTGGGATTGACTGGATGGGTACGCTGCGACGTGCGGTCAATGGATAGCTCCTGGATATCGACAGGATCATGCAGCAGCTGTGATGAGCGGTCTGGGGTGACTGCCTGCGACGGCCTATGCTCCAATAATGCTGTCTCTGTATCGCCGGGGACCGCCGGTTGTCCAAGTGCATCTGGAGCATCTGGAGCCTGCTGCTCAGGTACCGTGTCTGTAGTATGGGCCTCCCTATGTCTGGTCCCTGACCCTGTCTCATCATGATCAGTACCTGTCCTGCCTGTACTGAATGCTCCATCATAGTCATGAGGTGGTAGGTCATCGAACGGTGGATCCTCCTCCACACGCCCCTGCGACGGGGGACCCTGCGATGACGGGCCATGCGACGTCGGACCCTGCGACGACGGACCCTGAGAAGTCGGACCCTGTAGCGTCCGAATCATAGCCACCAACTCCTCATGCTGTGAATTTCTTTTCTCTTCATTCTTCTGGATAGCATCCATGACATCCGTCCGTAATGTTCGGACAGCATCCATCACTTCTGCTAATTTCTGCTCCCAGCCCTGAAAGGATTGCAGACTCTGTCAGTACTAAAACTATTAAGTCAATGGAAAGTAAATCATGCGGTTAAAAAAACGGCTTATGTACCTGTGGATGCTCTTCAACGCCTTCAGGTTGCTAACCTTCAGGTGCAGGCCGTCTGGGCAATGTGAATCGTACCCGCCTACGCCTCACGGGAATAGGACTGCGAGCCTCCAGGTCTGAATCACTAGGTCTAGGTCGTGGTTGTCTGAGTTGACTGAAAGGTATCCGCCTAGACCTCGTGGGACTCTCACTACCTCTGTCAACCTCCGGCTCTGAGCCCTCCAGATCAGAAGGTGCAGAATACTGAGGATCCATATCACTAGGTCCGTAATATGAATCCTCTGTATCACTGGGTCCGGCAGTCCTATGTCGATCGGGAACCGGGCGGTCACGAGGTAAATCTGCGGCATCGTCATCATATAGACTGCCTCCCAGGTCTATGCCTTCGTAGTACCGTTGACGCCTCTCAGCCTCCGTAGGCACCAATTCAGCCCGAGCAAACATCTGCAATCGGAGTTATATCATTGTAATTGCAAACATACTGAAAATAATAAACATTAACAACATCAATACTTACCCTTTCAGTGAAAATCTTATCCAGCGTTTTCCCCCGCGGTCGCGCAGTCAACTCCCATTTCAGAATACGTGGAGGGGGTAGCTCGATTACCCTGCGTTCCCCACATTTGTGCTTATTGCTGCTAAGATCCGGGATAACCTCAAAAGCAAATATCTGCATAATAGATAACACATTAGTGAAATAAAATATTTTCTATTAAAGTACGGCTGCAAATTATAAATTCTCACCAATAATGCGTGCACTAGACCGTATATGTTATACGTCTCAGTGGTGTTATCCGTGGCCTGTTCTTGCTGTCGTTGTTCGGACCGCTGCCGTGGACCATCCAAAGCATGCTTCAAACAAGATATGGTCCGCCTATACACGTATGCGCCCCACGGGAACGCATCAAAAGCGTCCAAGTCCTCAACTAGCTGAAACTGCCATAATGGAATTTTATATCTCTCGTCCACCCCCATCAGTATCCAGTTCAGCAAAAACAATAATGACAGCTTCACCGCATCGTACTGCTGCTCAAAAACACCACTCCGCAGCACTGCTTTCAGGTCTTCATTCTCTACGACTCGACCCTAAAAGTATCGGTCGTGTATGCCATTTTGTACCATCTCATAACTTGCTGGGTCGGGAATGATTCCGAACTTCAATCCGGTGATTACACAAAACTCAACCTTCGAGAACCGGACCGTATGCTTACCCAACAAAAATCTCATCTCATCTTCCGGGCCGTCGTGATTCAACTCGCGCAACAGCATCCGATGGACAATTCCAGCTGAAAAATTCATCTCCTGATGCATGTCAAGTAAATGACCGAAGCAAGACTCAGTAAACCGACGACGGTCTTCCATCCGAAGAAGTTCAGGTACACTTTCAAGTGCGTTGTGGACATCTTTAATGTCATTCACATGGTCATGCCGAGTAATTTTTCCCTGGAACCATTCTCCCACAGGGATTTTCAGGAAATCCTTCAGATTCACCCTCTGCATATTCACAAAAAAAAAAAAAAAACATAAGTACAAAAAGGCACGATCATAGTTCAGAAAGGCTCGAATACAGTACAAAAAGGCACGATCACAGTACAAAAAGGCACGATCACTATACAAAAAGGCACGATCACACTATAAAAAGGCACGATCACTATACAAAAAGGCACGATCACAGTGCAAAAAGGCACGATCACAGTGCAAAAAGGCACGATCACACTACAAAAAGGCACGATCACACTACAAAAAGGCACGATCACACTACAAAAAGGCACGATCACTATACAAAAAGGCACGATCACAGTGCAAAAAGGCACGATCACTATACAAAAAGGCACGATCACAGGGAAAAAGGCACGATCACTACACAAAAAGGCACGATCACAGTGCAAAAAGGCACGATCACAGTGCAAAGTTCAAAAAGGCTCGATTACAAAACAAAAAGGCACGATTACAATACAAAAAGGCACGATTACAATACAAAAAGGCACGATTACAAAACAAAAAGGCACGATCTCAATACACAAACGCTCGATTACAATACACAGTTTATAAAGGCACGATTACAACACAAAAAGGCTCGATTACTATACCAAAAGGCTCGATTACAAAACATAGTTCAAAAAGGCACGATTACATCACAAAAAGGCTCGATTATATCACAAAAAGGCACGATTACATCACAAAAAGGCACGATTACAATACACAGTTCAAAAAGGCACGATTCAACTACAAAAAAGGCACGATTCAACTACAAAAAGGCACGATTCAACTACAAAAAGGCACGATTCAACTGCAAAAACCTAGATCTTCATCGTTTTCAAACAAATTTTTTTCCAAAAATAAAACCCTAACCCTAACCTGATCTTATTCGAAAAAGAGAATGAATATGCTTACCTCACTCCTTCTGCTTCGCCGTTCAACCCTCGTCGACATCGCTACTGTTCCGGTGGTCACCGTCGGATTTTGGTTCTCGTGGCCGTCGGTTTCTCGGTCAAAGCTTTTTCTTTGAACGTTTGAAAAATCTCACAAAGCGACAAATGAAGGGTATTTTTGTCTGGTGACCATAAATGGTGCCTTTTAAACTTAAGTTAATAAGTTGGTGACTTTTCCCCAAAAGGCACCCTATTAAGTGCTATTTAAATTTCGAGCCCTTATTCAGTACTGCACATCACCTTTTAGTGTACAGGTAGTGTACAAGTGTACAACAACTCTTCCACAGGACCACATCCACATCAGTGGTGGGAGTTCAAGTCAATTTAATGCACATTTAATAAGTATATATATGGAGTTTTATTTTCAATGTCGTGAAGTAGATATATTCTGATTATAGGACTATAGGAGATCAACGTATCACGCTCACATACGTAGTGCTTGATCTCAACATGTCTCAATATACACCTCACTCATTCATTGTCAGATTTACAAAAAAAAAAAAAAAAACAAAACAAAACAAAAAAACAAAAACAAAAAAAAAAAAAAAAAAATTTATTACTCACTTATGTGAAGGGTCTATCCTTTACTTTATATATATGGTTTTTTATTTTCTACTTTTAATGACAAGATTAATAAATTCTTAACGTGTGCTAATTAAAATGGGTTTGCAAAATTTGTGTTGGGTTGAAATTCTTGTATGTGTTATAAGGGCATTAATGTCTTTTACATATGCTAAAAATGAGTTGCTTTTAAAAAAATAATTACCTTTAGTTTTCAAATTTAGCCTCTAAAATAGTAAATTGGGTTTAGTTTCAATTTAGTTTCCAAAATGGTAGCTTTCAATAAAACCCATTTATCGATTATTATTATTTTTGACAAAGACATTTATCAATATTTTTTTTAATTTTTATTAACGTTATAAATTCAGGATTTTATAGGAAAATTGTCAATCTTCTTAAGGGAGATAGATTAGTTAATTGGGTGGTTACAAATTAGCAAGTCTAAGATTTCCTTGTAAAGGCCTATAATATAGAAACACGTGTTTCTAAAATTCAACATCAATCTATTTAAAATAAAAATAAAAATTCAACATCAATCATTTATTTTTTATTTTTATTTTTTTTTTTTGAAATAAACATCAATCAATTGATTGTCCAACCTTTGGAGAAAAACTTGCATAAGATGGTTTCACAACCACATAGTGAGTCCGTCCGGTAGAAAAATAACATTTATATTAAAAACATAAAAATATATTTTTAAAGTATCAAATGGCAAGCTTTTATTATACGGGTAAGTTTCATGTAAGTTTTTCTCTAACCTTACAATACATTTACACGATAGTGACAAAAATTAGTAAATAGCCAAAGCAGAATCGACTCAAACCTCAGTCCTATAATTGTATCTCAATAATGTTTAAAACAATTAAGAAAAAAATCATGGTTTTTCTTCTTCTTCAATATTCTATACCTCTCTTAATTCTCTCTCTTTTATCTTTCTCCAAATCTTCACCACCACCGATCCCTTCTTTAATATCTCTTAATTGCACCGCTCCATCTCAAAACGTCGTCGTTAATACTACTACTGGTTATTGGTCTTGCTCGAACCAGACCATTATCATGGACTGGCGGGTTCAATTCGAAGCAGCTTTCGAAACGCTGCTTTTAAGACTTAGAGCTGATATGGCCATCAAAGTACTGGTGGTCGTCGTCAATAATCAACTCATGAGGTTTTCAACAGGGGAGGTTCAATATGGTAATCGCAGCAGTCAAGTAGTCTATGGTCTCGCCGAGTGTGTCCACAATGTTTCACACAAGGACTGTGAAGTTTGCCTAGAGAAAAGCAACGACAAGCTTTTGAAGTGTTGCGGAGGTGGTAATAATTATACAGATGGAGGCACTGTCGTGGTTGCTGGACATTGCATGGTTCGTTATGAGACTTACAAGTTCTTTTTGCGTGTTCTTTCTGATGCTAGTAATGGGTCATCATCGTCGGGAGCTGTTAATGTTTTGGTGAGTAATGAAAATGGTGGTAGTAAGTGTTTTCGATCGAAAGTTGTAGCTGTTTGGGGGGGTTGGATTGGGTTGTTTAGTTGTGGTTGTATTTTGTGCTTGGTTGTTGAGAAGATCAATCGTTAATAAAGCAAAAGTGCACATGACCTATTAGTGGAAATGGTAGTGCACCTCTCTTCACCATGGTGGTGAGGAGTTCAAGTTCCACAATAAGCATTTTACAAGCATGTGTGAGAAGTTTTCTCATAATTTGTGAGAGTAGTTATCCGGTGCGCTAATGTATTATCTGGTGGTGGTAGTGAAGGAGATGATCACGCTGGAACAAATGGTAAGTAAATTAAGTCTAGGCAATGTGGGTTTTTGTTTGTATGAGAATAAAACGATGAGTTTAGGTTGCTGAGTGTTGATTGAGTTGATAAAATAAATCAAACCATAGTGGCTTATCTTTAAACTGTACACGAGATAGAGAATGAAATTAACGTTTTTATAAAGGGAAATTGCACCACTCCAATCTACACAAGCTAGCTATGACTAATTAAAATGTCACAAAAAAAACACAATTGATTGTGTTTCTCACCTCCTCCTTCAATTTTAAGCGGTTAGACTCCACTTCGCTTATAAAAGTACATACAAATATGATGAGTTTTCTTCGATCTCGTTTATGAGAGTCAAATTCGAGCCGCACTTACTACTTTAGAGTTTAATTTAGACCTATAAGAAAAACCTTGACAACCTTTAAAAAGTTAGGAAATATAGTTGTTGTATGTATAATTTTGCCAGACAGACACGTCATCAAAGGAATCAACAAATGCTGGGGAGGACGGTGCCACGTCACTTGTTGACTAAAGTCAAAGGGGAAACGTGGGCCAGACAGCATGTCAATAAATCTCAAGTCAATAAGTCAAAGGTGTGGTCGCCAGAGATAGAACATGGTCGCCGAAGGGTGATACCCAGAGATGGAAGCACTCGTCGCATCAACTTACTAAGTACACACTAGCTCGACAGAAACACAGAAATAGAACCCTAATTCCCGGAAGACCCATGGCAGCGAAGAGTCATAAAAGGTAAAGATAGGAAACTTATCCTAATCCGTCGCAACGTGGGAGTCCTAATACAAGTCCAAAAGAAATCCTACCACCAATACGGCTAAAAACAAGGGGAAACCCTAATTATCATGTATAAATAGAATCACCTATCCCACGAGGAAGGGGTTCGCAAACTTAGAGAGAGAAGATAGCAATTGTATGAGAGATCTGAGTGTGTAACGAAGCAATAAGCCTAGTATTATTTTTCCTGCCCTCTGGGGCGCCGTGGTTTTTTCCCATTCAAGGGTTTTCCACATAAAATCTTTCTCTTGCATGCATTGATTACTTTCTTGCTTTTACTTTGAGTTAATATAATTGTTGAGTGCGTGGCAATCCAAATTTCACCGTCAACAATTGGCGCTAAAATGAGGGGGTCTTTTGAACAGAAACTTTGACGAACCCTTGCGAACTGAAAGATATGAACAACGACAGCGACAAAGATGGTAACTCCAGCGGAGATCAAATTGTTGAACCAGCTGCGCCGACAGGATATGGGGCGGTGACGATCGGGGAATTCTACAGCACTTCTAAACTGCATTGGTAAACTTAATCAGCGAGGCTAGCAAAATAGGGCTTTTGCTTCCCATAGGCCTAGGAGTCTCTTCTCCCTATGAGTTAACCACTCCTGGAATCCAGCCACCTGGGAGACTACGGTCGAAAGTTCACATTGCAACCCCCGATACTCAAGCAAGACAATCCACTGAAGAGACTCCCCAGGACTACCTTGAGAATTTCGAAGGAAGAAAACAAAGGAAGGGAAAAGGTGTGTTGAATGAAGAATCTATGGAGGGGTGAGACCAGGTGCGAATACATGGGGTTAATTCCAGTGACACATACCAAAAGAGCCGGCGGAGACACCGTTCTATCTCGTCTGAAGACAAGAGTCCTCGGCCACGAAGGGAATTACAATAAAAAAGAGTACGGCAAAGAAGATCTGAGAGCACAGAAGATCGAAGAACTGGTAGGAGCCCGGGTGATAGAGGCAATTATGGAAGAATGACAATTAAGAGCAGACTCGATCCAGCATGAGAGCCAACTGGTCAGCGAGATGTCACCCTACAAGAGCTATCAAGGAAGGTTTCAACGATGGCACGAAGATATGGTCGCAACGTATCTTCGAATGATGAGTCAGACAATCCATTCGTTGAAAGTATTGCTCGTACCCAATTTCCAAACAGATTCAGAATACCAACTATCGAGCAGTATAAGGAAAACAGAGATCCAAAAAAGTATATCCGCTGATTCTGCAATATCATGGCCCAATATTCATCCAACGACGGACTGCTGTGCCTAACGTTCCCTTAAACATTCGGCGACCTCGCCTCCAGGTGGTTTAGGTGACTCCCTCCGGGGAGCATTAATAGTTTTTCGAGCCTCAGCAAAGCATTCATAAGACAGTTCATGGGAAGTGTGCAGAGAAGAAAATCGCTTGCCCATCTATCAAACCTGAAGCAAGAACGTAATAAGTTGATCAAGAAATATCTAGCAAGGTTTGGAAAGGAGGTCGCTCAAATCGAAGACGCCAGTGATGTAGCTGTCATCGTAGCCTTCACCAATGGGTTGCAAAGCAGTCGACTGTCTATTGACCTGCGTAGAGATCAGCCAAAAACTTACGAAGAGATGATGGAAATAGCTGGTGACTGGAGGAAGAAGAAGTAGCACAAAAGGGTAATTACGTGCATGGCCACAAGCCCGACTCAAAATCAGAGCACAGGGATGACAAGAAAGCACAGTCGCGCGATCGTCAGAAAGATGAAAAGAACCAAAAGGGGCAACCTAGGGAAAGCAGAGGAAACAACCGAACCAGTAGGTTCCGGGGAAGGTATGGCCACTACACCCCTCTAACAGGTGATCAGGAGGAGATACTTTCCGTAGTAGAAGACAAGGGACTCGCCAAGTATCCTCGGCAATAGTCATCTAATGCCCGAAAGGACACAACCAAATACTACTAATTTCATAAAGATCACGGGCATGACACTTCAAAATGCTTCTAGCTACGTGATCATATTAAGAGTTTAATCAGAGAGGGGCACCTAAAAGATTTTACTCTGAAGGGAGACAAGCATGGCGGTCGCCAAGATAGCCGCCAAGGAAGTGGGCAGGAAAGGAAAAACCCAAGGAGAAGCAGCCCCGGCGTTACAACAAACACCATTTTTGGTGGACCCCATACCGGTAGAAGTAACCGAGAAAGGATGTCAGAAGTCCGAGAAATAATGTACGAGAGCAAAAATATGGAGATAAACTCTGTACAGAGAAACCCTAAGAAAGGAAGAGAAGGACATGACCCCATAACATTTATAGCAGAAGACTCAGACGGGATTGATGCCAAGCCCAATGATGCAATTGTAGTGGGGGTTCAGATAGCACACAAGGACGTTCTCCGAGTAATGATAGACAATGGGAATTCAACTGACATTTTGAGTGCCAAGGTATACGATGAACTGCGACTGGACATGAGAGATCTGGAGCCCTTCCATGTGCCATTGAAAGTTTTCGGGTGTGTAGAAGTGAGATCGTTGGGGACCGTAAAGCTACCGGTGAGGTTTGGGACAGCACCATGCCGGCGAACAATCCTGCTGGATTTTGTCATGGTCGACATTCACAACTGGCCGTATAATGCTTTACTCGGCCGACCATTCCTTAACAAAGCCTGAGCAGTCACTTCAACCCACGCATTAAAAGTAAAATTTCCTATAGAGTTTGGAGTTGGGGAATTAAAAGGATCCTAGGAAATGGCCTGCCGCGCTAACCTCTCAATTTTCAAAGACAAGACAGGAGTAGAAACTTTAGGCATATTCGAGGTAAATAAGGAAATGCAAGAAGAAAATCCATAAGCTTTCGAATTGGACCCAAGGGATAAAACGAGCAGAGAAAAAGAAGAGCCCACTGAGTCTATTGTTCTAGACGAGACGGAACCTGATAAAACAGTCAAGATTGGTGCAAGGCTGGCCGAACAAGTCAAGAGAGATGTATCGAACTTGTTGATAGAGTACAAGGAAATTTTTGCGTGGAGCCATGAAGACATGCCAAGGATTAGTAGAAGCGTGATCTCGCACAACCTGGCCGTAGACGAAAAAAGCAAACCGGTGGTACAAAAAAGGAGAAGCTTTAACCCAGAGAGGAGCGCAGCAATAAAAGAGGAAATCTCTAAATTACTCGCCGCATGATCAATCAGAGAAGTTAAATATCCGGAATGGGTGGCAAACATAGTCCTTGTAAAGAAGAAGAACAGTCAATGGAGGATGTGTGTAGACTTCACTGATTTAAACAAGGCTTGCCCCAAGGATAGCTTCCCATTACCAAGAATCGACCAGTTGGTCGATGCAACAGCCGGACATGAGACGTTGAGCTTCATGGATGCATACTCAGGATATAACCAAATCAAGATGCACAAGTCAAACGAAGAGAAAACAGCATTCACCACGGATCAAGGGTTATACTGCTATACAGTCATGCCATTCGGCCTGAAAAACACTGGAGCGACTTACTAGCGCCTAATCAACAAGATGTTCGCCAGACAAATAAGGAAGAATATGGAGGTATATGTTGACGACATGCTAACAAAGAGCGTCATAGCTGACAAACATGTAGATGACCTGAGAGAGACATTCGAAGTGTTAGCTAGATATGGAATGAAGCTGAACCCTGTAAAATGTGTATTCGGCGTACCGTCTGGAAGGTTCCTAGGATATCATGTGCATCAGAGAGGAATAGAGGTGAACCCTGACAAGATCCAGGCATTGGCTAAAATGGTATCCCCAAAGACCTTGAAGGATGTCCAAAGACTCATAGGATGCTTAGAATCATTAAACAGGTTCATAGCAAAATCAACGGATCGGTGCCTACCATTCTTCAAAGCTCTCAAGAAAGGCAAGGGGGTTGAGTGGAACGAAGATTATGAGAAGGCATTTCAAGCCCTGAAAGAATACCTCGGGCGAGCACCACTGCTGTCAAAACCAGTAGCCGGAGAAATATTATACATGTATCTATCTGTCTCTGAAGCAGCTACAAGTTCTGTACTGGTGAGACTGGAAGAGGGGGTTCAGAAATCGATGTATTACACAAGCAAAGCTCTGTTACCAGCTGAGACAAGATACTCGCCAGCCGAGAAAATGGCACTCACCCTGATAACAGCGGCGAGGAAGTTAAGGCCGTATTTCCAGGCTCATAAAATTGGAGTATACACCAACTGCCCACTGAAACTAATTTTACAGAAGCTAGAGGTATCTGGTAGACTAACCAAGTGGGCGATCGAATTAAGTGAGTTTGATGTAGAGTATTTCCTAAGGACAGCAATCAAGGGCCAAGCAGTGGCGGATTTTGTGGTAGAGTTCATCGAACCAAACATAGAAGTGGCAAGGATAATGGTGGAGCAAACCAAGAAAACATTCAGGTGGCAACTTCGCATCGACGGGTCGTCAAACACGCATGGCAGCGGGGCAAGGGTAGTGGTAACAACCCCGGAAGGAGATTCAGTCGAATGTGCCTTGTGTTTTGACTTCAAAGCTACTAACAACCAAGCTGAGTATGAAGCGCTCATAGCAGGACTAAGATTTTGCACGGTTCTAGGAGCCGATGAGGTAGAAATTTTCAGCAACTCCCAAGTCATTGTTAATCAAGTACTAGATGAATACCAGACGAGAGACGAAAACATGATCGCTTACCTAAAATTAGCAAAGGAGCTGCTGGGGAGGTTTAAAGAGTACATGATTATCCAGATTCCCAGAGAAGAAAATGAACAGGCTGACGCCTTGGCCAAGTTGGCATCCGCCACAATCAACATCTGGCCCAGAACTATTCCCATGATTCACCTACTGCAGCCAAGTATAATCAAACAAATGGAAGTTGGGGCAATCTTCGGCAAGACAGATAGCTGGATAACACCAATCAAAGAGTACCTTGTCAATAACGTACTCCCAAGTGATCCAGTAGAGGCAAAACGACTGAAGTACAGAGCTACAAGATATTCAGTCCTCAATGGAGAACTGTACAAGAAGGGATACTCAAGGGTGTTGCAGAGATGTGTCGGACATGAAGAAGCAGAAGGGATCCTGAAAAGCATACATAGTGGAAACTGTGGGAACCATGCTGAGGGTGTAAGTTTAGCCCACAAAACATTAAGACAGGGTTTTTACTGGCTAACGTTGTTCGCCAATGCAAAAAGGATAGCAGCAAGGTGTGAGGCGTGTCAGAGAATTGCGAACAACATTTGCCAACCACCTGAACTCTTGCAGAGCATCACCTCGCCTTAGCCATTCGCCATGTGGGGAATTGACTTGATCAATCTAATGCCAACAGCACCTGGAGAAGCAAAACATGCCATTGTGGCTGTGGATTATTTTACAAAATTGGTAGAAGCCGAGTCATTGGTGCACATAACAGAAGAAAACACTACAAGCTTTGTGAAGAAAAATATCCTGTACAGATTCGGGATACCAAACACCATCATCATTGATAATGGAACCCAATTTGATGGCAAGAAATTTAGGGAGCTGTGTGACAAGTATGGAATCATCAACTGCTACGCAATTCCAGCACATCCACAGACAAATGGCCAAACTGAAGCAGTGAACAAAATCATAAAGCACAACCTGAAAGCCAAGCTGCCTGCGAAGAAGGGTAGCTGGGCAGAGAAGTTACCACAGGTACTCTGGGCATATCGAACCACAGAAAAAAAACTCAACAGGTGAGACCCCATATTCCATGGCTTACGGAGCTGAAGTTGTCATTCCCGTGGAAACATACTTCTCTTCACCAAGAGTACAACTCTTTCAACCAGAGCTCAATATTGATATGCTAAAGTGCGGTCTGGATGAGTTAGAAGAAAGAAACGAACGCGCACAAATAAGAAACGCTACTTACCAACAAAGGGCGGCCAGGTACTACAATTCACATATGTGTGAAAGAAGGTTTGCACTCGGTGACTTAGTGCTAAAAATGGTGAACCCGGGAACGAGAGATAAAGCTGCCGGATCGCTCGCAGACAAATGGGAAGGGTCTTATCAAATTACAGGCATAGCCGGTCATTGAGCATATCACATCACTCGAGAGGGTTTTGGCGAGCTACCTCGACCATGCAATACACAGTACCTGAAGATATACTACCCGTGACCTTGTCACCGCCTTCTTGGATTTTATTTTACCGTTTTCATTTTAGCATTTCTTTCCCTTTCTCGTTTTTGTCGAGGATTGTAGGATATATTCAATAAAGAGTAATTTATTACTATGAGCTCATGGTTTTGCTCACCAAAGGGGTAAATCTACTCGCCAGCTTACGATTATGAACCACTCGCCGTTGCGTAAAGACAAGTTTGAAACTCGTAGCGACAAAAGCGAGCAAAACAAACAGGGTCAAAGTTAAACACGCCACCACAACCCGGACGTGTTATAAGACCCAATGGTGGTCGCCACCATAGATAAAGCTAGACCTCTTAAAAGACGTGAGAAGCGTCCAGCCGAAACACACATGAATTGTGTCTCAATAAGAAACGCTGGGGGTCGAAAAAGCTAGCTGAAAATAAAATCACTAAAGTCAAAAGCAAAAATAGGAGATGTCCCAATAGTATGCTTAAATAAAATTTGGTGTATGGTCGGATACGTCATGACAAACACTGAGTACGCCAAAAACTCAGCAATGATAGCTGATTAAAAAACAATAGTATGCTTAAATAAAATTTGGTGTATGGTCGGATACGTCCTAACAAACGCCGAGTACGCCAAAAACTCAGCAATGGCAGCTGAATAAAAAATAATAGTATGCTTAAATAAAATTTGGTGTATGGTCGGATACGTCCTGACAAATGCTGAGTACGCCAAAAACTCAGCAATGGCAGCTGAATAAAAAACAATAGTATGCTTAAATAAAATTTGGTGTATGGACGGATATGTCTTGACAAACGCTGAGTACGCCAAAAACTCAGCAATGGCAGCTGAATAAAAAATAATAGCATGCTTAAATAAAATTTGGTGTATGGTTGGATACGTCCTGACAAACACTAAGTACGCCAAAAACTCAGCAATGGCAGCTGAATAATAAAAATAACAAAGCCGAAAACTCAGCAAGAGCAGTTGAATAAAATAAAAATGAAGCTAAAGAAGAGTTATAAATTTTATAAAGGATTATTTACAACTGAAGCTACAAAAAGGTATGGAGAGTTATTTACAGCTGAATTGCAAAAAGGTATGGCATAATCTCAACTAGCTGTCGGAGAATCCTCGCTGTCTTCGTCATCCTCAATCTCATCTTTAGAAGGCCAGACTATCTCTTTGTCCCCATCCGGCATGAAAGGCCCGTAATCCCTACCGGTAACAGGACTTAAATCGGGTTTAGCACCAGAACTAGAAAAGCTACCCTTCTGACCGAAGTAATAGGTGTTGAAGGCACGCTTACTGGGAACTTCTAAGTGCATGGGATGGGGCTCAGTCCTGGTATAACGACAGTGAGCTTTCCATCGTTTTCTTTGTTCTTTAGTTGAACCCACTGCGTTGGCCATATGCAACTGAAGAGACTTGTCGAAGCGCCTTAGAGCCTTTTCATTCGAATGATCCTTCATGGCGAAGAACTTTTTCGACTGCCTTATGCCTCGTTCAAATTCGCGCAACAAAAGCGCATCATAGGCAGGGGATCTCTTAAAACGATCAACTGCTTCAACCTCTAATACAGCCTTTAAGTCGTTGAAGATGACATCACGCGAAGACAACTAGTTGCGCAAGTCCAACGCCTCATACTCAGCTTTCTCTTTAGCCTCCTCAGCTAGTCTCTCAGCCTCCAAGCACGCTGCGAGTGATTTTTGATTAGCAGACAACTGCTCTTTCAGCGAGCGAATCTCCTCCTCAGCAGCAGATAATTTTTCTTCGGCAGCTAACTAAGCAAAAAGGTAACCATCCGTGGATTCTCTCAACTAAGTAAGTTGCTGAGCACGAGATTCTTCAGCAGAAAGCTTCTCAGCTGCCAAAGTGGAAGCCTGCTCTCGCAGACGTTTTACATCCCTGGAAAGAAAATTCTCACGCCTATAGTTTTCAGCGAACTCAGACATCATCTGAAAAGAAAACATACAAAGTCAGGAAACGCACAAACGGAAATACAATAGGAGTACTGTGAGAAACCCACCAGAGATTGGCAATTGAAGAAAAACTTCATTTTCCTGTTACAAGACCTGCTCTTCACATGCTCCCAACCTTCACCAACATAGACGTCGTTGTTGATTAGATACGAGCAAATCTCCGCAGCTGTGAAGTCTGAAAGGGAAACAGACTCAGCTCCGTCACCAACTTCGGTTGGACCAACGGGAGGAGCTTCACGGGTAACACCCGAACTAGATGCAAAAGCCCCAGGTTGTTTTGATGACCCCGGTTTATCAACTAGCTCAGGTCGACCAGATGGCCCAGGCTGATCAGCGGAAGAAACATTCGGTTCACCTGTAGCCGCCGGAGGAGAAGCTACACTAGTCGGGGTAGGGGTAGAAACATTTAACTCGTTAACTCCCTTGGGGAGTGGAGACACCACCGCACTCACCCCTTCAACAGGAGCCTCAGGGACAGTTGTTTGGGTAGGGGGAGTCCCTGCGAGTACATGTTCATCAGCACCCTCATTTTCTGAAGAAACAACATACTGCACAACCCTTGACGCCCGTTTTGGGGGTCGAGCAGTATGATCAGGGGTACCCTCAGCCGGGCGTTTGCCTCTACCGGTTCTGGGGGTCAGATCACTTGCAGGATCAAGGGGAGTCTCAGGGACATCCGCATCAAAAATAAAGATATCACTAACCGCCCTTGAAACGCCAACCTTCTCTTTACCCTTACGGTTGGGGGTAGTCGCAGCAGGGGTACTCGCAGCGACCTTTGGATGCACAAGGGGCTGCCCCGATTCAACACCTCCCCCAACAACATCACCAACTTTCTCGCCGTCTGAGGGATCACCACCATCCGGGCTAGCAATTCCTTCCTTAGCCAAACCAGCAACATGTCTTTTACTGATAGCCTCAGAATTCTTCACTGCCCGAGCTTGCAAATCGCAAACTGTATCGAAGTCACACACTGTAAAATATAACCAGGTATCATTAACTGAGTAATCAAAATAGTAAATATCAAAAATAAGCATGCGAAACTTACGGCGAGGAAGTCTAGTAGGCAGGCGTGTAAAAATTAGCTGGGCAATCATTTTTTCCTCGTCCAAGAGGAACGATCGACCCCTCTCGTCCAAAGGAAGGACAGCAGCCGTAGGAAGATGAGATATCTCCGCATCCAGTAGAATGGGGATCCCTTTCGACCAAGCTTCAGGAGAAGTAAAGTGTCTAGGAACTTTCCTTGCCGGAAGATTATGGTGACTACTGGCGGGCACATCTCTGCCCCATTCACTACCAATGAAGAACCAACTGTTCTTCCACCGCTTATTCGAGGTAGGAAAACCCCAAATGAAGCCTTTCTTCTTCTCGTCGCTAGAAACCTCCACCTGCCCAGGGTTCGCCACACCCTCAGGGATCTAGTTCTCCACGGCTGAAGAAAGAAGAAAATACGTGCCACTATTACCCGCTTGCCTCAAGTGTAAAAATGACGAATCTCACGGGGTGAAGAGGGGCTGTAACCCTTAAGCCTCCACATCAAACACAAGCACATTAAAATCTTATAATTATTGGGGGCGAGTTGGGCAGGTGCAATCTAGGCATCGACAAGAAATCTGGCAATGAATGGCTGAAGGGGAAGGGTTACCCCATAATTAAGCATTGCGCCATAAATGGTGACCACATTCTTAAGAGGATTCCACGCTGCTCGATCACCAAGTAACGTCAAAGTCACTGCATTCGAGATGTCAAAACGACTTTTATATTTGCGAAGTTCTTCCTCGCCAACCACATTGATTTCATAGTCGAAGGAACACAGACGATCGAACGAGAAGTGTAGTCTATCTCGCTGGTGATCTTCAACATCTGAGTCGACAGTTGTCTGAGCATCCAGCAAAGATCCCCGGGGAACCCTAGAAGCTCGTCGCCTACTGCCACCGGGTTTCGAAGACCTTGTCATTTCTGGAGAGTCACTACCAAAAGACAAGAGAGAAGAAGCGTCAAGGATAAAATTTTCCTGAGCAGAAGGAATATAAACAGAAATTGGGGTAGGAGAATCCGGGTGAAAATTACGAATCAACTGTTCAATTTTATCCACAGCAACCTTATCACCAAGCTCTAAAGCTTGCATCATTCGATTAAAAAGGGAAGAACGCAGAGAAGGGTCCATGAAAACTCATCAGAAAAATCCTAAAAAGAGAAAATGTGCAGAAGATTTGGGAAAGCAAACGAGTTGGCGCAACCAAGTTCGATGAACCGCTGGTCAATCGGAGACAGGAAGAAGAGGCTGCTACGAATTTCCAATAAGAAAAGGAAGAAAATAAAGTAAATGGAGAAACGAAACGGTTTTGTTCTAAGAAAAGTGAAGATTAATGGAGCCGCAAGAATTAATAGGGCAGAAAGGCGTTTCACAGTAAAAGAGGGAGTTTTTTAAATTCAAAAATCAGAAAAAGGAAAACTGATAAGGTAAACTACAGTCACGGTGAACAGCCGCTACAATATCCACCAGATAACAGACATGTGGCGCCTTGGGGATCACCAAGCAGTCAAAACTTACTTTTACTATGTCAAGCAAATGGAAGCGTCAGAAATTATGTGGCCAGGAATGAAGGCTTGCACCGGAAGAATCAATTGAACAAATTCAACATGTGGTGAAAATAAAAAGAGGAAATAGGAGTATATAACACTTTTTTAATTTTGAATTGTACAAATATCAAACTTTAATAACTCTTGTTTTAATAGCACCAAAAATGAAATTTGGACAAAAATACCCCCCAGCTTCTTTTCTTTTCTCTTGTGTGTCCTCACCTTCTTCTTCCTTTTTCCAAAACCTCCATTGATGAAGCTTCAATGGAGGTGCCACCATCGACCGGTGAGTTGACCGGCAAAACCACCGGGAAAACGTTCGTCGAGTGCCAATAATTGTAACCGAAGTGTTCGTTTTCATTTTCGAGTTGTGTAGAGAGAGAAACGAAGCAAAACCCAAATCGTCGCGAATCTTCATTGTCCGATTTATGACGATCCGTCGCGAATCTGATGAAACCGATGGCACCAACGAACTCGGCATCATTCAATCTTCCAGATCCAACTATTTCCAGAGTCAACCGGCGCCGTCGTCGAATCGTCACTGTCGCCATTAATGGAGGTCGAACAGAATAAGTCCCGAACAAACTTGAATTAAGTCTCGAAAACGCATGAATAAGTCTCGAAACGCATGAATAAGTCTCGAAAACGCATAAAAAAGTCTCGAATTTTCGAGAAAAAAAATAAAAAGGAAAAGAGCAAGTGGGGGTAATTTGGTCTCATCACTTACTTTGGTGCTATTTAAACATGACTTATTAAAGTGGTGCTATTTGCACAAGCCCTCCCCCAAAAAGTGCTATTTAATTTTTGGCCCCAAATAAAAAAGGGGGAAATTATTTACAAAACACATTGGAAAGCTTAAACATAGATATAAATACTGCTCGCGGAGACAAACGAGTTGGAAGACCAAAACATTCGCTTAGCTCGAAGTATTTATGGGGGTATTGTTGTATGTATAATTTTACCAGACGGACACGTCATCAAAGGAATCAACAAATGCTGGGGAGGATGGTGCCACGTCACTTGTTGACTAAAGTCAAAGGGGAAACGTGGGCCAGACAGCATGTCAATAAATCTCAAGTCAATAAGTCAAATATGTGGTCACCAGATCAAGATATGTACTCGTCACCGAAGGGTGATACCTAGAGATGGAAGCACTCGCCGCATCAACTTACTAAGTACACACCGGCTCGACAAAAACACAGAAATAGAACCCTAATTCCCGGAAGACCCATGACAGCGAAGAGTCATAAAAGGTAAAGATAGAAAACTTATCCTAATTCGTCGCAACGTGGGAGTCCCAATACAAGTCCAAAAAGAAATCCTACCACCAATATAGCTAAAAACAAAGGGAAACCCTAATTATCATGTATAAATAGAACCACCTATCCCACGAGGAAGGGGTTCGAAAACTTAGAGAGAGAAGAGAGCAATTGTATGAGAGATCTAAGTGTGTAACGAAGCAATAAGCCTAGTATTATTTTTCCTGCCCTTTGGGGCGTCGTGGTTTTTTCCCATTCAAGGGTTTTCCACGTAAAATCTGTCTCTTGCATGCATTGATTACTTTCTTGCTTTTACTTTGAGTTGATATAATTGTTAAGTGCGTGGCAATCCAAATTTCACCGTCAACAATAGTCTTCATAAGTATGCTAATCAAGCTTCTTAGTTTTTCTAAAACCGGATCACAGTAATATTTTTAACCAAAATTTATCATGGATGACAGTACTTGTAGTATATATTTGGAATCTGACCATTACACGCTGGATTGGATAATTTTATAAAAACTATAATGTAACTTTGTTCAAGAAATGAAAATCAAGCACAAGATCACAAAATAGTACGTAGATAGAGCCACTACAGAAAAAGCAATTGACTTGTTGGATAGTTCATAGTTGATACATTTACAATAAAACTCATATCATCATGGCTAGCTTGCAAGTTAAAAATAAGAATGTATGTCCCGCATAAGGGCTCGATAGAGCTCTGATGTTGCTGTTGCAGTTAATAGTTTCGCGGCCAGATTGCGATTATCTTCCTCCCACTTGCTGCGATCTTCTCTATACACATCTCTTATTTTCTTCAATTTTCTCTCCCATTTATCTTTCTTTCTCTTCAACTTCATTTCATAGTACTCTTCATATCGGATTATTGTTATGTTTCATGGGTTTAAATTGATTATTGTTATTGTGTTATTCCCACTTTCATATCGGATTTGGATTTTTATTCTGATTTGATTCAGATTTTTTTTTTTTTTTTTTTTTTTTGGGGTGGGGGTGTGAGATTTTTGATTTTTTTTAAATAAATAAATTTTAACTCTACGGTGTGTTAGTTTTTCTTTAAAAAAAATTAAAAAAAAATTACTTTTTAAATTGAGGAAATAGAGAGAAATAGCACCAAAGTATGTGATTTGCCCAAATTGTCCCTCACTTATTCTCTCTCTCTCTCTCTCTCTCTCTCTCTCTCTCTCTCTCTCTCTCTCTCCTTTGTTTTTTTTTTTTTTTTTTCAAAGAACTCCATTGATCCATCGATGGAGGTCGGACAGACCTCAAATGGAGGTCGAATGGAGGGCAAAAGACCTCCATTGGAGTCGAAATGACCTCGACCTCCATTGGTGGTCGATGATGAAGAAGATTAAAAAAAAAAAATAGAAATAAGTCTCGGATATTTAGAAATAAGTCTCGGGTAGGTCACCCGAGACTTATTTCAAGTTATTTCCAGCTACCCGAGACTTATTTTAAAATACCTGAGACTTATTTCTAGATTTTATTTTATTTTAATCCTCTTCTTCTTCGATCACCAATGGAGGTCGAGGTCATTTCGACTCCAATGGAGGTCTTTCGCCGTCCATTCGACCTCCATTTGAGGTCTGTCCATCAATGGAGGTTGAAAAAAAAAAAAAAAAAAGAGGAGAGAGGAAGTGATGTAGAACAAGTGGCCGATGTGTACATGATGAAGAGAGAACATCCTAAATTCAAGGGCAATCGAATTCCAATAGTCCAGGCATCGAAGTCGGAATGACGCGAAACTTTCCCAGTTGAAGCGTTTCGGCAAGACCGTCAATAATCAACAGCTTTGCTGTTGAGGCATACCCCTTTTTAGTCGAATTCCATCGTTTAGGCCCCGAAATTGCCATTTTTGCTATTTAAGGAAAGTTTCGCTTTAGCCATAACTTTTGTTTTCCAAGTCCGAATCGACTTCCATCAATTCTGGCTTGCTTAGGTTTCCTAGTAGTTTTTATTTCCCCAATTATCTCAATTTTGCTATTTTAGTAATTTTTAGTAATTAGTCCCGTTTCTTGTCCAACAAGGATTAAGGTTAGGTTTTTCGCTTTAAATATGCTTGTAAGCCTTTTGGCCGAATTATTCAATTATTCAATAAAAATTTCAGACTTTTCTTTGAGAGTTTCTCTCGTTTTCTAGTAGATTCTAGAAGTTTATCACAGAATTTTGACGTTGGTCGTATTCTTTGTGTTTTCCGCTGCGTTAGGAAGAAAGAGAGAGATAAAGAGAGATTAGAGGCAATTTTGGCAGATCACCTTAATTGGTGCTATTTCTACAAAACTTATTAAGTGGGTGACTTTTCCATAAATGGCTTTGGAAAGAGTGTTAGAAATTTTAAGGACTCTATAAATAAATAAAGGATTATGGCAACTGACACGTGTCAATTGCAATGTGCTACACAAAAATTATAAGATTTTTTTATTAAAAAAATTATATATGTATAATTATCGGATTCAGATATATCCGATCTGGATCGGATTCCGACTAGATTCGGACTCGAACCGGATTTGAATCCGGATCGGATTTAGAAAATCTTCATATTCGGATAATTTGAATCCAAACAATAATTTTTCCATTCCATATCAGATTTTCGAAAATCGGATATGGATTTTTTTGGTTCAAACTTTCTTATTGTCTAAAATTTCGGATCGGATTCAAATCGCATCCGATCTGATTTACATCTCTAAACATATATATTACTACACATACGTCTTGAAAATAACTGTTCTACACGTTCATAGCAATGCATGCTTGTTGCATCGCAATGCAAATGCATTCCATTCCAAATTGCACTACAAAATTAATTATTTGCTTAGATGTGTGCCGTAAATGCATGAAAAAAGTGGATTGAATTGAGTGTCATTTTG
Organism: Acer saccharum; assembly: GCA_030490815.1. Classification (NCBI taxonomy): domain Eukaryota; kingdom Viridiplantae; phylum Streptophyta; class Magnoliopsida; order Sapindales; family Sapindaceae; genus Acer; species Acer saccharum. The sequence goes on from CM059873.1 coordinate 8,362,302, forward strand.
CAAAAGGGTGCCTCCAGCATCCAATAACACTGATTGTATCACTTCACTAAGGCCCCGTTTGATTTTTTGTCTGAAGACTGAATAGTGCTGAATGTTACTGAAGACTGAATAGTGACTGAAAACTGAAAACTGAAAAACATGTTTGTTTTTTTTTACTGAAAACTGAATATAAGTGATAAGTTGTTTGTTTTTTTAAGTTATAAATATCTGAAAATAAATACTTTGACATCTATACCCTTCTAACTATTATTTGTTATATATTTACATTTTAATATATTAAGGACAACTCTAACATGTAAATTAATTATAAAATAAATTTATTTAGTTATTAATAATATTTCAACAGTGATAAGGTTAAGTTTGCAGACAACAACATAACATTTGGGAGTTGAATCATTCGGCTAAATCACTGCCATGGAGGGAGAGAGATAACTAGCACCTTGGTAAGTGCCTCATGTATAGCAGGCTTTTCTTATGGTTCTACAGGTGTGTGTATGAGCGAGATGTTCTTGTTGTCAAAACGTACAAGAAAAAGTGTGCAAGTTTGTGAAATTGAAGCAGTCAACTGTGCGGAGTGCTTTAGGTGGCCTGGTGTTTTAGCTAACAGTTCATGAGTTGATTGTGCTGTGACGTTGATGCTTGCAACCTAGAAGACATTGAAGTACGTTGGTGCTTTGAAAGAAAACTTCTTGTCTGGCATTTGAGCTGTTATGGTACTTGTCATTGTGGGAAAGTTTGGCTACTTTTATTTTATAAATTGTATCATTTTATTGGGACGTGTATATAGAATACAAACCAAATGGTTGTGTTCTGGGTTTCGAGTGGTTTGAGTTTGTATCTCTAGATTTTACATCAATTGATGGTTATATATATATATATATATATATATATATATATATATATAACTTCTTTTTTTTCTTACTAAAATTAACATCTCAAAACCCAAAAAAATTAAGAACTCGTAACAAAATCTGTCTAAAATAAAATTAATAAAACTAATTATCAAATTATAGAAAAATAAAGAAAGAGTCTCTACCGAAATATGCTAGGAAAATTTGTCTCTAGTTGTTTGTGTTTTGAAGCCGCTAGGTTTTCTGATGTTAAAGTTCTTTACGGTGAGAAGAAAAAAAAAAGTATAAATATAATTAGGACTTTAATAGAAGACAAAATTGGAAATAGATTAAATTAGTGAGGATAGTTTTGGAAGTAAAACTTTGTATTAAATTCTCCTGGATTTGTGTTAAGTGAAAAGTGAAAAATTTTCACTTTTCAAAACAAGTGGTTTTAGGTGCTTATTAAGTGATTTTAACACTTAAAAAATCAAACAAAATAACTTAATGTAACACATTAAGTGCCATTCAGTGTTAAGTGGAAAAATCAAACAGGGCCTAATAGTATTTTCGGCCAATGGAGGCATAAGTGTCTTGAACTGGCTTTGTCAATTGCAGAAGAGTGCCTCCAACATCCAATAACACTGCATCATATGCTCTTTTAATCGACTTTCCTCCTATCATTAAAAAAAATATATATTTTATTTTTTTTTAAATTCCTTTTTTTTTTTGTCATTATGAAACACCTACTATCTAATATTACATTAATGACAAGGTGGACGGACAGAGTGGATGTGCATAAAAGAACAAGGAAGACGGTTAGGTTTGAAGGTTTTGATAATAGAATTCCCATGGCAGCATTTTGTGATACAAGCTTCCATTACTTTACTTACACTACAACAAATTTAGGGCGCGTTCGGCGACTTTCTCCGGAACCGTTTTTTGTTTTTAAAATTAAAAAAAATGGAAAACACGTTCGGCACGCGTTTAAAAAAAAAAAAAAAAAAAAAAAAAAAAAAAAAAAAAAAAAAAAACTCTGTTTTCATTTATTAACGCATGAAATGCCGCGCCATTAAAAACAACTTATTTGTGTTCTCCAACTTTTGATTTCGTTTTTGAGGGGGCCACGCATTAAATGGTTTGTTGTATATGGGATATGGTCAACACTGCAACTTGTTTATGTTTACTTTTATTTTATTTTTTAAAATAATTTTTACATTTTTAACGGATAAAAATTTCTCAACAACAACAACAAAAAATAGACAATTGAAATTATACGATTATCTCTATTTAGTATTTACCCATGACACAATAATAATATTAAATTACATTTTACCTATAATAATATTATTAGGCTTCATCCATCTAAATTTCACACTTTTTTTTAATATTACAATAATTTAAGATTTGAAAAGGACGACCGACTCAAACCCATAACTTTTTGGTGTATGTGGATATATAATTTATCCCACTTACAACATGTATTCACTTACCAATCGTATTCACCCACCACGTAGGCAACGGCTGATTCCAATTACATGTTGTGTGTTGTATAACTTTGTACGGAAAGAAGCTCGTCGCAATAAGTTGTTCAAAGAATTTGAACGAGATGATATGATTATCGAGGAAGAAGCATAGACAAATATTTTCAATTTGGACATGTCTCAAGATAACACGACACAAATGAACCTAGTTAGGAATGTGATCGCATCACAATTGTGGAATGACTATAATAATAGATAAACATTATGATTAATTCATGTTTGTAATTTTGAATGGTTAGTATCAATATAATTTATTAGGTGTTCTAACTATTTTTTATAATATTAATATTATCTTTTATTATTGTTGATGTAGTGTACTTACTGTTTTTATTGATATAAAAAAAAAATTATGAAAAAAAAAATTGAATTACTACCGGACGCGTTTTTAATGTTTTCATTCTCAGAATATCGTTTTCCATAATTACTACCGAACGCGTTTTCAAACTCGAAAAACAAAAAACAGAAACAGAAAACAAAAATAGAAAATAGAAAACAAAAATAGAAAATAGAAAATAGAAAACGGAAACATTACCGAACGCGCCCTTAGTCTTTCCAAACAAATGAATTTCGTGGGGAAAGGTTGAAATTCGTCTGGAAAGGTCTTACGCGATGAAAAAATTTCATTAGCAATTTCGTGGGGAAATCATGGTCGAGCAGGGTATTAGGCGACGGAATTTTGAGTTTCGTCGGCTAAGAGTATACAATCGTTTGCAAAGATTTTGGAACTTTAAAAATTATTCCGCCATCCGGCTACCCCACCGTCGACCGCCGTTAGCCCACCCTTGATAATATTGACAATTAATTGTCGTTATGAGAAATCGAACTTGCAACCTCATATCAAAGTGGTAAGCCTTTACCGCTGGACTACAACATTTGATCTGTTAACATTTGCATTATATTTATATATAACCTATATGAGTTGTTAGAAATTAAAAATAAAATAAAATAACTTGTTAGATAAATTTAAATTTATTCAACTAATCAAAAATCTAATTCAAATGACAAACATATATTGAAAAATATTTATTGGATTGCAAATCGGGTTTGGTGATAATGTTTTTTTTTTTCTTCTTAATTTATGTTATTTAATTAGATGATCAATACCTCAAAGTGGTAATGGTGCTAATCGAGAATGTGATAAGAGTTAATTAATTAACAATTAAGGACAGATTTAGGGTTGCACATTAGGGAAATGGGGATGGATATAGGTCCCCTCATCTCCATTAATGGGGATGGGGATGGGGAATTTTGGGGGGAGGTATCTCCATCCCCGACCCCAGTTCCCATTTTTCCCCGTTTCCCCCGTTCCCTCATTTCCTCGTTTGATTAAAAATTATAAATTAACAATAAAAAAACAAACATTCCATATATTAATATATAAATATAACTATATAACATATTAATATAATTATATTAATATATATATATATATATATATATATATATATGTTATAGGGAAAATGGGGAAATGAGGATGGGGGGACCTCCCCCCATCCCCATTTCAATATAGTATATCATTGATGTTCTGTTATCCACTTGAGTGTCTGCATCGGCCGCTATTGAGGCTGGCTTGATGTAGCAGTTTTTTCACTTTGATTTGGTATTGGGATATATGGAGAAGAGTCACAATCAGAATTATCAGAAAAACTTCTTAAGGGAGAACAACACAAATACCACAATATGTTGAGCCACCTATTGACCAAAGATTTATGAACGACATCTGGATCATCATCTATATCGTTCAAAGATTTAGAGAAGGAATTGTTTTCAGATGCTTGATATCATTCTCAGACCATTCTTGCAAATGCTTGATATCATTTTCAAACAATTCTTGTAGATACTTCATGTCATTCTCTAACAATTCTTTCAGATGTTTCAGACAATTCTTCTATATGCTCGATATCATTCTCAGGTTCTTCCATAATATTTCTTATGTGTAAGAAGCAAACTTTAGAGTTTAAGAGTTAAGGAAAAAAAAAAAATAAAGAAACAGATTACAAGAGCATGGTTTTTATTTTTTTTTTCTTTTTGAAAAGGAATGTGGGGTTTTATTAAATTTAATTTTTAGAAGATTTTTTTCCTTTAGTAGTATGTTCCTTAAAGTAATTTTGATAAAGGAAAAAAAAAATACTGAATAATTAAAAAGTGTGGCATAAATAAACGGTGGGGGTGTGCCAATAGCACCACTACTCTTTCAAATTTAGTCTCTAAAATAGTAAAATGGGTTTAGTTTCAATTTAGTTTCCAAAATGGTAGCTTTCAATAAAACCCATTTATTGTTACAAAAGGTTGTTTTCACCAATTGTATAAACACAATATATTCCCACCGCCATATCCACTTGATCTCCCACCTAGCTTCATCATCATTCAATACAAGTGGGCTTCATCATCAATCAGTTACAAGTGGGCAAATTGTGCTCACAAAACACTAATAATAGATCCCATATCTGTCATTTGTACGGAAGTCAATCATTGGAAATACAATACAAAGTAATCTTCAATCGTATTCTCTTTCTCTCGTCTCTCTCTTCCTCTCTCTTTCATCTCATTTATTTATTTACTTATTTATTTCATCTTTTCTTCAATTGTTGTTCATTTTATTTACAACACGTTATTAGCACGATCGTATATAAATTAAAAGTATCTTCAGGTGAGTGATTTACTTACAGCTCGATATTCATGTATATAAGTAAAATAGATATCTAGGAGAGTGATTTATTTACATTTAAATATTTGTATTTATATATTTATACGCAATATATAAAACTGGCTTTTGCTGCGTGTCCCTAGAACCTATATATAGTTTTGGATTTATTTATTTATTCTCTTATAATATTCACATTTATTTTTATGCAATTTATCAGGTGAGCTTAGCCCCTGGATTTATTTATTCTCTTTAAATATTCATATTTATTTTTATACAATATATCAGGTGAACTTAGCCCCTGAATCTATTTATTTATGCCCCTTATTTATTATGTTCTTTAAATATTTGTATTATTTATTTATAAGCAATATATGAGATCGGCTAGATTGACTAACCAAAACTTAAAGTTTCTGAAATTATGATATTTAAGTTGGCACTGTTTTGAAAACCGATGAGAACCTAGAGTTCTAGATCTAGTGTTATATACATAAATGACATACTTTATTATTTTGAACCTGGGGTTTCAAATCCATTCATAATCTGAAGTTTTCTAAATTTTATATATGAACTTACAATTCATGGTCGAACCGGAAGTTCGAAAAATCAATATGATCCATGATTTTATTTTATCTCATATTTGTGAAGTGATATGTTTACATGACATTCATTTGAGCAAAAGGATATACACATCATAACAAGATGATGTGAGTATCATAAAAAGGATTTAAGATCCTAACGTATAATAAATTGGAAATGATATATCTGAAAATATATATTATGTGTCTAAATTAACCTAGAGGGGAGTGAATAGGTTTTAATCAAGTTAATTACCAATTTTTCTTGATCAGTCAATATTCAAAAATTATCCCAAAACAATCAAATACATTCAACGTAATTAAAGTGCGGAAAACAATAAATGGCAGGTTGATTGATTTACGTGAGAAACACTCCAACTGGGCAAAAACTCACGGGCTATTGTGCTAGCCACACATGGTCCTCAAATCCATTATTTAAATGAAAGTTTACAACCTAGATTGACCTCAAGTCAAACCATTCTTGGTCACTAATCCTTCCACTCTACCCAACGGGCATTTAATAGTGATCTTATACCAACTTACTTGTGCACTAATCATCTTAGTCACAAGGCTTAACTATCAAAGAAGAGATTACAACCTAAGTGATTATCAAATGCATAAATGTTAAGTCAACACATTTAATGTTTATCTAATCATGAATGAACAAGTCAAACAATCCTAGATATCAAGTTGCTATATGTCATACATATAACTTAGGTATATAAAATAAAAGCAATCTTAGATACAATAGCTATCACAATACAAAACCCACAAACAACACAAAAATCTCAACTTGTAGATAAGAAACTTAATCTAGATGCAAACAAGTCATAAAAGAGATTTCTAGTTAAGTAAGAACACTAAGATGAATGGAGATAGTGTTCTACTTACCAAGTCATGTGTGTTGATGAAAACCCATGAGTGAAAACAACCTAGATGATGCTAGATGATGTTGGATTCATGAATGGATGATGTTGGATTCATGAATGAATGATGGGTATTTGGGTTTTGGTCAATAAAGATTGAATATTGATGACTTTTGTTGCAAGACACTCTCAAGCTCTCAAGAAACTCAAAATATTAGTTCTAAATCGGCCAAGAAGGGATGAAGGGTATATATATCAAGCCCTAGCTGAAATGACGTCGTTTTGAACAAAGCTATCAAAAACACGTCAAAACCGCGGTGTGTGCCGTGATACGGACAAAGTGTCCAGACCGCGGTACACACAACATGGAAGCCTTGGAAGACTTTGCGGTTGGGACTGCCACAGAGGCAAGGGCACCAACCGCGGTACCCTACATGTGAAACACATTGGTACCAGCCGCCGTGGGAACCGCGGTATAGGTAGGTGCATGGGAAGCGACCTATATCGCCGTAAGAGATAAAATCTCTTTTCCCGAGCTCTCAAACACACCTAATCTATATGAATGTTGTGCAAGTGTGAAGTGAGTAAAGAATATGCATGAGAATAGATATAATCATGAATGAGCACCAAGCATGTAACACACATAAGAATATACAACATATGAAAATACAAGAGTGTGTGCGTGCAACTAAACCTCTTCAAATGAGTTTGAGCACACATGATATACCTTTGAAGTGTCCTTGATCTTGAGGTCTTTGAGAAAGCCATGAACTTGATAAATGAGTTTGAGCACAAGTGATATACCTTTGAGCCTCGTTCCGAATTTTTGTTAAATTGAGCTACCTTTAAAAGGCTTGAAATACATCTTCTAGACGTAGTAATCATTTATCCATATGGTTCACTCAATGCAAATATTTATAATCCTTGAAGGATTTAAAGTGCTATAAGCATATAAATCGAGATCTTGTAATCTGTATTTGATGAACATACAAAATCCTTTTATAGATTAAAAACAATCTGGACGGATATGGTATAACCGTCTCAGTGAATATCTGATAAAATAAGGGTATAATAATTATATTATATACTCACGTGTCTTTATAAAGAAATCATAATCTAGATTTGCTATATTCATAGTTTATATTGATATTATGAATTTAATTGGAGCTCACGAAGAGCTCTTGAATACTACTGAATATTTGATAAATGAATTTGAAATGATAGACATGAGAAAGAAAATATTGATCAACATGAAGATCGAGCATAGATCAAATGGAAATGCTTGTCCATCAATTAGAATATGTTGAAAAGATTCTGAAAGGATTCCATATTGATATTACTCAACTATTAAGTAATCATATGGTTGTTAGAATTCTTGATTCTAAGAAAGATCTATTCCAACCAATAGAAAATGGTGAAAAGATACTTGGTCTTGAACAATTTAAATAACGTTTTATAAAGCAAGTCTTTGCTTATACTCTCTCCAATCATTTATGATGTTATTTTATTTCATGAAATAAACATCTATATGCATCAGTTTAGCAATTTAGAAGATTGCTTCAAAAGAATTTTTATCAGAGGAAGCGTTCCATCAAGAGGAGCATATCAAATAAAGTATATTAGTTGTTTGGGGCATAGGTGCATTGTACTATTTTTTTCCTTTCGATCAGGTTTTGTCCTATTGGGTTTTTCTGATAGGGTTTTTAATGAGACAATTCTCTAAGCACACTCAAAAATCTTTTGATCCATAAAGATCATCATAAATATTACATTGATCCAGTAGATCATCGTATATATGTTATCTTGATCAAGAAGATCATTGTAAATATTACTTTGATCTTGCTAATCATCGTATATATGTTACCTTTATCCAGAAGATTATCATAAATATTACTTTGATCCAATATATCAATAGATATCTTTGCTGAAGTTTTTATCCCACTGGATTTTTTCTAGCAAAGTATAAATGTGAGAAATGTTTTGAAGAAAACAATAATTCTAGACATATGTGCACTATGCTCTTTTTCCTTTCAATCGGGTTTTGTCCCATTGGGTTTTCTTGACAAAGTTTTTAATTAGACAATTTTAAGAATGTCCAACCCCTCTAGATCCAGAAGATCATTTTATATATTTTGTCTAGGTTTATCCCATTTGGTTTTTCCTATAAAATTAAAATACAAATAGTATAAATCCAATGGAGAGTTTTACAAAAGGTGGTTTTCAGCAATTGTATAAACACAATATATTCCTACTGCCATATCCACTTAATCTCTCCACTTGGCTTCGTCATCATTCAAATACAAGTGGGCTTCATCATCACTCAGATACAAGTCGGCAAATTGTGCCCACAAAACACTATAAATAGATCCTAGATCTCTCTTTTGTATGGAAGTCAATCACTGGAAATACAATACATAGTAATCTTCAATCTTTCTCTCTTTCTCTCGTCTCTCTCTTCCTGTCACTCTCTCTCATCTCATTTATTTATTTATTTATTTATTTCATTTGTTCTTCAATTATTCTTCATTTTATTTATAACACGTTATTATTATTATTATTTTTTGACAAAAACATTCATCAATTTTTTTTATTTTTTTTAATTTTATTTTTATATTACAAATTCGGGATTTTATGAGAGAGGTATCAATTTTCTTAACGGTGACAATTGTGCTAATTTGGTGGTTAAAAATTAGCAAGTCTTAGATTTCCATGTAAAGGCCTATAATATAGAAACATATGTTTCTAAAAATCAACATCAATCTAATTAAAAATAAAAATAAAAATAAAAATTCAATATCAATCAATTGATTGGCCCAACCTTAAAAGAAAAATTTGTATGGAATGGTCTCACTGCCGTCCAATAAAAATATATCATTTATAGTAGGAATATAAAAAAATATTTTTAAAGTATCACATGCCATATTTTTATTAGACGATCCATTTCATGTAAGTTTTTCTCCTACCATCGAATACATTTCACAATAGTGACAAAAATTAGTAAATAGCCAAGGCAGAATCGACTCAAAAGTCAAACCTCAGTCCTATAATTGTATCTCAATAATGTTTATAACAATTAAAAAAAATCATGGTTTTTCTTCTTCTTCAATATTCTATACCTCTCTTAATTCTATCTCTTTTATCTTTCTCCAAATCTTCACCACCACCGATCCCTTCTTTAATATCTCTTAATTGCACAGCTCCATCTCAAAACGTCGTCGTTAATAGTACTACTGGTTATTGGTCTTGCTCGAACCAGACCATTATCATGGACTGGTGGGTTCAATTCGAAGCAGCTTTCGAAACGCTGCTTTTAAGACTTAGAGCAGATATGGCCATCAAAGTACTGGTGGTCGTCAATAGTCAACTCATGAGGTTTTCAACAGGCGAGGTTCAATATGGTAATCGCAGCAGTCAAGTAGTCTATGGTCTCGCCGAGTGTGTCCATAATGTTTCACACAAGGACTGTGAAGTTTGCCTAGAGAAAAGCAACGACAAGCTTTTGAAGTGTTGCGGAGGTGGTAATAATTATAAAGATGGAGGCACTGTCGTGGTTGCTGGACATTGCATGGTTCGTTATGAGACTTACAAGTTCTTTTCGTGTGTTCTTTCTGGTGGCGGGTTAGATGCTAGTAATGGGTCATCATCGTCGGGAGCTGTTAATGTTTTGGTGAGTAATGAAAATGGTAGTAGTAAGTGTTTTCGATCGAAAGTTGTAGCTGTTTGGGGGGTTGGATTGGGTTGTTTAGTTGTGGTTGTATTTTGTGCTTGGTTGTTGAGAAGATCAATCGTTAATAAAGCAAAAGTGCACATGACCTATTAGTGGAAATAGTAGTGCACCTCCCTTCCACCATGATGGTGAGGAGTTCAAGTTTCACAATACATATTTTACACGCATATATGGGAAGTTTTCTCACAGTTTGTGAGGGTAGTTATCCAGTGCACTAATGTATTATCTGATTTTGACAGGTCCCGGCAGTTGGATTGTAATACTTAAAAAATAAAAAATAAAAAACATAGTGGGGAATATCTGGTGATAGTGAAGGAGATGATCACGCTGGAACAAATGGTAAGTAAATTAAGTCTAGGCTATGTGGGTTTTTGTTTGTATGAGAATATAACGATGAGTTTAGGTTGCTGAGTGTTTGATTGAGTTGATAAAATAAAGCAAACCATAGTGGTTTATCTTTAAACTGTACACAAGATAGAGAAAGAAATTAACGTTTTTATAAAGGGATATTGCACCACTCCAATCTACACAAGCTAGCTATGACTAATTACAATGTCACAACACAAACACAATTGATTGTGTTTCTCACCTCCTCCTTCAATTATAAGCGATTAGACTCCACTTCACTGATAAAAGTACATACAAATATGATAAGTTTTCTTCGATCTCGTTTATGAGAGTTGAAATTCGAGCCGTGCTTGCTACTTTAGAGTTTAATTTAGACCTATAAGAAAAACCTTGACAACCTTAAAAAAGTTAGGAAATATAGTCTTTAAAAGTATGCTAATCAAGCTTCTTAGTTTTTCTAAAACCGGATCACAGTAATATTTTTAATCAAAATTTATCATGGATGACAGTACTTGTAGTATATATTTAGAATCTGATCATTACACGCTGGATTGGATAATTTTATAAAAACTATAATGTAACTTTGTTCAAGAAATGAAAATCAAGCACAAGATCACAAAATAGTACGTAGATAGAGCCACTACAGAAAAAGCAATTGACTTGTTGGATAGTTCATAGTTGATACATTTACAATAAAACTCATATCATCATGGCTAGCTTGCAAGTTAAAAATAAGAATGTATGTCCCGCATAAGGGCTCGATAGAGCTCTGATGTTGCTGTTGCAGTTAATAGTTTCGCGACCAGATTGCGATTATCTTCCTCCCACTTGCTGCGATCTTCTCTATACACATCTCTTATTTTCTTCAATTTTCTCTCCCATTTATCTTTCTTTCTCTTCAACTTCATTTCATAGTACTCTTCATATCGGATTATTGTTATGTTTCATGGGTTTAAATTGATTATTGTTATTGTGTTATTCCCAGTTTCATATCGGATTTGGATTTTTATTCTGATTTGATTCAGTTTTTTTTTTTTTTTTTTTTTTTGGCGCGGGGGGGGGGGGGGGGGGGGGGGGGGGGGGGGTAGATTTTGGTTTTTTTTAAAATAAATAAATTTTAACTCTACGGTGTGTTAGTTTTTCTTTAAAAAAAAATAAAAAAAATACTTTTTAAATTGAGGAAATAGAGAGAAATAGCACCAAATTGGATTGGTTTTGTGGTAATATCACCAACTTAATAAGTTTTGTAGAAATAGCACCAAAGTATGTGATCTGCCCAAATTGCCCCTCACTTATTCTCTCTCTCTCTCTCTCTCTCTCTCTCTCTCTCTCTCCTTTGTTTTTTTTTTTTCAAAGAACGTCATTGATCCATCAATGGAGGTCGGACAGACCTCAAATGGAGGTCGAATGGAGGGCGAAAGACCTCCATTGGAGTCGAAATGACCTCGACCTCCATTGGTGGTCGATGATGAAGAAGATTAAAAAAAAAAAACTGGAAATAAGTATCGGATATTTGGAAATAAGTCTTGGGTAGGTCACCCGAGACTTATTTCAAGCTATTTCCAACTACCTAAGACTTATTTCAGATACCGTACCCGAGACTTATTTCTAGATTTTTTTTTTTTTAATCTTCTTCTTCTTCGACCACCAATGGAGGTCGAGGTTATTTCGACTCCAATGGAGGTCTTTCGCCCTCCATTTGAGGTCTGTCTAACCTCCATTGATGGATCAATGGAGGTTTTTGAAAAAAAAAAAAAAAAAACAAAAAAGAGGAGAGAGGAAGTGATGTAGAACAAGTGGCCAATGCGTACATGATGAATAGAGAACATCCTAAATTCAAGGGCAATCGAATTCCAATAGTTCGGGCGTCGAAGTCGGAATGACGTGAAACTTTCCCAGTTGAAGTGTTTCGGTGAGACCGTCAATAATCAACAGCTTTGATGTTGAGGCATACCTTTTTTTAGCCGAATTCCGTCGTTTAGGCACCAAAATTGCCGTTTTTGCTATTTAAGGAAAGTTTCGTTTTAGCCATAACTTTTGTTTTCCAAGTCCGAATCGACTTCCGTCAATTCTGGTTTGCTTAGGTTTCCTAGTAGTTTTTATTTCCGCAATTATCTCAATTTTGCTATTTTTGGTAATTTTTAGTAATTAGTCCCGTTTATTGTCCAACAAGGATTAGGGTTAGGTTTTTCGCTTTAAATATGCTTGTAAGCCTTTTGGCCAAATCATTCAATTATTCAATAAAAAATTTCAGACTTTTCTTTGAGAGTTTCTCTCGTTTTCTGGTGGATTCCAGAAGTTGTGATGTTGGTCGTATTCTTTGTATTTTCCGCTGCGTCAGGAAGAAAGAGAGAAAGGAAGAAAGAGAGAGATAAAGAGATATTAGGGGCAATTTTGGCAGATCACCTTAATTGGTGCTATCTCTACAAAACTTATTAAGTGGGTGACTTTTCCATAAATGGCTTTGAAAAGAGTGTTAGAAATTTTAAGGACTCTTTTAAATTATAAATAAATAAAGGATTATAGCAACTGACAAATGTCAATTGCAATGTGCTACACAAAAATTATAAGATTTTTTTATTAAAAAAATTATATATATGTATAATTATCGGATTCAGATATATCCGATCTGGATCGGATTCCGACTGGATTCGGACTCGAACCGGATTTGAATCCAGATCGGATTTAGAAAATCTTCATATTCGGATAATTTGAATCCAAACAATAATTTTTCCATTCCATATCAGATTTTCGAAAATCGGAAATGGATTTTTTCGGTTCAAACTTTCTTATTGTCTAAAATTTCGGACCGGATTCAAATCGCATCCGATCTGATTTACATCTCTAAACATATATATTACTACACATACATCTTGAAAATAACTGTTCTACACGTACATAGCAATTGCATGCTTGTTGCATCGCAATGCAAATGCAAATACATTCCATTCCAAATTGCACTACAAAATTAATTATTTGCTTAGATGTGTGCCGTAAATGCATGAAAAAAGTGGATTGAATTGAGTGTCATTTTGCAAAAGGGTGCCTCCAGCATCCAATAACACTGATTGTATCACTTCACTAATAGTATTTTCGGCCAATGGAGGCATAAGTGTCTTGAACTGGCTTTGTCAATTGCAGAAGAGTGCCTCCAACATCCAATAACACTGCATCATATGCTCTTTTAATCGACTTTCCTTCTATCATTAAATTTTTTTTTTTTTTTTTTGTCATTATGAAACACCTACTAGTCTAATATTACATTAATGACAAGGTGGACGGACAGAGTGGATGTGCATGAAAGAACAAGGAAGACGGTTAGGTTTGAAGGTTTTGATAATAGAATTCCCATGGCAGCATTTTGTGATACAAGCTTCCATTACTTTACTTGCACTACAACAAATTTAGGGCGCGTTCGGCGACTTTCTCCGAAACCGTTTTTTGTTTTTAAAATTAAAAAAAATGGAAAACGCGTTCGGCAGGCATTTTTTTTATAAAAAATAAACAAAAACACTAAACTCTGTTTTCATTTATTAACGCATGAAATGCCGCGCCATCAAAAACAACTTATTTGTGTTCTCCAACTTTTGATTTCGTTTTTGAGGGGGCCACGCATTAAATGGTTTGTTGTATATGGGATATGGTCAACACTGCAACTTGTTTATGTTTATTTTTATTTTATTTTTTAAAATAATTTTTACATTATTAACGGATAAAAATTTCTCAACAACAACAACAAAAAATAGACAATTGAAATTATACGATTATCTCTATTTAGTATTTACCCATGACACAATAATAATATTAAATTACATTTTACCTATAATAATAATATTATTAGGCTTCATCCATCTAAATTTCACACTTTTTTTTAATATTACAATAATTTAAGATTTGAAAAGGACGACCAGCTCAAACCCATAACTTTTTGGTGTATGTGGATATATAATTTATCCCACTTACCAATCGTATTCACCCACCACGTAGGCAACGGCTGATTCCAATTACATGTTGTGTGTTGTATAACTTTGTAAGGAAAGAAGCTCGTCGCAATAGGTTGTTCAAAGAATTTGAACTAGATGATATGATTATCGAGGAAGAAGCATAGACAAATATTTTCAATTTGGACATGTCTTAAGATAACATGACACAAATGAACCTAGTTAGGAATGTGATCGCATCACAATTGTGGAATGACTATAATAATAGATAAACATTATGATTAATTCATGTTTGTAATTTTGAATGGTTAGTATCAATATAATTTATTAGGTGTTCTAACTATTTTTTATAATATTAATATTATCTTTTATTATTGTTGATGTAGTGTACTTACTGTTTTTATTGATATAAAAAAATTATGAAAAAAAAAAATTGAATTACTACCGGACGCGTTTTTAATGTTTTCATTCTCAGAATATCGTTTTCCATAATTACTACCGAACGCGTTTTCAAACTCGAAAAATAGAAAACAAAAACAGAAAACGAAAACAGAAAACAAAAATAGAAAACAGAAAACAAAAATAGAAAATAGAAAACAGAAAACGGAAACATTACCGAACGCGCCCTTAGTCTTTCCAAACAAATGAATTTCGTGGGGAAAGGTTGAAATTCGTTTGGAAAGGTCTTACGTGACGAAAAAATTTCGTTAGCAATTTCGTGGGGAAATCATGGTCGGGCAGGGTATTAGGCGGCGAAATTTTGAGTTTCGTTGGCTAAGAGTATACATTCGTTTGCAAAGATTTTGGAACTTTAAAAATTATTCCGCCGTCCAGCCACCCCACAGTCAACCGCCGCCAGCCCACCCTTGATAATATTGACAATTAATTGTCGTTATGAGAAATCAAACTTGCAACCTTATATCAAAGTGGTAAGCCTTTACCGCTTACCGCTGGACTACAACACTTGATCTGTTAACATTTGCATTATATTTATATATAACCTATATGAGTTGTTAGAAATTAAAATAAAATAAAATAACTTATTAGATAAATTTAAATTTATTCAACTAATCAAAAATCTAATTTAAATGACAAACATATATTGAAAAATATTTATTGGATTGCAAATCGGGTTTGGTGATAATGTTTTTTTTTTCCTTCTTAATTTATGTTATTTAATTAGATGATCAATACCTCAAAGTGGTAATCAATTGAGATGGTGCTAATCGAGAATGTGATAAGAGTTAATTAATTAACAATTAAGGACATATTTAAGGTTGCACATTAGGGAAATGGGGATGGATATAGGTCCCCTCATCCCCATTAATGGGGATGGAGAATTTTGGGGGGAGGTATCTTCATCCCCGACCCCAATTCCCTATTTTTTCTGTTTTTCCCCATTTTTCCCCATTTCCCCCATTCCCTCATTTCCTCATTTGACTAAAAATTATAAATTAACAATAAAAAAACAAACATTCCATATATTAATATATAAATATAACTATATAACATATTAATATAATTATTTTTATATAATTATATTTATATATGTTATAGGGAAAATGGGGAAATGAGGATGGGGGGACCTCCCCCCATCCCCATCCCCATCCCCATCCCCATCCCCATTTCAATATAGTATATCATTGATGTTATGTTATCCACTTGAGTGTCTGCGTCGGCTGCTATTGAGGCTGGCTTGATGTAGCAGTTTTTTCACTTTGATTTGGTATTGGGATATTGGGATATATATATGGAGAAGAGTCACAATCAGAATTATCAGAAAAACTTCTTAAGGGAGAACAACACCAATACCACAATATGTTGAGCCACCTATTGACCAAAGATTTATGAACGACATCTGGATCATCGTCTATATTGTTCAAAGATTTAGAGAAGGAATTGTTTTCAGATGCTTGATATCATTCTCAGATCATTCTTGCAAATGCTTAATATCATTTTCAAACAATTCTTGTAGATACTTCATGTCATTCTCTAACAATTCTTTCAGATGTTTCAGACAATTCTTCTATATGCTCGATATCATTATCAGATTCTTCCATAATATTTCGTATGTGTAAAAAGCAAATTTTAGAGTTTTAGAGTTAAGAAAAAAAAAAATCAAGAAACAGATTACAAGAGCATGGTTTTTTTTTTTTTTTTTTTTGAAAAGGAATGTGGGATTTTATTAAATTTACTTTTTAGAAGATTTTTTTTCCTTTAATAGTATGTCCCTTAAAGTAATTTTGATAAAGGAAAAAAAAAATACTGAATAATTAAAAAGTGTGGCATAAATAAACGATGGGGGTGTGCCAATAGCACCAGTACTCTTTCAAATTTAGTCTCAAAAATAGTAAAATGGGTTTAGTTTCAATTTAGTTTCCAAAATGGTAGCTTTCAATAAAACCCATTTATTGTTACAAAAGGTGGTTTTCACCCATTGTATACACACAATATATTCCCACCGCCGTATCCACTTGATCTCCCACCTAGCTTCATCATCATTCAAATACAAGTGGGCTTCATCATCAGTCAGTTACAAGTGGGCAAATTGTGCTCACAAAACACTAATAATAGATCCCATATCTCTCATTTGTACGGAAGTCAATCATTGGAAATACAATACAAAGTAATCTTCAATCTTTATCTCTTTCTCTCGTCTCTCTCTTCCTCTCTCTTTCATCTCATTTATTTATTTACTTATTTATTTCATCTGTTCTTCAATTGTTGTTCATTTTATTTACAACACGTTATTAGAACGATCGTATATAAATAAAAAGTATCTTCAGATGAGTGATTTACTTATAGCTCGATATTCATGTATATAAGTAAAAGAGATGTCTAGGAGAGTGATTTATTTACATTTAAATATTCGTATTTATATATTTATACACAATATATAAAACTGGCTTTTGCTGTGTCCCTAGAACCTATATATAGTTTCATATACAATATGGCTTATGTCGTCAATGGAACCTATATATAGTTTTGGATTTATTTATTTATTCTCTTATAATATTCACATTTATTTTATGTAATTTATCAGGTGAGCTTAGCCCCTGGATTTATTTATTCTCTTTAAATATTCATATTTATTTTTATACAATATATCAGGTGAACTTAGCCCCTGAATCTATTTATTTATGCCCCTTATTTATTATGTCCTTTAAATATTTGTATTATTTATTTATAAGCAATATATGAGATCGGCTAGATTGACTAACCAAAACTTAAAGTTTCTGAAATTATGATATTTAAGTTGGCACGGTTTTGAAAACCGATGAGAACCTAGAGTTCTAGATCTAGTGTTATATACATAAATGCCATACTTTATTATTTTGAACCTGGGGTTTCAAATCCATTCACTAATCTGAAGTTTTCTGAATTTTATATATGCACTTACAGTTCATGGTCGAACCGGAAGTTCGAAAAATCAATATGATCCATGATTTTATTTTATCTCATATTTATGAAGTGATATGTTTACATGACATTCATTTGAGCAAAAGGATATACATATCCCAGCAGGATGATGTGAGTATCATAAAAAAGATTTAAGATACTAACGTATAATAAATTGGAAATGATATATCTGAAAATATATATTATGTATCTAAATTAACCTAGAGGGGGGTGAATAGGTTTTAATCAAGTTAATTACCAATTTTTCTTGATCAGTCAATATTCAAAAATTATCCCAAAACAATCAAATACATTCAACGTAATTAAAGTGCGGAAAACAATAAATGACAGGTTGATTAATTTACGTGAGAAATACTCCAACTGGGCAAAAACTCACAGGCTATTGTGCTAACCACACATGGTCCTCAAATCCATTATTTAAATGAAAGTTTACAACCTAGATTAACCTCAAGTCAAACCATTCTTGGTCACTAACCCTTCCACTCTACCCAACGGGCATTTAATAGTGATCCTATACCAACTTACTTGTGCACTAATCATCTTAGTCACAAGACTTAGCTATCAAAGAAAAGATTACAACCTAAGTGAATATCAAATGCATAAATGATAGGTCAACACATTTAATGTTTATCTAATCATGAATGAACAAGTCAAACAATCCTAGATATCAAGTTGCTATATGTCATACATATAACTTAGGTATATAAAATAAAAGCAATCTTAGATACTGTTGACGGTGATTTTTCGATAGTCAACCGGTCAACGATCTAGGTTGGTGAAACCTGAAGATAAACGTAATGAAAGTAGAAAAATAAAATATGAGCAAGCATAACACATATTTTACGTGGTAAACCCCAAGGTGGGGAAACATCCACGGTGCCGGTGACGGCGAGAAGTGATCCACTATGAATATAAGGATTACACACTCAATACTCGCTTTCTCTCAAATAATTGCTTATGATCATCCCCCCGATATAATGAATACATTGATGTATTTATAGGGTTTGATCTAGGGTTGCCCTAGTTTCTGTCGTATAAAAGGTGGACTCATTAATTAGAGTCTTTGTAGGATTCTTGTAGAGTAGATAAATTAGGACCCATTTCCTATTTGGTGTGTATCCTTCTAGAAGCTTACAGTTCTTTCTTGATTAGATTTCTCTAGTACTGGAGAGGAAATAGGGATATTTCCTTATTAGAATATTATCCTAAGATTCCGTATCTGTGCAGATCTCTTCTTGATATGGCCTATCTTGGTAAGGCTGTATTTCCCGTTTTTGGCTAAGTACTGATTTTTGGCCGAGCAGACTTGGCCGAGTAGAATCTTGTCCGAGCACACTTGGCCGAGTAGACTTCTAGCCGAGTGGAATGTTGGCCGAGTAGAATCTTGGCCGAGTGGAATCTTGGCCGAGTGGACTTCTAGCCGAGTAGAATCTTGTCCGAGCACACTTGGCCGAGTAGACTTCTAGCCGAGTGGAATGTTGGCCGAGTGGAATCTTGGCCGAGTGGACTTCTAGCCGAGTGGAATGTTGGCCGAGTAGAATCTTGTCCGAGCACACTTGGCCGAGCACACTTGGCCGAGTAGACTTCTAGCCGAGTGGAATGTTGGCCGAGTAGAATCTTGTCCGAGCACACTTGGCTGATTGAAACCCTTGGCCGAACAGGTCTTTGGCCAACCATATTCCATCTACAGATGGCCCCTCATATGGTGATGTCATGCATTCATGTTGACCCTTTTGATAATGTGTCCCACATTTGACTTTTTATGACGTGGAATCACTATATTTCCGTATTACCCGCTATCTTTGCTGACGTGTCATGCTGACGAAAAAACCTCTATAACAATACCCCCTCAAATCTGCGAGATGAGTTCTTGGTGACTTATCGAAGGGGATTTGAATAGTTCTCCTTTGATTTTTGTTGCTCGTCTTCAGCCTAAGTCCAAGTTACTACCCAGTTGATGTTTCAACAATTGTCGGACATTTGTTGAGCCTTTGGTTGCTCTTTAACTCCTCTTGTCATTTTTGCCTTGTATACTTCTGTGATGCCTTGGTGCGCACTTGCACTATATATATTTGGTATTTGGTATACTTTGCATTTGGTTCTGGTTGCGCTCGATAAACTTCCTTGTCTCCTCAAGCTTTGATTATTGAGATCTTTTTTCGCTCACTTGGGCGAATGTGAGTCCCCTTTATAACTTTGTTCGGCTTTCCTCGGATCCTTTTTGTACTGCTGTTGCATATCTGATCTTTCTGTTGTAATTCCTTTTAAATAGGTATGAATTAGGTCTCCTTTTAGTTCCATAATCAACCTCCAATAAGGCTAATTCAATGCGACTTAAAGTAGGAAGTATAATCCTTCTAACTTTAGGAATTTTAATCCAATCTCGACTAATCCCAACATGAAAAGTTTAGGATCAACTAAAATTGAATTAAAGTGACTTTTAGGCCTTTTTTAATCTTCCAAAACATGATAAATTCGTCTAAGACCTTCATTCCCGAATAGGCAGCCCACAATGCTTTATTTCTAAAATCCCGTGTAGAAATTCTAGGCTGACCTTTGGGTAGTAAAATAGTCATAACTCCTTCCAGAAAACTCGAAATCACAAACCGTAAAATTCTATGGAAAGCTAACTTCTGTATCTTTCCAACCATATAAGGCTTGAAACCCAGTTCCTTCTGAGATGATACAGTTTAATTCTTTAAGTTGACCCATCAGCAGATGCTGCCCGCGTAGAAATTCTAGGCTGACCTTTGGGTAGTAAAATGGTCATAACTCCTTCTAGAAAACTCAAAATCACAAACCGTAAAATTCTATGGAAAGCTAACTTCTGTACCTTTCCAACCATATAATGCTCGAAACCCAATTCCTTCTGAGATGATACAGTTTAATTCTTGAATTTGACCCATCAGCAGATGCTGCCCGAGTAGAAATTCTGGGCTGACCTTTGGGTAGTAAAATGGTCATAACTCCTTCTAGAAAACTCGAAATCACAAACCGTAAAATTCTACGGAAAGCTAACTTCTGTACCTTTCCAACCATATAAGGCTCGAAACCCAGTTCCTTCTGAGATGATACATTTTAATTCTTGAAGTTGACCCATCAGCAGATGCTATTTTCACGGGTTTGCTCAAGAAATCTTCCAAATTGCTTCCAATTATCTTCTAGGACTTGAATAGCTGAGAATGCTTCTATCTGAAATATCTTTTCTTCTTGTCGTATCCTTTAAAGGCAAGTTCTGACGATCTTTTGAAGTTTTAGGGCTCAAGACAGCTTGAAGATGTCGAGGTTGAAGATCATAAGAGGAACTCATTAAGGTTTCCCTGAGCCGTGTCTTTCCTCACAAGCTGAGAAGAATACAGTATATGTCGTCGCTCTTGGCAAGGTAAGATGTCGCTCTTGGCAAGGTAAGATGTCGCTCTATAGAGATCGTGCTTCAAAGCATCCACCCCCTGAGACCACTGCCATATATATATACATGCTCATGGTGAGTTGGGGGCTTTTGTTCTCCAGGGGTTCATGTTGCTTGGAATCTACCCCCTAGCATCGTTGTTATTCTTGAGTTGATGCCGACGTGCAGGGTAGGAGCCACGCTTTTGGCACATTGTCTGGGTAGCCATTATTTTCTTCTTTGGTTGAGTCATTCCAAGCGTTCGGCCTGGATCTTTCTTGTCCATTTGAACTTTTTCTCGGCTTATCTTGTTTCGTAGGTTTGATTCTCCCTTTTGGCCGATCTTTCTTATAGACCGGTCTTCTTTTGGCCGATATTTCTTACAGATAGATTATTTATTTATTTTATTTTTTAAAATACCTTCTAGCTAATACTCCTGCAAAAAGAAAGCACTTTATGTATATAAATACAATTTTAACTTATAACTTACTTGCATTCGACTTTGTTCATTATTGTCTCTTTTGCAATTGCTCATTGGCTTTTGTACTTCTTGCAAATTGTTCCAGGTGTTCGCTTATGGCTCAGGGCAACTTGAGTATTTATTTTACACCACGGGGGGTCCTGACTCACTGTATCTAAGTTTCTACCCACTTTCGGGGTTTTTACTTGATTTTTAGCGAGCCAAGCCAACCTCAAGGCGTTTGGCCCAGGTGGCCTAGATCTTGCGTTTGAAAGCTTCCTGACTGTTTTTATGTGCACTTGCCCATTGGAGCTTTGTACCTGCATATTTTAAACTTAACAGATGCAATATAAACGGAAAAATCTTTAACGGAAAAATCTTTACCCCTTTCCACAACGCCGGATCGCTGACAGTGTTTTATTCACACCCAGTCAGTTTTTGAGCTGACAGCGCTTTATTTGCACCCAGTCAGTTTTTGAGCTGACAGTGCTTTATTTGCACCCAGTCAGTTATTCTTTTTGATCAATTTGGTATACCTGCACACTCGTAAACGTGTAAATAATAAAAATATTTTAAAATATTTTGTTTTATTTTTACCCGAGTGTAACATTGGTTCTTTGTTTAAGCTGAGTAACTCATTTAACCAAGTATCTCATTAACTGGCATTAAGTTTGAGTAATCCATTGGTTTTATTGGGTCAAGTTTTTGTTATACTTGATTGGTTTATCCAAGTATCTAGTTACCTTGGTTTGAACAAATATATTATCCTTAGTTTGGCTTCAAGAATGATCAAGTATCTCATTAAACTGGTCATCTTCAGACTGACCAAGTGTCTCATTAAATTGATCAGTTTTTCTTCAAGAATGATCATGTATCTCATTAAACTGGTCATCTTCAGACTGACCAAGTGTCTCATTAAACTGATCAGTTTTTCTTCAAGAATGATCAAGTATCTTATTAAACTGATCATTTCCAAACCGACCAAGTGTCTCATTAAACTGGTCAGTTTTACCCAGGTGTTACGTCGAGGCTCACCACAACCATACACTTAGGTCCCCTGCACAAGTCACCTAGGACGTCTCCTGGTTTTGTCTGCTACAGGGGTTTGCCGAATCGTTGGGGTAGTGTATACCGGCCAACACAATTGTGCATCTCACCAGACATATTCCGACGGTGCCCCGAGCAGTTTTCCAGGTATCCTGTTTTCCAGGTATCCTAGTGCCTCGGGTTTGCCTTTTCACTAAGGATATGTTCGTATCTGATTAGCTCGGCGGGCATGCTATTTCAGCTTCTCCGCCCCTCGGACACTATCCACTCGCTCTTCGCGGTTTCATGGCGCCCGAGTACTATCTTCGGGCTTTACGCTCCAAAGATGACCCCTTCGGCCTATGTTAGTGGAGATTTTGGCCCCTTTGGCCTTTTCTTCGAATTTCTACATGCGCCGAGATAAAACTTGTTTTGCGCGGATTGAGACTATCCTCGATTTCTGTACTCAAGTTTTCAGCTTGTCTCTCTGTCAGACACATGAGTAGCATTTGCACAAATATATATATTTTAATAATGCCGAACAAAAATAGTTGGATCCATGCACGTTATTGGTGATGGTTACTGTTCGGGATAGAATACCCATGGACTCTTGATGGATGTTTTGCATACAAAAACCATATAGCATGCTAATAAAACAAGTAGTATATATTTTCGCAAGTATATACGTGAGTTGTATTTATTATGTATGAAAGAAACATACAGCGATAGCATGTGTAAGTGGGGTGTAATACTAGAATAAATATACAAGCTACTTGTGTTGTGCATCATGTAAAATACTAGGATAAGTACACAGGCTACATGTGTTGTGCATCATGCAAAAAGTGTAGCAAAGAACTTTGATAAGCAAGGGTGACAAAAGTGTATCCCCACATTTTACCTCCTCGTCATCAACATGCAGTTATGAAATCCAAGACGATTTGATTTATAGGCCGAATAAAAAGTGACTAAGCGATAATTTAGATTTTACCTCTAACTCCACTTGATGAGGTATCCGAAATTGGTTACCTTTTCATTCTGAGTCTCAAATCACAAGTCGTTCTTTCCTTGTGCTTTTGTATAATACTATGTCTTATGTTTCCCTAGATCACTACAAGGAAAGACAATTCAATAATCAATACTAACCTGCGTAGTGGTCGCTAGTGTAGAGTTGTGATGTCTCGAATATCGTCAAACATTCCTTAGGGTGAACAATCCACTAGCTTTATTCTTGTACTCCGACTTTTGTTATGGTTCATCTTCTTTTCCATATACACATATTAGTCGAATCATCGGGATAGAGATGACTCCACTAAAACTACTTTTGCAACTGCAATTTTTTGTTTTTTTATTTTTTTTTTTACTATGCTGTGCTATGTTGTGCTACCCCCTAGCCCCCCAGCAGTTGTTAAAGTATGTTTCATTCGAACATAGGTGCTTTCAACGCGTCTTTTTTTTTTTTTTTTTCTTTTTAGTTTCTGCAGCAAGTGAAGAGGCTGTCTCCATGTAGGCTCTTTCTTATCTTTTATCATTGGATGCTTTCATCCTCAATATTTTCCTCAAGGTCTTCCTCCTAACATGTCCGCTCAAGAAGCTTTTTGGAAAGCAGCCTTATTTGAGTCACCGAGGGATAGTCAGTTGTTGGTTGAAGTTTGAAGTGCGCCGAGATGGAGTTTGTTCCTATTGCTGGCTGAATTTGCTCGGTGATGCGTTTCCAAATCAAGGTGATTTACGCACCGCTTTAACACGAGTATATATTTTGATAGAAAAGCATACAATGTGCAACTCAATAAATTAGCAGCAGGTTCTCAATATAAAAATAAGAACCACAATTTTCTACCAAGTTATTGACTGAGTAACAAGATTATGTCAACAATAATAATTATTAATAATATAACATTTAAACAAAGATGTACCTTCAACTCCGACCGATTTCAACAATGTCGTT
Organism: Acer saccharum; assembly: GCA_030490815.1. Taxonomy (NCBI): domain Eukaryota; kingdom Viridiplantae; phylum Streptophyta; class Magnoliopsida; order Sapindales; family Sapindaceae; genus Acer; species Acer saccharum. The sequence continues at coordinate 8,387,019 of CM059873.1, forward strand.
AAATGCTTTCGAAAGTGATTTTATCAAGATCACAGCCTTTGCCACTTACGACTTTGGATCCTTTATTGTTGGACATGTCGGTAATGAAGAGCCGAGTGGACCCCTTTTTCTTTATTAAGATATCTTGGATTAATGAAAGTAGTTGGCAATGTGAGGCCAATGTTACTCTTCCCTCTCCGATCGGGTCACTAAGGCTATATGGTCTCTCTTTTTTGAAACCTTTAAGCGCGTTGAGATGAAATTCAATTCCCGCGCGCAGAGGCAAGACTAGATTCCTAAGATGGCACTTTCAACTTGTTTTCTATACCAAGTATGTGAGTAAAGTTCGCACAAGTAATAATAATCATGTATTTTAATGAGACCAAATAATTGGAAGCGATCAACTCATACATGGTACTATTAATGATTAGTGATTAGTGTCGAAATTTGACACCTGTATGATAGACAATATGCGCATAAGAGCCATAAAAGTTGCCAGACATAGTAATTAAGCATGCATTACATGTTTATAGACTTATGCGCACGTATTATGTATTGTATACGAGAAACATGCATAGATAACATGTGAACGCAATATAACATAAAGAGAATTACACAAAAGTTATGTGTGTTGTGTATTTGTATGTGAAAGTATAACGATATGAAGAGACGGATATAATTTAATATATCTAGATTACATATATTCAATGTCTCAAGCATACAAAATACTTCTAGTCACATTTTTCAACACTCATGCTTATTTGATTTAAAGAACAAATTGGTCGAACCCAATATCGTTGAGCCCAACCACTTTTTATCCGAACGCTTTCGGTACTGCTTAAACGCTTTTGGAAGCATTTCTCACCAAGATCAAAGTCTTGATCAATTTTATTAAATAACACTTGCTCGAAAGATATTAAAAAAAAGACTATAATTACTCTCAAACATCGTAATATAACAAATCACAACACTATTAATAGCATGGAGTCAGCTTTTCCACAATATTTAAATGAACAACCCATCACAAGTGAAAAAGCATTACACATGGAGGGTGCATATAACAACTAGTACGATTGCATCTAGGCTCCAGCAGTGTTACTCGCCTCATTATTATTTAACGAGTTAAATTAATGACACTGACAACCATGTAGTATTCGTAATGTATTGTTTGCCCAAAACAATTATATGCTAAATAAGGTATGTATGTCATGAGCTTGGTAATTTTTATTAGACAATGAATATTCAATCGTTTTTTATCAAGATCAAAGTCTCAAATAAACTCAATCGAATTATTGTTTGGTTAATCAAAGTATCATAAATATTAAACATCAATCAGTATGTTTTACTCTTATTAATCTAGAATAATAATAATCATGTTACATACTTGCTGCCGACTGAATCTATTCGGCAATGCACTCCCAAGTCAAGGCAATCCATGCAAATATTTTAATAGAAAAGCACAATATGCAACTTCTAATTTCAACAAATTAGGAGTGTATTCATAGTTTAAGATTTAAGCATCCTGATATTCTATACAGTTATTGATGCGAGACGATATCAATAATAATAATAATTAAGTGCAAACATACCCCCGAATCCGAATGATTTTATCAAGATCGAAGTCCTGATTAAATCTTGAATAATCATTATTTGGTTAGTTTTCATTTTTATTTATGTAACTATGCATATATTCCTTGTTTGCACAATGTAGATGAAATCATAAAATTAGACTGCAAATTGACTAACCTCAGCCACTTACCGAACCTGGAGTAGTCTTTTACCATTGGATCATTGATGAAGGGCCGAGTGGGCTCAGTTGAGAATTGACATTGGGTGTTTTATACCAAGAGGGGCTCGGTTTCTAACACGTCAAGGTAAACTTTATGTTGAACTGCAACGTTTCGGAAGTCGTCAAATATTTCTCGGGATGAATTGTGTTGAGACCCACATATCCTCAGAAAGATCTATACGTCTATTTTACAGCTAAATTCGCGGTTCATGATTCCATGCTCTCTGGAGAGAGTTGTCTCTGTTTTAGCGTCTGGTGGTCAAGTTGGAAAATCCTCCGCGAATCATTTCCTTCAATGTTTCGGGGATCATAAAATATTCCACAGGTTGAACCAGATTGCGAACCTTATATTTCTGAAAAGGTCCAGATGTCTAGTTTCTGATGGTTTTTACAGCTTGCGATTTCGACTTCTGTAGAGGGAGATATGCCTGTTTTAGTGTTCGATGGTCAGATCAGAAATCTGTGCGCAATCTGGTTTCTTCAATATTGCGGGAGCCACCAAATATTGCTCAGATTGAACTAGGATACGAACCATATATTTTCGGAAAGCCTTGGATGTCTAGTTTCCAATGGTTTTTACAGTTCATGAATCCGACTTCTGTAGAGGGAGATATGCCCATTTTAGTGCGTATTGGTCAGCAATTCCGCGATTCTGGACAGCTCTCCTCTTTTCTTTTGTAAGCTGTCGAAATGCGAAAGCAATTCCTCGGACGGATTCTTGATACTTTGAAGCTCTGAGTATTGCTTTCACAATATTCTTCCTTTGGAATTGGTCACGGCTGCGGCTCCTGCTACGGGTTCTGTAGTTAATCCACTCCCTAGCACTTCCAATAGTTGTTTGTTGGGTGCTTCAAGTGTTGGATCTACATCAGAGTTCCTCATGTGGTCTGTTCATGAGGGTTTCTCGAAGTTGAGTTCTCCACCCCCTCCTTCTAGCGCCAATTGTTGACGGTGATTTTTCGATAGTCAACCGGTCAACGATCTAGGTTGGTGAAACCTGAAGATAAACGTAATGAAAGTAGAAAAATAAAAGATGAGCAAGCATAACACATATTTTACGTGGTAAAACCCCAAGGCGGGGAAACATCCACGGTGCCGGTGACGGCGAGAAGTGATCCACTATGAATATAAGGATTACACACTCAATACTCGCTTTCTCTCAAATAATTGCTTATGATCATCCCCCCGATATAATGAATACATTGATGTATTTATAGGGTTTGATCTAGGGTTGCCCTAGTTTCTGTCGTATAAAAGGTGGACTCATTAATTAGAGTCTTTGTAGGATTCTTGTAGAGTAGATAAATTAGGACCCATTTCCTATTTGGTGTGTATCCTTCTAGAAGCTTACAGTTCTTTCTTGATTAGATTTCTCTAGTACTGGAGAGGAAATAGGGATATTTCCTTATTAGAATATTATCCTAAGATTCCGTATCTGTGCAGATCTCTTCTTGATATGGCCTATCTTGGTAAGGCTGTATTTCCCGTTTTTGGCTAAGTACTGATTTTTGGCCGAGCAGACTTGGCCGAGTAGAATCTTGTCCGAGCACACTTGGCCGAGCACACTTGGCCGAGTAGACTTCTAGCCGAGTGGAATGTTGGCCGAGTAGAATCTTGGCCGAGTAGACTTCTAGCCGAGTGGAATGTTGGCCGAGTAGAATCTTGTCCGAGCACACTTGGCCGAGTAGACTTCTAGCCGAGTGGAATGTTGGCCGAGTGGAATCTTGGCCGAGTGGACTTCTAGCCGAGTGGAATGTTGGCCGAGTAGAATCTTGTCCGAGCACACTTGGCCGAGCACACTTGGCCGAGTAGACTTCTAGCCGAGTGGAATGTTGGCCGAGTAGAATCTTGTCCGAGCACACTTGGCTGATTGAAACCCTTGGCCGAACAGGTCTTTGGCCAACCATATTCCATCTACAGATGGCCCCTCATATGGTGATGTCATGCATTCATGTTGACCCTTTTGATAACGTGTCCCACATTTGACTTTTTATGACGTGGAATCACTATATTTCCGTATTACCCACTATCTTTGCTGACGTGTCATGCTGACGAAAAAACCCCTATAACAGATACAATAGCTATCATAATACAAAACCCACAAACAACACAAAAATCTCAACTTGTAGATAAGAAACTTAATCTAGATGCAAACAAGTTATAAAAGAGATTTCTAGTTAAGTAAGAACACTAAGATGAATGGAGATGGTGTTCTACTTACCAAGTCATGTGTGTTGATGAAAATCCATGAGTGAAAACAACCTATATTATGCTAGATGATGTTGGATTCTTTAATGAATGATGGGTGTTATAGGGGTTTTTCGTCAGCATGACACGTCAGCGAAGATAACGGGTAAATGCGGAAATATAGTGATTCCACGTCATCAAAAGTCAAATATGAGACACGTTATCAAAATGGTCAACATGAATGCGTGACAGCACCATATGGGGGGCCATTTGCAGATGGAATCTACTCGGCCAGGAGTCCACTCGGCCATGAGCCTGCTCGGCCAAGAGTCTGCTTGGCCAAAGATCAATACTTAGCCAAAAACGGAAAATACAGCCTTACCAAGATACGCCATATCAGGAAGAGATCTGCACAGATACGAAATCTTAGGATAATATTCCAATAAGGAAATATCCATATTTTCTCTCCAATACCAGAGAAGTCTAATTTGGAAAGAACTCTAAGCTTCCAGAAGGATAAACACCAAATGGGAAACAAGTCCTAATTGATCTACTCTACTAGAATCCTACAAAGACTCTAATTAATGAGTCCACCGCTTATACGACAGTAACTAGGGCAACACTAGATCGAACCCTATAAATACATCCATGTATTTATGATATTAGAGGGATCATCATGAGCAATTTACACTTACATGAGAAAAGAGATACGAAACATAAGCAATTATTTGAGAGAAAGCGAGTATTGAGTGTGTAATTATTCTATTTATAGTGGATCTCTTCTCGCCGTCACCGACACTGTGGATGTTTCCCGCCTTGGGGTTTTACCACATAAAACGTGTGTTAAGTTTGATTTATTATTTATTTCCTGCTTTTCTACATTACTATTTTCAAATACAAACAAATCGTATCGCACCCACGTGGGGAAAGAGACTTTGATTATTCAACCATAGATTGGTTAAAGTTTCGATCTGCATACGTGCTATTGTTTGGCGGTTGACTTTTTAACGATCCAAAATTCACCGTCAACAATGGGTATTTGGGTTTTGGTCAATACAGATTGAATATTGATGACTTTTGTTGCAAGACACTCTCAAGCTCTCAAGAAACTCAAAATATTAGTTCTAAATCGGCCAAGAAGGGATGAAGGGTATATATATATATCAAGCCCTAGCTGAAATGACGTTGTTTTGAACAAAGTTGTCAAAACCCGTCAAAACCGCGGTGCGTGCTGTGGTACAGACAAAGTGTCCCGACCACGGTACACACAACATGGAAGCCCTGGAAGACTTCGCAGTTAGGACCGCCACAGAGGTAAGGGCACCAACCGCAGTACCCTACGTGTGAAACACACTGGTACCAGCCGCCGTGGGAACCGCAGTATAGGCAGGTGCATGGGAAGCGACCTATATCGCCGTAAGAGATAAAATCTCTTTTCCCGGGCTCTCAAACACACCTAATCTATATGAATGTTATGCAAGTGTGAAGTGAGTAAAGAACATGCATGAGAATAGATATAATCATGAATGAGCACCAAGCATGTAACACACATAAGAATATACAACATATGAAAATGCAAGATTGTGTGCGTGCAACTGAACCTCTTCAAATGAGTTTGAGCACACGTGATATACCTTTGAAGTGTCATTGATCTTGAGGTCTTTGAGAAAGCCATGAACTTGATAAATGAGTTTGAGCACAAGTGATATACCTTTGAGCCTCGTTCCGAATTTTTGTTAAATTGGGCTACCTTTAAAAGGCTTGAAATACATCTTCTAGACGTAGTAATCATTTATTTATATGGTTCACTCAATGCAAATATTTATAATCCTTGAAGGATTTAAAGTGCTAGAAGCATATAAATCGAGATCTTGTAATCTGTATTTGATGAACCTACAAAATCCTTTTATAGATTAAAAACAATCTGGACGAATATGGTATAACCGTCTTAGTGAATATCTGATAAAATAAGGGTATAATAATTATATTATATACTCATGTGTCTTTATAAAGAAATGATAATCTAGATTTGCTATATTCACAGTTTATATTGATAATATGAATTTAATTGGAGCTCACGAAGAGCTCTTGAATACTATTGAATATTTGATAAATGAATTTGAAATGATAGACATGAGAAATAAAATATTGATCAACATGAAGATCGAGCATAGATCAAATGGAAATGCTTGTCCATCAATTAGAATATGTTGAAAAGATTCTGAAAGGATTCCATATTGATATTACTCAACTATTAAGTAATCATATGGTTATTAGAACTCTTAATTCTAAGAAAGATCTATTCCAACCAATAGAAAATGGTGAAAAGATACTTGGTCTTGAACAATTTAAATAACGTTTTATAAAGCAAGTCTTTGCTTATACTCCCTCCAATCATTTATGATGTTATTTCATTTCATGAAATAAACATCTATATACGTCAATTTAGCAATCTAGAAGATTGCTTCAAAAGAATTTTTATCAGAGGAAGCGTTCCATCAGGAGGAGCATATCAAATAAAGTATATTAGTTATTTGGGGCATATGTGCATTGTACTATTTTTTTTTCTTTCGATCAGGTTTTGTCATATTGGGTTTTTCTGATAGGGTTTTTAATGAGACAATTCTCTAAGCACACTCAAAAATCTTTTGATCCATAAAGATCATCATAAATATTACATTGATCTAGCAGATCATCGTATATATGTTGTCTTGATCAATAAGATTATTGTAAATATTACTTTGATCTTGCTAATTATCGTATATATGTTACCTTGATCCAGAAGATTATCATAAATATTACTTTGATCCAATATATCAATAGATATCTTTGCTGAAGTTTTTATCCCACTGGATTTTTTCCAGCAAAGTATAAATGTAAGAAATGTTTTGAAGAAAACAATAATTCTGGACATATGTGCACTATGCTCTTTTTCCTTTCGATCGGGTTTGTCCCACTGGGTTTTCCTGACAAAGTTTTTAATTAGACAATTTTAAGAATGTCCAACCCCTCTAGATCTAGAAGATCATTGTATATATTTTGCCTAGGCTTTATCCTATTGGGTTTTTCCTATAAAATTAAAATACAAATGGTAGAAATCCAGTGAAGAGTGTTACAAAAGGTGGTTTTCACCAATTGTATAAACACAATATATTCCTACTGCCATATCCACTTAATCTCTCCACTTGGCTTCGTCATCATTCAAATACAAGTGGGCTGCTCAGATACAAGTCGGCAAATTGTGCTCACAAAACACTATAAATAGATCCTATATCTCTCTTTTGTATGGAAGTCAATCACTGGAAATACAATACAAAGTAATCTTCAATCTTTCTCTCTTTCTCTCGTCTCTCTTCCTGTCACTCTCTAACATCTCATTTATTTATTTACTTATTTATTTCATTTGTTCTTCAATTATTCTTCATTTTATTTACAACACGTTATTATTATTTTTTTTTTTTGACAAAGACATTCATCAATTTTTTTATTTTTTTTTTTACGTTATAAATTCAGGATTTTATGAGAGGGAATCAATTTTCTTAACTGAGACAATTGAGCTAATTTGGTGGTTACAAATTAGCAAGTCTTAGATGTCCATGTAAAGGCCTATAATATAGAAACATATGTTTCTAAAATTCAACATCAATCTAATTAAAAAAATAAATAAATAATTCAATATCAATCAATTGATTAGCCCAACCTTAAGAGAAAAACTTGTATGGGATGATCTCACTGCTGTCGAATAAAAATGTATCATTTATATTAGGAATATAAAAAAATATTTTTAAAGTACCACATGCCATGTTTTTATTAGACAATCCGTTCGATGTAAGTTTTTCTCCGACCATCAAATACATTTCACAATAGTGACGAAAATTAGTAAATAGCCAAGGCAGAATCGACTCAAAAGTCAAACCTCAGTCCTATAATTGTATCTCAATAATGTTTATAACAATTAAAAAAAATCATGGTTTTTCTTCTTCTTCAATATTCTATACCTCTCTTAATTCTATCTCTTTTATCTTTCTCCAAATCTTCACCACCACCGATCCCTTCTTTAATATCTCTTAATTGCACCGCTCCATCTCAAAACGTCGTCGTTAATAGTACTACTGGTTATTGGTCTTGCTCGAACCAGACCATTATCATGGACTGGCGGGCTCAATTCGAAGCAGCTTTCGAAACGCTGCTTTTAAGACTTAGAGCTGATATGGCCATCAAAGTACTGGTGGTCGTCAATAATCAACTCATGAGGTTTTCAACAGGGGAGGTTCAATATGGTAATCGCAGCAGTCAAGTAGTATATGGTCTCGCCGAGTGTGTCCACAATGTTTCACGCAAGGACTGTGAAGTTTGCGTAGAGAAAAGCAACGACAAGCTTTTGAAGTGTTGCGGAGGTGGTAATAATTATAAAGATGGAGGCACTGTCGTGGTTGCTGGACATTGCATGGTTCGTTATGAGACTTACAAGTTCTTTTCGCGTGTTCTTTCTGGTGGCGGGTTAGAAGCTAGTAATGGGTCATCATCGTCGGGAGCTGTTAATGTTTTGGTGAGTAATGAAAATGGTGGTAGTAAGTGTTTTCGATCGAAAGTTGTAGCTGTTTGGGGGTTTGGATTGGGTTGTTTAGTTGTGGTTGTATTTTGTGCTTGGTTGTTGAGAAGATCAATTGTTAATAAAGCAAAAGTGCACATGACCTATTAGTGGAAATGGTAGTGCACCTCTTTTCCACCGTGGTGGTGAGAAGTTCAAATCCCACAATGCCTATTTTACAAGCATGTGTGAAGAGTTTCCTCACAGTTTGTGAGGGTAGTTATCCAGTGCGCTTATATATTATCTGATTTTGGCAGGTCTCGAGAGTTGGATTGTAATTATTGTAATACTTCAAAAAAAAAAAAAAAAAAAAAAAAAATTGTAAGTGGGGATATGATCTGGTGGTGGTAGTGAAGGAGAGATGATCACCCTGGAACAAATGGTAAGTAAATTAAGTCTAGGCTATGTGGGTTTTTGTTTGTATGAGAATAAAACGATGAGTTTAGGTTGCTGAGTGTTGACTGAGTTGATAAAATAAATCAAACCATTGTGGCTAGCTATGACTAATCTTTAAACCGTACACGAGATAGAGAATGAAATTAACGTTTTTATAAAGGGATATTGCACCACTCCAATCTACACAAGCTAGCTATGACTAATTAAAATGTCACAACACAAACACAATTGATTGTGTTTCTCACCTCCTCCTTCAATTATAAGCGGTTAGACTCCACTTTGCTGATTAAAGTATATACAAATATGATAAGTTTTCTTCGATCTCGTTTATGAGAGTCGAAATTCGAGCCGCGCTTGCTACTTTAGAGTTTAATTTAGACCTATAAGAAAAACTTTGACAACCTTAAAAAAGTTAGGAAACTTTAAAAGTATGCTAATCAAGCTTCTTAGTTTTTCTAAAACCGGATCACAGTAATATTTTTAACCAAAATTTATCATGGATGACAGTACTTGTAGTATATATTTGCAACCTGATCATTACACGCTTGATTGGATAATTTTATAAAAACTATAATGTAACTTTGTTCAAGACATGAAAATCAAGCACAAGATCACAAAATAGTACGTAGATAGAGCCACTACAGAAAAAGCAATTGACTTGTTGGATAGTTCATAGTTGATACATTTACAATAAAACTCATATATCATCATGGCTAGCTTGCAAGTTAAAAATAAGAATGTATGTCCCGCATAAGGGCTCGATAGAGCTCTGATGTTGCTGTTGCAGTTAATAGTTTCGCGGCCAGATTGCGATTATCTTCCTCCCACTTGCTGCGATCTTCTCTATACACATCTCTTATTTCCTTCAATTTTCTCTCCCATTTATCTTTCTTTCTCTTCAACTTCATTTCATAGTACTCTTCTTCTTCTTCTTCCTTGCCAAATTCCTGGAAGATGAAATTTTAACTCTTAATTATTACTTCATACAAGAACATTAGTATTGAACATTAATTATATAAATTAAATCCTTGCTACCTGTTGCTCTTCTGATTCAGACTCCAAAAAACAATGCAAGTACATCATATTACAACAAAAAATTACACCAGCTGTTGCAGCCGCTACGCCTATTGTCAATGCACTAGTTTCGACTTGAATGAACATAATGAAGAAAGAAGAGATTGCTAATCGCTCAAACCAGAACAAACATTTGTAACTTCCTTTCGATCTCTGATGTAAATCTGCATATTCATCATCTGCTTCTCTAATCTGGAGAAGAAGAAAAAAAGATGAACCAGCTAATTAGCTTAATTAACTACTCTATGATCAAAACTCTACAATGATTTACGTATACAAATAAAGGGTCCGTCTCTAATCATGAAAACGTAACATTACAGAGCTAAACAAAAGTTATAAAAAGTTTAAAATTATGCTGACTAGAGAATTATTATAGGCCTGTACTTACACCAAGGCTAAAATTGATGTTCTCTAGGATCTCCGACTCAGACCGTTCTAGTGAATGCAAAATAACTAAAAAACAGATAGAGATCGTTAGAAACACCATTGTCTCTGAAAACGTTTCATGATTTATGAGATATTCAATTGCGAAGAACCAAATGAAGAATAGAATAATAGTAGCTCTTTCTATACAAAGCACGTATTGCTCAACTTTTAGCCTCTGCGAGGTAGGTTGCTTGGTTGCCATCCTTAATTTTTTTTATGGTTACTCAAGGCCATTTTTATTGGGTCAGAAAGGAAGATTCAGGAGGCTGCACCTTTGTGATTAGGATTAATTAGGAACAGAAAGGGCTCCTAAATTTTCGTACCCACTTTACAAAAACGAAGCACGCCCACCTTCATATTAAATTCACATAAGTCGTTTAATTTCCTTCTTCTAATTAAAGACTCTAGACATTAATTCCTTAATAAATAATTCATTATTATATAATAACCATGATTTTTTTTTTTTTTCACTTCTCTTACTTTTTACTCTCACGGTATTAGAAAAAAAAAAAACTCTTTTAACACATGCTTGTAAAATATAGTAAGACTCAAACAACCCCCACCCCACACTCATAACTCACGAGGGGTTAGTAGAATGGTTAGGTTTTTTGTTTGTTTCCGTAAGTTTGAATCCCCTCATTGATATTTACATGGTCAAAAGTCATAGTTTCTTGCGTCATAAGGATTGTAGGGTTCGGTGTGAACTCTAGTTTCAAACACAGGTTCGTTAAGTGGGTTCAAAGGAATTTTAGGTTATGAAAAAAAAAAAAAGGCCTCGAACTCTCCACCTTTAAGACTTTAACGTGGAATGGAAGGTGCACATTGCACACTACTTAAACTAAGATGAGATGATCAATACATGTTTCCCCACCATGTCAATTTCTCTTAGGATCCTCCTATCATGTTAATGGTAAAAAGACAATTTTACCCTCTAGTCGTTAGGTCAACCGTTAAGTTTGATTAACAATAGGGTGTTAGTATAATAAGGGCCAAAAGTTGAGTAGTTGCCTTTTAAATAAAAATCAAGGTATAGTTTGTGTAATTTTCCCAACAAAAAAAAAAAAAAAAAAAAAAAAATCTTTCACTAAGAACAATCGAAACGCTGCGTTTTCATTTTCTAGATAGAATGACGTCGTTTAGGTTATTTATATATATATATTACATATAAATAAGATATGTCGAGTCTGCGAAAAAACAGCGAGGGGCAGCAGCAATGGCGACTGAGCTGGAAGAGTTACTGGAATTTCTATCTTCTCCATCTCCACCAGTAAGTTTCCTTCAAATTCTTAACACTCCGTTTGGTTGCCGAGAAATTTCAGCAATATAAACTGCATAACTGCTAACAGTACTTAAGTAGATTTCTAAAATTAATGACTTGTACCGTTATTGGGTCTCTAATTTGATTAAATTTATAGTTTTTAATTAACGGAGTCCATGTGGGATGTGTTTTGAATATCTAAGGTTCGCTAGAAAAGATCGGTATTCGTTTATTTTAATTTGTCAATTGTTTCTCATTTTATTTGAATTTATTTATCTTATTTGTGCTTGTTGAATTATTTATTTAATTTGTTAAATCTTTGATCTGAGTTCTCTGGATTTTCTCGAATCATTATTTAAACCACACACAAAAAAAGACGTGATTTACATATATTTGATAGTAATTAATACTTGCATATTTTGTCTGTCTTTTATAAAATTTTTCTTTCGGTATTTTGTAACGAATGCTGTTTTTTTCATGCAAACAAATTAGGTGAAGAAGGCGGCTGTTGATATTGTTCGGGGATTAACTGGTTCTGAGGATGGCTTGCAGTCCCTTTCCAGTTATGCCGGAATTGCACTGCCATCGTTATCTCGACTTTTGAGTGAAAATAAGGTGACCTTGCTGCTATTTTTGATGCTTATTGGGCGGGATGATGCCTCAAAACTGTTTAATGTCACTAACAAGAACATCTAAACTTCTAAAATTCTCTTTTCATTGTTTTGTATTCCCTGAAGTATGCTGTTTTGATGCCACATTTGCAAGTTTCATAAATAGACTTCAATTTGATTCTGGAATATAAAAGCACAGTGACAGAAAGAAAGTTCTATTTTTTTATTTATTTTTTTTTTTTTGCAACATTTTGAAATTATGATGGATTCAATATGAAGGTCTTTTAGTCAGAAGGGGTCAGAATTTAGAAATGAGGGGTCCAAATTTATTGTGGCAATCAGTAATTTAACTGTTTGAGTTAAGAGTCCGTTCGTATTATATGATTCGTATAAGTTTATCATTTGTTGGATTTTTTCCTTCACAATCTACTAAAATAGTTTTGAAGATCTTAGTAAACGCTTAGAACAACTTGCTAAACAAGAGGTTAAGAGGTACAGCGAGTAGGTTCTACTGGCATAAGATCTGCATTTGCATATAGAAAAGTGTGGGCCCTAGGCACGTTGGTGAAAAAAAAAATTAACTACTCGAATAAAAGGACAGAATTTAGACAGATATATCAAAGTTGAGAGTTTGGTTTCATGAGCATTGTGCCTAGCATATGGTCTTATAATGATTTTTCCATTGATAGGATTCTGGATTAACCGAACTTGTTTGACATTCAGGAGGTCTCAGAACCTGCAGCCGAAGCTCTTGTAAATCTGTCACAGAATTCAGAATTAGCCACAAAGATGGTTGAAATGGGAATGATTAAAACAGTCATGGATTTGTTGTATAAGCCTGATTCAGGCATTACTCAATTGCTGGTTATGCTTTTAGTTAATCTCACGCAATTGGATGAAGGCATATCTTCCTTGCTTCAGGTGTGCTTTCCTTCGTTTTACACTAGTATCTACTTGTTACCAATGTTTTTGGGATCTATTAATGTTAGAAGAGTATTATTGTTAGTTCACAATATAGTAGATGATGTAAGATAATGGCAGCATGATATAATTTTAAGCTAAACATAGTGGTGGTTTGCTTTCTTGTTAGACGGGAGATGAACAGATGAAAGGACTATATTTGATGAAGCTTGTGAGATCATTTTGTAGAGCTTCTAGTGAAAGTAGCGGTATGTTTTGCTGCTTTATCCTTGAGTTTGTTTCATCACACAAGTCATATTAATGTAGTTATTCCGGTAAAATTGTGTTTCGTAATATCTATCAATTCAAGTCTGGATGTATTATAGTTGATAAATGACACCACTAGAGTAAATTGATTGTGTTTTTTTTTTTTTTTTTTTTTTTTTTAAAGTTTGCATAGGTGTCTCAAGTGAGATATTTAGTTTCTACTTGTGATGGAGGACGAACACAAGAAATAAGAAATAGATAGAGACTTGGAGAGATAAATAGGCAAAAATGGAGAGAATTAGGGATACAGAATTAGGGATTGGAAATAGAAAGGGGGAGAAACACAGAAGAACAGGAGATTGGAAATCACACCAATAATCAATTCAATTCATTAATCAAGTCTCATTACAATAGGCTCTGAAGGGGCCTATTTATAGCTAACAAAAGATAACAACTAAATCATGATAATGATAAATAAAACCTAAACTTATCTCTCAAGGAGATAATTATTTTAAACATAATATGATAACTACCACTATTTAAATTTAATAATATTTATCTAATTCCCCATCATTCTCCTCTACTAAGAAGAACTCGACTCCTGTCGAGTCAAATAGGTTGCAGCCATCGAACTAAAAAATACCACAACTTGTTCCTTGTTGAGGCAGCCGTTTCATCAACCCAAGGACCATTCATCATAGATATAGGAAAAGGAGTAATTGTAGAACCCATTGGTACATCTATGAATCCTTTGTATAATGTTTTGTCAAGCCGAATTGGTTTAGTGACAACCATGTTCACCTTTTCATGAGTTTGAACCGCAAGTGAGGATGAGTGATTATCCACTTGAACTTCATGAACATGACCACTTGGTCTATATATTTGTGAAGTAGGTTGTGATGGATCAACCGTATCCGTAGCCACATGTAATTTACTGTTATTTTCTTCCTTAATTAGGTCATTTTTTTGCTTAAAATATTTGGAAAAGATATTTTGACATGCAACAATGAGTTCTTGTTGTTGTTTACGCTGGTGAGCATAATGCTCATCTTGCCAGTATTGGATGTCTAGCTGACAACAACCATCATAAATGTTTCGACCTTGAGAGAACTTTTCGCTAAAAAGGCACTCTGGTGGAACTTAAAATGGACAAAGGCTTGGACACAAGTTGACTTCTAAGATATTTCGATCCTCTCCACAAATCCACAAGGAGAAAATACTTGATGTAGCACTTCCTCGGTAATAGGATAAAGCACATGATGGATCGTGATTAGTAGAACTCGGTTCGACTCATCAATGGTGTCGGTGTGATGCCTTGTGGAATAGGCAGCAGCATGTGGCTGGTTCATTGAGGAATAATAGAAGGCAGAACGAGGTCCTTGCATGATTTGGATTTAAAAAAAATTGCCACTGTGACTTGGCCTTTTTTTTTTCTTTTTTTTTTTTCTCTTTCTGATGTTCAACTGTATGGCAGATTTGGAATTTTATTTTTATTTTTATTTTTGGCTGTTTTTGGTGACAGTAGATGGTTGATTTTGTGAGTAGGATTGCAGAAGTGTATGGATAGAGATTTGGCTCTGATACCAAACTGATGGAGGACAAACACAAGAAATAAGAAATAGATAGAGACTTGGAGAGATAAATAGACAGAAACAGAGAGAATTAGGGATTCGAGACAGACAGAATTAGGGATTGGAAACAGAAAGGGGGAGAAACACAGAAGAACAGGAGATTGGAAATCACACCAATAATCAATTCAATTCATTAATCAAGTCTCGTTACAATAGGCTCTGAAGAGGCCTATTTATAGCTAACAAAAGATAGCAACTAAATCATGATAATGATAAATAAAACATGATAATGATAAATAAAACCTAAACTTATCTCTCAAGGAGATAATTATTTTAAACATAATATGATAACTACCACTATTTAGATAAATAATAATATTTATCTAATTCCCCATCAACTTCTCTGCATATGACTGAATTCTTTGCATCTCAGTCCTTTTTTTTCCATGTTTTTATGCCTCTTTAGTTTGCACTTTGAATTTCATTATTTTTCTTCACTATTTGTTGTAACATTTTATTTTACGTATATCTACCAGATCAATTTGAACATGTTGGGTCCATATTAGTAAACATTTCAAAGAAAGAAGCAGGAAGGAAAATTTTACTGGACCCAAAACGAGGATTGCTGAAGCAGATTATTAGACAGTTCGATTCAACTAGTCTATTGAGAAAGAAAGGGGTATGAATGATTACCTCAAAGTATTAGCTTTCTTCTAGAGACTCTACTCTTGATTAACTACGTTGTTTACTTGATTATGTGCATATTGAAGTACACATTTTTTTAATTAGGTGAGCAATAGTTGTTAGTGAAAAAACAGCTGTTAATGAAAGAAATGTACCCAGCAAACAAATTTCACTGGCTATAGATCTTTATTTTGAACATCTGTTTACTCTAGGTTGTTCTTAGTATGATGAATGGCCCAATATTTGAATGCTGTCCAGCCTACTGATCTCCTACAAATCATCTGTGGTGATATAGTAATTTATCTCTTTCATGGCTATGAAATTTGGAGTATCTGGAATCTAGGCCGTTACAATGAAATTCTATGATATTCGACTATCTGTCCCCTTAACATGTTCAAAATGCTTCTGTCTAGCTTTTGCAGAAGCTAGTCCACCTATATAGGCTAGCTTATATTGAGATTCTATCAGTGGGAGCATATCACATTGGTAAATTAACCACAGATTAAAGAAACATATACTATTAATTAGTATTAAATCATTGGTGGATGAGGAGTGGAGATGGGTAAGCTTTTGGTGGAAATGTTGGATTGATTACATGGTGACTTTGCTTGGATTTCTTGGCTCAACCATGCATTTACTAATAAGGCTTTATGTATCCTTTATGATCATAATAATCTGTTTTTTGCTTCCACAAGGCTTTTGTTGGTTAAGGTTGAGGAAAGTAGTAAAGCTCAAGACAGTTTCAACTAAGTTAAGCTTGATTAATTTCTTCGCTGGCTCAAATTTTGTGTCATGATTGAATTTGCAGGTTTCTGGAACTATTCGAAATTGCTGTTTTGAAGCTGAAAATCAGCTACAGAATTTGCTTCTAATTTCAGAGTTTCTTTGGCCAGCTCTACTTCTGCCAGTCGCTAGCAAAAAGGTAATATTTAATTATTTTTATCATCTTTTTGATCCTTCAAAGCATTAATCTGATAAAGCATTTTTTTTTTCTTTTTCATTTCTTATTTCACAACTACTAATGGTTAATTGTCTTTAAGTTTTTTTCCGGAATTCTAAAATATCAACTTGGAAAGAATGCTTTACCTAGTTCATTGCTGATAGACTTGACAGATACAGCCCGTTCCTGGAATTAGTTTAGAAAAATAAATTAGTTTTACTGCATTCTACCTTAATCAGTTGTTATTTTTGAATGTCTTTTGACCTTGTTTCTTGTTTCTCTCTGAGATTTTAACCAACAATTTTTTTTCCACTGATCTGGCTGCATCTGGCCAGGTATATAGCGAACAAGACATATCAAAAATGCCACTTGAGCTTGGAAGTGCACTCAAGATTGAACGTGAACCAGTTGATGATCCTGAAATTCGTGTTCAGACACTAGAGTCTATTTACTTGATAATATTACAGGTCAAAAATTGACTTCTTGTCTTTTCTTTTTTTAAATGGAACATGTAAGAAATTGCTATATCCATCCTACCAATTGAAAATTAAAAAAAAACTCCTACCAATTGAAAATTCTTTCTTTTCTAGTCCCTCATCAGAACTCGTCATATGGGAAAAAATTACAATAGGAAGATGTGAACCTTTACACCAAACATGATATGTTGTCGGTTCTACATTCAAAATAATCTGTAATAGTTTGTCTTCTAGCTATTCAGTTATCATTTTATTTAGAGCACAGGGTTTTGCTGTTTTAATACAAGTATCCCATCTCTACTTTTGTTTTCTTCTTCCAGGAGGCAGGCCGGAGGGCCTTTTGGTCCGTCAATGGACCACGAATACTACAAGTTGGCTATGAAGATGAGGAAGATCCAAAAGTAATGGAAGCATTTGAGCGAGTTGGCTCCTTGGTATGTGCAAGTTTTCCTATCTTCTTAATGTTTATTCTGTATTTTTTTTCATTTGACTACAAATTTTAATCGCCTTTTCATCAATTACCAGCTGGTAGATGGCAGTGGAACAGAAGAACCTTCCACAGAGACATCAAAGTAGGATTTTGTTATTTGTATATTCATTCAAATGATCTCTCTCAGGCTTCCTACTTAAATTATCGGTCTGAGTGAAGGTGTCCTGGTGTAAGAAGCTCTATCTGCTAGAATAACAGTTTTGAAAGTTGTTTGCAGTAATGCTATTAAAAATCTGTAGTTTGGATCATATTCAAATTGAATTCAGTGTAGTTTAGACAAGGAAGATATTGTTTACTTTCAATTCAAGTATCGAAGTAATCTTTCTTTATTATGTGATGTCAGTTGTGACTAGTGAGCACATATGCATATTTTTGTTTAAATGATGCCATGGGTGAGATAGTCGGTTTCAATCGAATTGATTTTTTATTTTAATTTTTTAAGTATTATAATAAATTGTGTCATTGAATGGGTCGGGGGAATATAGTGACCTGCCAAGATCAATGTAGTCCGAATATATATTCCCATGAAGGGAGATATCTACTTCCATAGTTCCATAACACTAGAGAGAAATGCGTGTATATATAAGTATGGTGGACTTGAATCCATCACCACTAACATGGATTGATTTAAATTGCCCTATGTTAGGTAATCAAATTTTATTAGTTGTCTTGAGAGATTGGCTTGGGTGCCCGGTCCCAGAAATTGAGTTTTAAGATTCAATTTATTATTATTATTATTATTTATTTATTTTTATTATTATTATTTTTTTATTTTATGCTATGGTCCCTCCTAGTTTATTTATTTTTTACATAATGGCTCTCCCAAAAAATAAATAATTCAATTATTATTGAATTCGATAGAGAAACTGAGAAAGTGACCAATTAATGTATTGATATTGATTCAATTCAAGCAATCCTATAGAAGGTAGGAAAAAATTGAGTGATGGAAATTGACCTTCTGATATTTATTTATTTTTGAGGTAATGAACCTTTATATTTGGTTTAATAATTTACCATCGTACTCGTACATCTAAAGAGGTAAATATTGATAATATCTTTAATTTATTCTGATATTCTTACAATTTTAAAGGTATAGATATCGAAAATTGGGAAAACCCGAAGAAACCAATATCATCCAAAATATCAAGAACATCTCACAAAATATCATTATATCATTAAACATATATATCTAACATATAAAGATATATAGAGAAATATCAGTAAAATATCCCTATACTACCGTAATATATCATTTATTTTATACTTTTTTTAATTAAATTGTTGTTCATTACATTGGGATAAAAGGTGGGAGGCAAAATCTTACCTGAAAGATGGAAAGAAAAAAATTTAGTGATCAATCGGCGAGAAGCACAATTATGTAATTTTATTACTAAAATTACTTACTAATATAGTATTACTGTATCACTATAATAAAATTCGAACCTATTATTTCCTATTCAAGTTGATTGGTGGGTTATGTCATATCGGAAAAAAAATGCTCCATACATGATATATATATATCAAGTAAAGTATACCTGAGGATATTATCGTACAGTTTCATTAATTCTCGCTACCGATAAATAATGTAAATTTTTTAAAACTAAGTATCAGTAACATGAATTAGTGAAACCGTACAATTTTATCTTCAGGTATACCTGACCTGATAAGTGCTATATATATATATATATATATATATTGTTAAATATTTAAGCTGCATGATACTTTATTTATTATAAATTACTATAAGGATATTAATTTATTGAGAAAAGTAATTCATTTCATACACTAACTAAAAGCTTCATTGTAAATTTTGAACTTTGAAAGTAAATATTCATTTTTTATTTATCAAATATTGATATTTTCATAAATTCGAACCCCCATTATTTTCTGCATTGAGTCAGCCCATTGCAATTAAGAATTTAAATTTTAAGATCAACAAAATTAAAATTAAAGCCTTAAAAAATGAAGGATAAGGAAGAAAGAAATAAATAATTAAACTTGGCGCCAAAAAAATAGGCCCGGGAAAATGAAAATGGTGCTGTGCGCGCGAGAAGTTGAAAATGAATTCCCGCTAACTCAAGTAATTATATCTTCAAAGCCAAATCCATTTGTCATTTTTAATTTTTATTACCAAAACCCAGCAATTTGATAACCAAATCAGGAAAATGGATCTCTCCGATATCGCGAAGAAACTAGAGCTCTCGGAATCCAAGCAACTGGTCCGAAAAGCCGCCGAGTTCCGCCGCTTATGCGACGTCCAGTTCGATTCATCCGTCATTGGAGTCGTAAGTATTCTGACCTCTGTCCAATCCATTGTTCACAGGAAACGAAAATTTGTTGATTGGGGGTTTATTATTATGGTTTGCAGGGAGAGGTTTGCAAGGCTATAATCTGCTTGGAGATCGCCGCCACGAGGTATTATTAACTCTAATCGCTTAATGGATAATAAGTACAATTTTTTGTTAATAAAAATGAAAATGAAAATGAAAATAATAATTTGGTTTTGAAATGTACAGATTTGACGTTATATTTGATCGGCAAGCAGCGATTAAATTGAGTGGAATGTCGGAGAAGGCTTATAATAGATCCTTTAATTCACTACAGAACAGCATTGGTTTCAAGTGGGTGGTCTTGTCTTGTCTTGTTCTTTATGCTTCTCTGTGTCTCTTTTAATGTTATGTTGTGTTAATAACTGTGTTATTCGATCGAATAGGACTAAGCTGGATATAAGAGAGTTGGGGATCCAATTTGGGTGTATTAGACTCATCCCTTTCGTGAAGAAGGGCTTGTCTTTGTAAGTTGCTTTTCCTTTATTATAATTTAATGTTGTTTGGACCATACATGAAGTTTTCTATGTGTTTGTAAAAATGCTCCAGAGAACCGAATCTTTAAATCAAATATTTTACTTCTTTAAAATTGTGTCTTATTGATATGTTGGTGGAATATTAACCAAGTCTCTCTATGTTATATGTCAATGTTGCAAACATTTGTTTTTGGGGATGAATTTGTTGGTTCAATTGGTGATTGAATAAGTGGTGTTAATGTCAGGTACAAGGACCGGTTTCTTGCTTCATTGCCTTCTTCCAGGAGGGCAAGTGCTGACTTTACTCGCCCTGTATTTACTGCCGTTGCATTCTACTTGTGTGCAAAGAAACACAAGGTAAGAAAGACACCTCTCTTACTAGTGATATTTCGAGAGCTCTATACTATAATTGGTGCTTTTACTCATTTGGAGTTTGAATGTGTTACTTGACAGCTCAAGATAGACAAGATTAAGTTGATTGAGGTTTGTGGAACATCTGAATCAGAATTTTCTAAAGTAAGTAATATAGATTTCCTAGGTGCACCATACTTCATTATAGTTGTCAATTTTATATGATTTAGTAATGACTTGGAACTATAAATATAGGTTGCTATCTCCATGAAGGACCTGTGTCATGATATTTATGGAACTGCAAAGGAAAAAAAAGATCCTAAGGAAGTAAAGGGGAATCGAGGTAACTGTTCATTTTGCATTTATTCTGGAAATCTTCCTTCATACTCTATTTGCTTGATGTTTTTTAGCTATGTTGTCTATGTATGACTTGAATGTGATTAGTTTTAACTGATACATCTACATTTATTAATATCACGTTTTGCATTTGCTTTCCTCTAATTTCTACCATATGTATGCAGAATTGCTGGATGCATTACCTGAAAAAAGAAAGTTTGAAGATGGAGGATATCCGTCTGATGATGAAAGAGAGGTATTATAGCTGTACCTCTAATTGTTGTTTATCACTTTATCCCATATCAGCTGAGAACATTTTTCCCTTTTCAACATTTGTTTTTTTTGGAGTGGAAGAAGTAGATTTTATCTGCTTCTAGAGTTAATAAAAGTAGGGATACGCTCCTGTTGTGTCCCCTTGCACATTTGATATTGATGTAACATCGCCTTGGCAGCATTCTTGAAATTAGTAATACAATTCAATAGGGCTGCTATTTGCTGATTTCAGGAGAGTAGAATGTCTCTTTATCTATTGTGCAATGATAACTTATAAACATTACTACTTGTTGACTTCAGTCAATGTTGTTTACTACCTTTCTTCTCGAGAGTTGCTTATAAGCCTTAGCTGCTGGTCCATAATGTTTGTCAGTGGTATATATAAAACCAAGTATGAGAATGTGGGACTGTTTGCGTGAATCCAAAGTAGCATCAGATTCAGATGACATTGTTGGGCTTGAACTTGATTGTATTGAGGTTTCTATAAACTAGATTGGCAAGCTGACTGTAAGCTAAACCTCCACTTCACATTGTGAAGTTTACACTTCTTCACAAGGACCAAATTATTTGTTAGTCATTCTAGCCATCCGAGTTGAGGCTAATGTCTCAAAAATTAGGACATGGTTTATGCAAATGATCAACTACCTGCTTCTTCAAATTATCTACATGTATTAATATCGTAGCAAGCACTATCACTTGTTTGTTAACTCATTATAGAATACAATAGATTCGATATCAAAGGTGGTAGCAAGTTACAGTTTCCCATCCCCTTCAAAACATTATCCATCTTCTCTGTTCTTCAATTGATACATAGTTACTTGCCTTTCCAATTCTCTTGAAGCTTGTGATAACATGTTTGCATACTTGAGAAATAGTGAAGTGCAATTCTTATACATTTCTAGAGATTAGCTTAAGCAATTAAATTTTTAGCTATTGCCGATTCTCACTGGCATGAAAAACTTATGCAGACTTCAAGTTATAAACGGCACAAAAGAACAGAGAAAGTTGCTTACAACGAGTGGAAATCCACCGTCTTATCATCTAACAAAACCAAAGCAAAAGGTAAGAATGCATTTCCTTTTTTGTTCTTTAGACTGATTGATATACTCATCATATGAGGCCAATGTAGTAACTAGTAACTAATCGGGATCGTATGATTTGATTTTTGTAGCACCTTGCAAGAGAACAACACAAACTCAGCTCAACTTTCAAAAGGAAGTTCCTGATACACACAAGTTAGAGGCAGTTTAATCTTTTTGGGTTGACTATGCTGGAAGATAAAGAGCAATTGTTAATTATATCACCACCGATCTATACAACTGTTCTGGGTTGTCATTGATGCTCTCATCAGCATCTTTTTCTCAGTGGACTCACATTGGAATCGCCCACCCACCACACAAGGATCGCTTCAAATATTCCTTATCCAAATCATTGACTGTAAAGTTGCAATTTTGTTCATATTATATTATGATTTCTTTAATTTTATTTATATATATTTAAAAAATAAATATTTTTATTTCTAAAGTATCTGTACATAATTGTCAAATTTAGAAACAAATTACTCTCTATCCATTGCTTATACCAACTCCACAATTTTTATTATTTTTTTAATTATTACAATTACTAGTTTTAATTAGAAAAGTGATAATATGCATGTTCACTATCAAGACTGAACCCTATTGAATGCCACTTTTTTACTAAGCTACTTGGAAATTTAAGAAGCTATATATGCCAACACAGTCTAAAAAAGAGCATTTTCAAGATTGTGATTTCTTACAATTACAATTGAAAGCGCCGTAGACATTAAAATAATTGAAAGGGGAAATAATAGGTAGATAGTAGATTTATGGACGAGCTCTACTATGGTGGTGTGGTAGGTATGGCAAAAATCTCTGACTTGTTCCAAACTAGCAAGGTTTCGATCTATTTGGGACGGGTTTAGAGCACTTAAAACGGGGTTCGGATTGGGTATGAACCAAACTTTTTTGATTCGGTTTTTTATCAGGTTGGGTATGGGTTAACCCCTTATGCTCTAACCGGCCTTGTTTGACACAATATATATAATTATTCTTTAAAATATAAAATATAAAGAAAAAAATAAATCTCTAAACTCTTTATCTTTTTAACTATTTACTTTTTATGTTTGAATTTAAAGTTTATTAAAATTAAATGTTGTGTTCTATTAAATTTAAGTTTATATATGAATTTTAAGTGTATGTTAACATGTTTTTCTATATACAGTGAATGTTTGTATTTAAGTGTATATTTAAATTTAATAAAAAAGAAAAAAAAGTGTATATATATATTAATTTAAATGCATTTAAAATTTAATTGAATGTTAAAATTTAAGTCAATGTCCTAAAATTCAATTGTAAGGTAAAATAATTTCTATATTTAGTGATTTGATAATTTTTTTTCTAAGAAATAAACGAATAGGGTCATTTCGGGTCGAGTATGGGGCACCCTTGTCATTTTGGGTCAAGTTTAGAGCAGAAAACGAAAATTTGTTTGGGGCATGGGTCGGGTTTAAGGTTTAGGGCACCTTTGATCCGACCCACCTATGGTGTGGACTGTGGAGACTCTTTTAATCAATTGTCAATTACAAAAATGAAAAAAATTATATGGTTTCTATTTGTCTCATACATTCATTTCTATTTTCTAACTTATCAGTTTTTGTTGTATTATCCGCTACTCATCTTTTTCTCCGTCAAGGCTGGCATCGATATCGATTATTGATATATAGAGAGCAACGCTCTTTATTGGCCGTCAAAACTAATACATAGCTCAAATTAATAGAGAAATTGGATAGATTGAAGTGATGATAATTATTTAAGGTTAGTTTACATCCCCTGTCCCGGAGTCGAAGCCGGAATTTCAAATTTCGCTCAGTTTGAGAGGACCAAACACTACAATTTTCATTTTAGAGAAACAAAAGAAAAAAAAAAATTAATTAATTATAAGAAACTAAAATTGGATTTTCCGAAAGGCCGTGGGTCATGGCCCACTGCAGGCCTCCTCATAACTTCGTCACTGTCTATGTCTTAGTACAATAGTACGCATGGTGGTGTAGCTCCCCTCCCTCGTCAAAGGTGGAGGTTGAGTTTCATACTTTCACTGTATGTAAATTATAAACATGTATGGAGAGTTTTTCTCTGCTGGTGTCAGAGTCGATATCTTCCGTTATGAAAGTAGATATCTGGATCTTGCATGTATTGTTTGTTCTCGACATAATTATTTAAGGTTAAGGTTAAGGTTAGTTTTGGTATTTTAAAGGTTGGAGATAGGAAATTATTAAAATTTTAAAATTATCGTGCATGTAATGTATTTTAAAATTTTATTGTACATATTGAGAGTAACGTGTGAAGAGAAACATTGTTTTTTTTTTTTTTTTTTTTTGAGAGAAAGAGAAACATTGTTGAGTGGCAATATAACCACAATATTTAAACATTGTTGATCACGTATTCACGAACTTTTCAAAGCCAAAAGCGTAGGTGCAAAATTGTTGACCGGCCACGATATGTGACAACACTAGCAAAACTTCAAAGGGACTGCATCGTTGAATGGGTCTATGAACCACCGGCAATGATAACGTTGACACAAAGTTCATAGTTTTTTAATAGGTTAAAATCAAAAACTCCGTTCAGCTGAAGAATGATTTTATTCAACAATCTCGCCTGAAATTTAACACCATTAAGATCATGTTAGATTGACTTTAGTTTAACCAACAAAAGACAGTTATGTCTTATTAAAATAATACAACATTATAATAATTATAAAAAAGTAAAAGTGATTGTTTTATATATTGTTATTAAGTTGTAATTTTTATTAAATTGTTTAAAAGATAATATTTTTTTTAAAGTAAAATAAAAAATAAAAAATTGATAGGGCATAACAGTCTTTTTATCGGTCACACTAACATAACTATAACGATGTTAAGTTTCAAGAGAGGTTTTTGAATAAGAGTATACTTCTTTATCCATTCAATAATAATAGATGAAATGTTAGGGGAATATATATATATTAACCTTTTTTTCAATAGAGAAAATTACATCAAGGTCCCTTGGTTTTACCTTATTAAAAAGAGGAAATAATATTACCAAAAACTGACATTGGACTCCCATATTGTTAACTGTTGATCCAGTTTGATTGTCTAAAACACAAAAATGCCTCTAATATAATAATGGCTAATTGGCACCAATGACCTCTAAACTCTTCCAAAATATGCACTATGCCCCCTATACTTTTTTTTTTGCCACTAAACCTCCTGAACTCTCATAAATTGTCAAATCCTAATTGTAGATGCTCATTTACAGGGGTAAAAACCCAAGTGTTTGCCAAAAAAAACGAGAGATTATAAGGTTTAGTGGCGAAAAAAAAAAAGTATAGAGAGCATAGTATATATTTTGGAAGAGTTTAGGGAGCATCAATGCCAATTAAGGTTATAATAATTGAAAATTACCAACATAATATTAGACCGCACAAACTCGACGGACATGTCTCTTCAATGAGAAGAGTCAAAAGTGTGCAACGTTTCTTTGCTTGTCACCACTCACCACCAGTCTCACTACGACGTCGTCGTTTCAATCATTCTGTAGAAATCCAACATAAAATCCGCCCACTGAAGGAGACCTTAATATTAAAAAAAAAAATACACATGAAAATAAATCAGAACACCTAAGACCTTGTCAAACATGGCAGCGTATTACGTGTTGACGCATATTACCTATCCATCCAAAACTCGACACGTAAGGAGTCTAGAAAATACATCGTTGAATACGTATACAGGAAATCATCACCTCGACATCAACAGTTGTCTGATATTTGTAGGTCTTCCAACGACCCTTTTGGAATATTCTATTCTCTTTAAATCAAAACTCAAGTCGCATTAATTATCGTCACCAATTCTTTATTAAAATTAATTAATCAACTTTAATTAGTTCAAACTTAAAACTAATCTTAATTAGTTAATTTTATTCTCATTTCGTAAAAAAGAAAAAAAGGAAGGCCGGTTCTCCAAATTTAGTAAATAAATAGAAAACGAGTTAGGGTTTTGTTTTTGTGTTTTTTATCATCCATCGTCATCATAAAATTCAAACAAAGAAGGAGAGAAAGTGGAAATAGGTATAAATTAGAGGACGTAGAGTTGTGATGCGTGTTGAATGGCGATGGAGTTTGGGGTATCAGATGAGTTGTTAGGGACAATTGTACCGATAGTGGTATATTGGGTGTATTCTGGATTATATGTTCTTCTTGGATCCTTTAATCAGCTCGAGAATTACAGGCTCCACTCTAGAAAAGATGAGGACGAGAAAAATTTGGTATCCAAAGCTTCCGTTGTCAAAGGCGTTCTTCTTCAACAATTTCTTCAGGCTATCGTCGCCATTCTCTTATTTACGGTACCATTTCTTTTTTTCCTTTTTATGATTTAGGGTTGACTTTTGAAGGGTGATTTTTTGGTGACATTTGTTTTATTTCCTTGGGTTGCCTTATTTGGTCGTTTTATTAAAATTCGAAGGTTGTGACTTGTGATGTGCAGAGAAAGGTGTTTTTCTTTTTTGGGTTGCCTTATTTGGTTACAATTCGGTCTTCTTGATTTGCAAAGTTTGGCGGGTTATTATTATGGTTTCTTGTTTATGACGAAACGTGATAGATTTCTTAGCTTTTAGGTAATTAGAATTGGTTGATGGATTGATGAGTAATCCTCCCCTTTTGGATGCTTTGTTTTAGGGGAACAAATTATCATTTCGTATGGCCAACCTCACAATTAATTATTGAATTGTAGATAAAACCTATTATATGACGGATCAATGTGAAAACGTGTAACAATTTGGCATTTTGATTTTTGAGTAACAAATGAGAAATGGGTTGTATCATGTATGCAACCTCAATTAATGGGATTAGTGATGAAAGGTCTCATGTCCAAATGTCCAATAAATATAGACAAACTCAATCATATGAATTTATTCTATAATTTTTTTTTATTTGATCAAAATAGTATTTTAGGGATAAGGAATAAACAAATTATGGATAAATCCAAGCGATCTTTTCGTAGGTTCAAGATGTCGTAGGTGTAAATCCTGTTACCTTGGATATATGATATCCCGCCATTTATCTAACTTCTAAGGTTGTCACCAACAGAAGTTCCAAATTTAGAGCCCAGTGAAGAAAGAAAGGTGGCTGATATCTAGGTATTAGAAAAAAATGAAAAAACAAATTGAGTTTTACTCTCTATCAATGGATCAGTATCAGGAGGGTATCCATACTCGTGTATAAGCGTAAGACTGTAACAACTCTTATTGTATGTGAACACTTAATATTAAGATATATACTGAATTGTTTATATGGCTTAGCATGATCATTAATTGGATATGAAACCTCAAGAAATAGTCTTGGAATTTGGAAATTGGTTTTTGTCTGTACTACAATTGTTTTGTAGTTGAGTATGAAATTGAATTTGGTTCAAGATTTGTGCTCCTTAAAATTGGAATATTATGGAATCAGCTAGTGAATTTCTGTAGTATAGTATAAAAAACCTCAGCTCTTCATTTTGAGATTTTAAATATCCAATGCTTTGATAGAGAAAGCTATCCAAAATGGAATGATTTTGAAGATCGTTCATTAGTATAAAATCTCATACTTTTTAATTGCCAAAACAAGAATTTTACATGAGAATCAAAGCCCAAAAAGAAGAATTGGGAATTTTTCTGATAGGAGATCAAAGTAGTTTTCCTTGGCCATGGATAATCTGTCCACCTGGTTTTATCAATTTGCAAATTCTTCCAGCCTTAGGTAATTTGGCGAATAAAAAACTACACCAATAAAGGAAGAACTAAGACAAATATAGATCAAACTAAAGATATTAAGCACAACAAACATTTTGTTCTTGGAGATTATTGTATTTTGATCGAGTTATTACTATGTTATTGTTAAAAGCTAACAATATAAAAAAGAAAGTAAGGTGGACAAAAAATAAATAAATAAAATTCTTTGAAACAAACCAATCAAAACAGAAATCCTTCAATCCTCACAAGAGAATAGAAGAAATCATACTTACATATAATATCTTAATTGAATTTTATGTAATGATCAATAGATATAGCTTTATTCTGTACCAACTCGTGTCAAATTCTTAACACAAACAATAATCAATTTTTTATATAGTGATTTGGCCATGAATTGACAAACAACCATTATTAGTGTTTGTTGTTTTGTAGTAGTGAGTATGATATTGAGTTGGGTTGAAGAAACGCGTTCCTTAAATTGGAATATCATGGAATCAGCTAGTTAACTTCTGTAGTTTTGGATAAAAAGCCTCAGCTCTTCTTTTTCGGAGATGTTATATCCAGTGTGAAGGACATTTGTGGGATCTTAACAATCTGATTGATGATAAACTGACAACTTGGATGGTTTTTGTAGGGGATTTTAGGATTATTTTTGTATGGCATCACAACCTGCTGCCAACTCTGTGTGTGTGTGTGCTCACTGTTATCATCTTTCATCTATTATTGTTTTTTTATTTATTTATTATGGATGTATATTGAAATCAATAGTTGTTCGTATACAGGGCCTGCATCTATGTTGTGTCCTTTATTGTTAATGTTTATATAGAAACTGGATTTATTTAATTCGTTTGATGGTGGAATGTTGGTTTTGCACAGGTAACCGGAACCGATACCGATGCCAACGCTGATCAACCATTGTCCCTAATTGTTTTAGCTAGACAGTTTCTTATAGCCATGTTCGTAATGGATGCATGGCAATATTTTATGCACAGATACATGCACCACAACAAGTTTCTGTATCGGCATATTCATTCTCTACATCACCGGCTTGTTGTCCCTTATGCATTTGGAGCTTTGTACAATCACCCTGTGGAGGGGCTTCTCAACGACACAATTGGGGGAGCCTTATCTTTTCTCCTTTCTGGTATGTCTCCTCGAGCCTCCATCTTTTTCTTCTCCTTTGCCACCATCAAAACAGTGGATGACCATTGTGGGTTATGGCTTCCCGGAAACCTCTTCCAAGTGCTCTTTAAAAACAATACTGCATACCACGATGTCCACCATCAGCTTTATGGCAGCAAGTACAACTTTGCACAACCCTTTTTTGTCGTGTGGGATAGAATTCTTGGAACCTACATGCCCTATACACTTGAAAAGAGAGCAGGTGGGGGATTTGAAGCGCGGCCTAAGAAGGATTACAAGGACAATTGACCATTACACTAGGAATATCAGTTATTTGTTTGTGTACTGCCAGTATTGATTTTTTTTTTCTCTTCTCTTACTGATGAGCCACACTTTATGTGATCTGTACATACATATATTGTTGTGTTCTATATTTCTCATCATTTTTGTCTATATACGTTAATAACGGAATTGAGATATACTCCAAACTAGATCTGTATTGTGTAGAGTTGCCTCTTATCAATTTTGTTTTTAAATATCTTTGGTTTGCTTTGAAGGGTTTGGCCTTTGGCTTCTGGGTGTCATTGCAGTAACTTCATTTCTAGTTTTTAGGTGCAGTCAGAATGCAACCTGAGCTACTTACGGGTACTGAATACATGTTGTAATAACAACTCAGGTTAGCTTCAGCTTGCGGAGAACTTGCGTTGTCGGACTGCCGGCTAAACCCTATTCGCGGATTCTCAAAAATGTTTCAACGAAACGTTAGGTTTTCAGGTTGCGCTACTTGGTTTAAGATTTCTAAACTAATGCCACCCTCTGTGCACATCCAAGGAGCTATTCAAAGTTGAAAATCAAGATGATGATGTCCCTTTTTGCTTATAAATATATCTTTTATCTTCAAAAGACTAGTTGTTTTGTTCAACATTTATATCTAGACAAGTATATTTGGAATGTCAAAGTGGGGCCATTAAGTATTATATCTTTTATGCATCATCTATTACTAGGAACCAACGTACCATATACACTCTGTTGGGTCATGAATTTGCTTGGTTAGGTGATGATAGAATTTAGAGCGGCGATAATGACACCCCTCAAACTGTATCTACACCTCTTTCGTAATTATACCTATCAAAAATTTTAAAAAATCTCTAATTTGTAAATAAACCCCACTTGATGTCAAAACTCAAAAATACCATTTTTTAAATTATACTATATTTATTTAATCAACTTTATTATTATTTCCAATTTTGTTGTTATCTTTAATTCTCTTACTATTCTTTCTCTTCCCTACTTTTTTTCTCTTCTTAATTTTTTCAAAATCAAACTCCATTTTTCCGTTAAAAATCCATTTTAAGATTTATTTTTTTATTTTTTTATTGGAGAACCACTTTATGTTTGAGAGAGTTGTAGGAATACAAAATTTGTGTCGTGTTCCAATTGATGTGGAAGTAAATAGATGTTAAATGATATTTCAAAAAAAAAAAAAAAGACGAGTGTTCCGTGAAATTGAAGAGCATCTAATATATATATATGCAAGAAAGAACATCTAATATTGATAAATAAATAAAATTCTACAGTTTGTTTGAAAGAAATAAAAATATATAGATAATATAGTTAATTTAAAAGCTTGTTTATATACAATAATAATTTTGTTCTTTTAATAAAAATAATAAAAATAATTGAAAACTTACTTTTCCACAACCAAATTTGTCTCATGATTTTGATTCATTAGTCAAACTTGACAATCAATTTATATTTCCTTAAAAGAGATTGAAAACATATTTAAAAGAGAATCTAGGGTTTATTAAATGGAAAGAGTTTTTATGATATATGTTAATATCAAACCATTAATAGAAAAAAAAATTACAAAAGATTAAAATAGAAAACTAATTAATAATTATTGGTAGGTGTACTAACAAACAATTAGTCCTCTTAGTAATTTTACTCAAGGATATTATTGGATTTTTAAAAACATACTAATTTGAGGGGATCAAGATCCTCTACTTAGCTTGTTTTTCCTTAACTTTCCATAATCCAATGACGCCTAAGCAAAATACAAAATATATGGTCAAGATTGGTTCACTTTTTTCTCTCTCATACAACTTGATATTTAAATTATACTTTAAGAATGTTAAGGAAAAATAAGGATCAATGAGAGGATCCCAACTCAATTTAAGATGTACATACGGTTTTTAAAGGATGCAAATATCGTCGCTTTTTATTTTTTAAGCTAATCATCCATTAAAGGCCCGTATTGTTTATCATTGAAGGCAATTCGTTATTCTAGGACCTAATTGGACAACTTTAAATGCTGGTTCTTTTATCTGGTCCATGAGAGTGAGTTGAACCCCTTATCTCTAGCCACAAACAGATGCCTTCTGGCATCATTGGGTCTGACAGTTTACCTGGGCATTTATATAGGTGATGCTATTGGTCTTCTAGTTCCAACCACAAACATGTTTCCTTTTTAGATATACAACTGGCAGGAGCAAAGCCAGGATTTTGGTTTTGGGGGATCAAGACAAAAACTAATATTGTAGGTAAGTAGGAATCCTGTACAAGGAAAAATGCTAAATCCCACACTTGATACTTTTCAACAAAATGTGATACCGTTTAGTGTTAAAAGTAATGATACAAATAAATAAATAAAATATACATTAACTAATAAAAATGTAACATGTCTATTTTATATTTAGAAAATTATTTATAACCAAATCAATCTAATTTTCTTCTTAATTTTCATTTCAATTACATAATCAAAGAGTGTATGAGAAAACATCTTTTATTTTGTTGTAAAATATATGCCTGTTCTTAACAGTATGCATAACTGAAAAAAATATTTTAATAGTTCCCAGCTTATAAAATATAAATTTCAATAGTTTAATTAAAATATCATTATACCATTGATATATTTAAATCACAATTATTTACATACTTGAAACTTAATTTTATAATATTCATGTCAAACCAAATTAACTTATAATAATTTTGAAGAAAATTTAAATAATAAACTAATAAAGTAAATTTATCAAAATCAGATTAATATTTAACCTAACAAAATAAATAATAAAGGTAGTTGCTATAAGAGTTCAATATTCACTTAGTTTGTTCTAGTAAAATCTATAATATATATATATATAATGAGTAATGCTAGGTTTTCCAAAAAAAAATTTCCTAATTCTTTCCCAAATGTTTGTAGAACGTGAGGTGTCAACATCACATTATTTACCACATAATCTTATGATTTACAAGATGTTAACACCTCACGCGCTACATACATTTGGGAAAGAATTTGTGAAAAAAAATTGGGAAGCCTATCATTACTCATATATAATACACACTAGATTAGATAATAATGTATGAAATAATAGAAAATTAAAATATTAAATTGTATTGATTTTATCTCTTATTTTCATAGCCATTAGAACTATGAAAACAAAAATTATAAGTTAATTTATATTATTAAAATAATAAAAGGACAAGAGAGTATTATCACCTACTTGTACTATATATATATATATATATATATATATAAATATATATATAGTCTTTCTATTGTCAGTTCGTTCTGATAATAAATATATTATGACGAAGAATGTGGACCACAGATTATGGAGAAGTTTTGACAAGTGTATACACTTTGAGTCAAAGTATGTAAATTTAGTGATCCATATTCTTCGTCCTGATATATTTATTGTCAAGACGAACTGATAATAGAATATATATATATATATATATATATATATATATATATATATATATCACATTTTATTTATAATAGTTTCCTATTTTTTGATTGGTTCATATTTTAATTTGATTTATAATAGTTTTTTTTTTTTTATTGGTTGGGGAGGCCATGGCCCCTATGGGCCCCCCCTTACATTCGCCCCTGACAACTGGTGTGTCGATTCAAATATAAGACACAGTCAAGTTGAATGAGCGTCCTTTACCACCAAATCTGAGACATTATCGGACTGAATGAGCGATAGACTGTGGTCCTTCAACAATAAATTGTGTTAGAATTTTTATTCCGTTATTGTATATCAGATCAGATATTTAAAGTATAATTTCTGTTGCAATTATGACATATCTACCTCCTCTCTTTCTTATGCAAATCATTCACATGGCTGTCTCCCTCTTATCGTTGTTTAGATAGTCGTCCCAGTTGCTCTCACAGCTCATTACAGTGATGGAACGAGGAAAGAATGCCATTACAGTGATGGAAGGAGGAAAGAATGTCTTGGGCCTCTTGGCTGTTTTCTGCCATTGTCACATTTTAAAGGAGCTAGTGCTTTTTAATTCAATCTGTAATTAAACATGTAAAACATAAATTACAAACAACCAACAGACAAGCAAAACACCGTTACCATCACAAGCTAGAATGATAAACAGTAGTAAATTTGGCCAGAATGAATATTTTTAGCAGCCGCACCAATCTAAAATCAAGAAACCCAGTTATAATATGCACCTTGTTTTACAAGTTACTACTCACTTGAACCTGCAGGATTCTGATATCTTAGGCTTGACTTTTGCTTTTACTAGGTTTTCTGGCAGTAATTGATCCTATTATCTTCATGAATATGAAATGCATGACATGAGAGCAAGGACCACCTTATTTATAAGGTGGTTACAGAATTGATGTGGGAAGAGGGTGTCATTTTAATTGACATTCTTTCACTGCAACTTTCTTCACTAAAAGCAGATGTTGATTGAAGAGCTCCTCCACCCACCCTTAATTTTGATGCACTTGGAAGAAATATGCACCAAAGTCTCACTTATCTCTGAATAGACCAAAAGAATGTAGTGAAAGCAGAGCTTTTATATATATATATCTTCTACATGTGGTCCTTGATGAAACAGAATATTTTTTGCAAAAGCAAAAGTACATAACAACTATTACAGGTTATAAGTTTCTAGGGCATGAAAGACAATTGTTAACGATCCTAAAATTTAATAATTCATCAGAACTAATCCATTATTACTTGATATTGAAGTTAGTGTAATGTAAACTGAACCAGGAGCATTTTCAGGAATTCACTCGAATGTTATTAAGAGATAACTCATAACTGTTCATTAGCTGGAAAAAATACAGGATTGAAAGTTTGAAACAAACAAAATTCATCAAACTAATTCTAAATCACTGAATGTACAAAAGATGGGAAGGATGCGGCGAGTGTGATCTGGGGAGTGAGCGGGTAGCAGCAAGAGCATGTTGCCTCTGCCTGGAATCAAAACCGATAATCTTAGTCTCAGCCTGAAACCTTGTCGTGGGGGTAAAGGAATCTGACATTCGATGCATCCGTTGGTCATGATTCGCTTTCTCATTAGTTCTATAACATGCATCTCCTGCAACTCTTACAGCCTTATGACTCTTACAACCCAAAGAAATGCTTGGACGCCTTCTTGGCATCTCCATGGAAGTTTTAGTTTTGGCATTTGAATTGGCTGAAAGTGCTTTCACAGGACTTGTCATAGTTGTTGCAGGCCTTAGCTCTTCGTAATCCGACGTCACTGAGAAATCAGCAGCACTGGCTGTGATTACACTCCATTCTATGCTTGCCTCACTTGGTGCATAAGCTGTTGGAGTGACACAATCTGATGTAACATCTGAACCTTGCCTTGCAAGAAAAGGGTTTACTTTCCCTGTGAGGCTCTCTATCTCAAACAAGTCTGAGCTTGCATCACTCTCAGTATCATTTTCACCATGAATTGCTGAAAATTTTATATCCTCAACTCTTTTAGTTGCATCCCAGGACAGCAATGCCAATCTCTTATCAATACTAGAGGACTTACTGTCTCTTTTTTCCAACACTGGACAACCAAACGCCTCTAATGACTTCCTCAGCTTTTCGTCTTCCTGATCTTCTTGGAAATGTACTTTAACTTGAACCGGAAGATTTCCCACCACGGAATTTGTAGTTGGAAAACTGAAACAGTTTTCTCTGATCAACCCCACTTCCTCCTTAATTGATCCAGCAAGTTCATCAACTTGGATTGCATTGCCTTGAACTACACCGCAGTTGGGACTTGAACTTTTCTTGAAGCTTGTTTCACCAACATGTTCTGTAATTTCAACAGAATCTTTATCAGAACAAGAGCATTTGCTTCTCAAACCTGCAAGAAATTTCTTCTTCTGTGGCTTGTTTTCCTTTCTACGCGATGGATTATTCCTCGAAGCACTCTGAATTAAAGCATTTTGGCTGTTCCAACTTGATTCGGATCGAACGCTAGGAGTTCCAGATTGAATCTTTGGCTTCACAGGAGCTAGCAGATCCATCTGTTGATGATGATGAGGATCTTTCACATATTGGCGATTCTTCTTACACAATTTGGGAACTCTTGGACTGTCATCCATGACTCCATTGAAGTACTTCTCAGCACTAAACACTCCTATTTCTCCATCTTCTTCTTCTTTCTTTCTTCCCAAGTAATCTTGCTCCTCTTGTGTAGACATTACTGGACTGAGATTCTGACTAGGCTGTGCAAGTTTACGTACAAAACTTTCTTCGGCGCTGTTCAAATACGAAGAAAAAGAAGCAGCACGTAAGTTGTTGTTATTGCTACTTTCATAGGAAAGTTTTGGTGTGAGGCCACTTGATGTTATGGTAACCATAGCCATGGAATAATAATAATAAGTGGTGAAATTTTCTGCACTTAAAAAGCCTGAATGAGAAGCACTAAACTACGCAAGGAAAATTGAAAAAGACTCACCAAAAAAAACAAAGAGAATATAGAAACCTGAGGCCACCTAAGCTACCATACTGAAAGAAACTCAACATGAAGAAGCTTCAAAGAAATCAAAGACTGAATTCAGCCAAAGCAGAAGAAATTGAATAATTGAGGAAAGAGAGAATTATTGGAAGTGTTAGGGTGGCTTGTGAGAGACTTAGTCCTATAAGTAGACTTGTGAATTTAGCTAAATGATAAATGAGTAGGCCCTTGTGTGTGCTTCTTGTGGCCTAACTCACTCACTTGGATAATGTTTTTCTCACAAACAACAGCATTGCTGCTACAAGTTTCTTGACATGATCCAATACCCTCCTCTGCATTAATTTTGCCTAACAGTCTGGTAGTGTTGTAGATTTTTTTTATTGGTGGGTATTGGATAGATATGATATATCATATGATAGCTCATAATTTTTAGTTATATTGCTTATGGAATATCACGGAGACACGTGGATCACACCAATTATGATTTTGCCCAATTGATCAATCTTGATTGAATGATTTTAACATCATGTCAATTTATAAGACACATTATTGGATAATTTGTGAAAGTTATGACTAATGAGATGTATCTGTCAATAGTCAATAGTTGTCGTATTTCAATACATTTTTAACAACACCAATAATTCATTCTGAGTTTGGTTGTAGAGCTTTCAAAAGGGTCATCTTGGGGCCAGTCAGGCAATAAAGGAGGTAATTCCTTTATGAGTTCGTTAGACCCGATATGGAAGTTGCCCTAGATCGGTTCAAGGGATTAGTCGAGGTGTGCGAAAGCTAACCCAGACACCATTTTAAATAAATAAAAAATGAAAAAGAGTCGTCTTGATTTTTAGTTTCGACACACTTTTCGAATGCGGATGCTATTTTTAATTAGTTCTATGTATACTCCCACTAATCGAATTCAATCTAGTGGATTGTTTGTGGGGTGAAATTTGTCGTAGGAGCTGATTATTTTGACTAATTTGAGATTGTCTTGTACTTTTTTTTGATTTGGTGGGACGATCTGATATCTTTTTGATTCCCAAGAAATGCCTAAAGTTATCATTTCTGTTGAGATGTTTTAATCTATTGAGAATATTCATTGGATTGAATTGAATTATGGTGCCTAATATTGTTTTCTTAACAAAACGAACAAATTATTTGTACTACTGTACCAATTAAAATACCATTTGCAAATTGAATGGTGCAGATAAAATTGGATTTTGCTTTGGATAAACTAGCAATGAAAATGAAAACACAAACAGAGTGAATATGTTTTTTGCCTGCCCAGTTTACATAGAAGAGAAGATGAGGTTAGAAATTCAACACGTATAATGTTGTATCAAGTCAACACAAATTATATAAACGGATAAACCTATCACAATCAACCAGCTTTCAATTGCTAAGGATTGACAATTTCAGTCCACATAGAAAATTCACCCCATCCCCATAAACAAACCCAGCCCTACCAATTTAATGTCCATAGGACAAATTTGCAATATCATGTGAATCTGATATACACACAAAAATGTGTTAAATGGGTCGTAAATTATTATTATTATTATAGAGGAGAGATAGATTTGGGCTTGTAACCAAGTGGGCATCGAGATGCTTCTCGGCCTGGACCCGTTGGATTGATTGCTGTCTCAACTCTCAACCACTCATCTACCAGAGGTTCGACAATTTACCCTCGAAAAATAATCAAAATCTGACACACACTCACCTACCAGAGGTTCGGTAATTTACTGCTTATGTATTTCATTCCTGAAACACTATAAAGTTGATAAGTCACCTGAATCTCAATAAATGGTTTCGGACAAGAAAAGATTTGAAACTTAAAAACAAAAACACGACACAGAACTACTAGCTTCAAGTCCAATGTTTGGATTTTTCACAATCCACTGGCAACGTATTTGCACATCATACACCAAGAAAAATAAAGTGGCCAAAAAATGAACCGACACCATCAATCTTACAGGCATAATAATTTTGTAGCTCTATATGTTTATAAATTACTACAAAAGAACACACAGACTGACCGATAGTTAAGTTAATAATCATGGACGCCGTGTAATCCTCGTCCTTCATCGTCCCTATGCTAAAGTAATCTTGCAGCAAAAATGCTCAGGCTGGAATAATTCAATTCATGTCAGGATCTGGAAACAGGGAGCAGGGAGCACTCTCTGCTTAGATCCGTTTCATTCAAACGTATAGACTTTCCCCATCTACAGTTCACTGTGCGGATGTGGAGTTTCCAACCCAATATTGCTTGACAGCAACCAAAATTT
Organism: Acer saccharum; assembly: GCA_030490815.1. Taxonomy (NCBI): domain Eukaryota; kingdom Viridiplantae; phylum Streptophyta; class Magnoliopsida; order Sapindales; family Sapindaceae; genus Acer; species Acer saccharum. Next base: position 8,425,318 of record CM059873.1, read on the forward strand.
TTTCAGGGACTAAAGGACCATCTTCATGGTCCACCATTTTAGTGTCCCACCTCATCCCTCCAATAATTTTCTTCACCTTAATTATTGTATCTACTTCATCGCGGAAGATCACTGCACCTTCTGGACGCAAAATTCGATCCATCTCCAGAAGAATGTCCTCTATATTACATCTGTATGCATTACATAAGTTAGAATGGCATAAGAAACAAATTTCAATATATGTTGACAACATCAAATATAGATGATAGGTCAATTAATGACAAGTAAATGATTAGGAAAAGAGTATAAACGTCAAGAACAAATCATTTGCATTAAAGATAAAAACTCATCTACAGTTAGCAACACCCTTAAGATCGGGCAGAATTGTTCGAAACACTCTAAGCTGCTATCAAGAGAGATACTTAGGCTTCACTTCAGTGAGAAATATTTTGGAGTTCCTCTAAACAAGCCAAAGTAAAGGATACCTCTGAAGCTTGATCACTTAACAAGCTCAAACTGGTCAAAAGATATCCCATGAATCATTTAAGGTAAGCCTCATGCAGAGGCAGTGAGCGTAAATTCTTGAGTAGGAGGATCAATAACGCATAAAGACTCTAAAACAATGGTGCTTCAGGCCAGCCTTGCTGGTCAAGCTTGACCAAGGTTAATTGAGCTCAAATCATTATGAACTGAACCCAATTTATCCAAACAGGTATCCAACATCCAAGTTGGCTTGTCATGCCATATCAGGGACCCAAGAAAAGAAGTTTTGATGTCACATAACAAATAATCTTGTCATGCCATATCAGGGACCCAAGAAAAGAAGTTTCAATGTCACATAACAAATAATCATACTACCTTGATGTCCAACAGCCCACTTTCTCAGCATTGTGGCACTGTTTTAAATTGAACTAGACCTATCTAATTGAAGCACAGACTAGTAATACGAAAATAGCTGTCATATATTATCTATATTTGGTTCTTCTAATATAAGGATGAAACCACTCTTTTAAAGGGAGCATAGTTAGCAGGAATAATGAAGAACGTCCACATATAACAAAAGGAGTACTTACTTGTCCTTGTACAGACTGAAAACTCCATGGGCATGGATAAGATCATATGTCCTTGGGTAAGTGGAGAAACCTTCACACCTGCAACCAAAGAAAACAGCATAACGTTACAACTTTATTCACAATTAAATTATCAAATAGGAGAAAAAGAACAATGGAAGCTGACACTGATCAGAGTAAGAGACACATGCATACGATGGTGCTTTAAATTCCAACACAAGATAAAACCACCTTTCTGGTAAGAAAATTAAGTCTCCTAGCAAGATATATATTTCACAAATATGAGAATTTAAAGCAAGTCAACACAAGTGATCCTTTAATGTTTGTAGTTTCGTTTCTCATCTCATCATGCTTGCTCTAAGATTTACGAAGTATATATTTACAAACAAGAGGGCATCTCAAATAGGACCATTAGTACAGTTGTGTACTTTGCAGGCTGAGAAAAAAAAAATCTATAGGGGTTCCAAACACTGAAAACATATTCAAATGAATAAATTGGAACTTCTGCCTAAGCCATAATTAGAATGCTAATAACCAATGCTTTAAAGAGGAGTAGACAACAAGTGAAAAGCAAAAAGCTCAGAAAGTTGTACCAGTCATGATAGATGCCAATCAGTCCTCGCTCATATATGACTCCCAAAGTATTTTTCTCAGCTATAGTGGGCATAACATTCATAACCCACAATTTGGGATTTTGAATCGCTGCAGCAAATCCACCGAACCCGGCATTCATATCCATAATGTTGCGGTACCTTCCTGAGTCAATAAGTCTGTTAATTTTCTTATAAGCATTTACATGCTTCTTCCATTTATCATTGTCTTCTTGGTATGACTCAACAGTGACTCCAGGAATAGACCCACTAGCAATTCTAGGAGGGATTGCATAAAGCCTCTCTGGGAATGGCTTTATTTCTCCACCAGCAACTTCATCTGAACCACTAACATCAGGATATGGAGTTATACATTCCTCCATTTTCTTGTACCTAGAAACCAACACAAAAAAACAAAAAGATGATAAATATCATGAAATATTTATAAAAAAAAATCATCTTCTTTAGCCCACAGCAAACTTAAACCATTTCCATACAAATCTTTGTTTCAGGTTTCTCATACTAATCTTGACTGTCACTAAATCTGCTTGGCAATAAAACTAGACCGTACGTCATTCCATTAGGGTTTACCATTTGTAATGCACAATGCCATGCATCAGATTTCAAAGATATATTGACAGAAACAGGAGAAAAGCCTTTTTCTTTTATTTTGTTTAAAACATCTCAACAAATCGCAGACAATAAGCAAACTACCACAATGATGTGAAATTCTAAGTGCAGCAGCATACCAGACATCATCAACATCTCCAGCCTTGCAAAAGCTAACTTGTCTATCACGACACGAGTGATCGTTTACTCTCTTCTGCCAGATGGCAATTTCACCCTTTTCAGACTTCTTCTCCCAGCAAAGGCGTTTGGCAGCCTCCTCAATCTTTCGTTGTTCCTCCTCAAGATCCTCCTTGGGACGCTGCCATGCTTTGTAATTGTTCTTCCAATTGATTGGGGGACCCGAGAGCACCCAATAACCACCAGGTCTGAGAACACGGTCGACTTCCATCATGTATTTTCCATCTGCAAAAATAAAATTACAAGATGGAATCACCTAACTTCTGCTATCGCTAGGTGTAGCAAATTAGCACAAATAATTAATTGTGCTCTACAGAACAGAAGAATTATATATAAAAATGATTCTCACCATTAGCTCCCCAAGGAATCAAGCACCGAGAACAGTGAGCCATGTCAAAAGCTCTAGATGGGTATGGCACCTTTATGGTACCAAGGACACCAATAACAGCAGGTACACCTCTTTCAAGAGCAAATTGGACTTGAGCCTCGTGTGAATCTCTTGGTGCAAACGACATTGCAATAACATTTCTACTCCAAAGGTATGCACCCCAACTTGCAACCTACACAAAATTAAACATTGTAAGCAGACAATCTATGCAGATCACAAAAAGAAAACTAATTATGAATTTCTGAATCATAGATGGAATTCATATCGAGTAAAACTGCCAAGGAAGTTAGCATACCCCACAACCAGTGTCCAGTGCGGTTCTAACTGTCCCATTTTTAATCGGTATCACTGAAGCAAGCTGATCAATATATTTATCAGCCCCTTGAGGGAACTGTGTGCCTCCACCTGGGAACCTAAAAACACTTCCCTCATATTGAATCCAATTTTGAATAGCCTTCTCTACTGTCAAACTCTTGTATGGAGCATTAGCATATGGCACATAGTCACGACTTTTTGGCCAAGGAAATGGTGTTACATATCCTTTTGGTGCTGGGATAAGACAATGTAGCTTCTCCTCTTCACGTGGGCAATGCCTCTCTCTGTAATTCATGTCCTCTCTTGGGAAAGTCATTGCACGCTTTTGATCTTGGCAGGGGGTGTAATCAGTGTAGCGAGGGTGGCAGGGCTCAAAAACTTTAGATTTCGTTTCGGAATCATCAGAGCTCACGACCTCACCACCATGATGGGTCTCAAAATTTAAATTTGGGACGATATTGCAATCTGCCCCACTCTTAGAAATTTCTAAAGCGATACTATCTCCCTTCCCAAACCCACTTCTTTGCCATGCTCCCAATATGTAGAAAAAACAGCACAATCCAACCACAATAAATATTTGTATCGAACTCCTAGTTCTACCATCAGATGAATTTTTCAGTGCCATGATGGACCTGAAATCAATGCAAAAATTAGTTCAATCCCAAGTGCATTGATTTTTATTTTTAAAAACACAATAACATATAAGTACACTTAGACACGAAATCAGCAAACTATCAGTGTTTTAAATAAACTATCAATGAAAATTTTACCCACATATAGCAGATTAAAAGTTACCGTAGTTGGCGGCGGCAATCACAAAGTTTGTCATTTTCTCAGGAAAAAAAAAAAAAAAAAAACAATTAAGTGAAGCAAAAGCAAGCTAGAGATCTATTAACAAGACTAAATCTATTAACTAAAATGGCAAATAATAGAATCAAGAGGCTATCCAGGATTAGAGATCAGTAGATTTAAGCTTCAACTGGATTTTTTCTCATCAAAGTATTTATTATATCCGCAAAGTCAAACAAAACAACACACAGATTTCAATTAAAACGTTTCAACATTTCCGATCCACAAAGGTTGGAGCCTCCCTCTATTAAGCTCAAAAACACTACTTAGCTAGTTAGCACAGCCCAGTTCATTTGGAGCAAAACACTAAAAAAGAATTTTTTTTCTTTTAAAGTGAACAAAAACTTGAGCTGCTAATGTAAGCTCGGAGGATCCGTACATCAAATCAAACACTCACAAATTAAATTCCAAAACATATAAAAAAATAAATGCTCAAAAAATATCCAAATGACGAAAAAAGCAAATCTAGTAAGTATCAGATCACGTACCAATCACCAGCACTGCTTCCAGATCACTAACTAATATCTTTTCTCAGAACGATTCAGCAATAGTGTATAGCTACAAAAAATCTATAAACGGTTGTTGTTGATGGATCGGAATTGGAAACGAAACGTGTCAATGAATATCTGCAAAACCTCGATTCATTTCATTGTCATCATCAAAATATCAAAAATCAGAAGGAAAAAAAAAAAATCCAAAAAGCTTGCGGAGATTGGAGTTTCTGACTTCTACGTTATTTTACAGTATTTTGATATGATTATTGATGGCCATCAACAACAACTATATAGATCAGAGTATCAGACAGCAGTCACAGCACACGTCTCTCTCTCTCTCCCTAGATTTTTAAAATAAATTATAAAAAGGAAAAAAAATATATACAGTCAAAGTACTTAAATCCAGTGGCCCCACATATAAAGAACTGATATAACTTTTGTCGGTTCGATGATAATAGAAAGATTGTATATATATATATATATATATATATATATTTTGGAAAAATTGCACAAACATACCCTGACTTTAACACATACATGAGGTAGAATCCAGTTTTGCCTTAAATACAAGAAGATACCCTTGACTGTGGGTTGGACCGTTAGTTTTAATAGTGGTGTTAACCACTGAAGGGTAGTATTGTCATTTCTCTAATAAAAAAAATTCAGTTTTACCTAATAAATATTAAAACAATTAAAAATTCTTTCACAAAAAAAAAAAAAAAAAAACAATTAAAATAAATTAAACAGATATTGTTGAGGAGATCGATAGAAGAGGGTGAGATGAGAGGCAGCGGTTGGAGGAGGAAGGGAGATGATCGGGTGTTGCGACGGAGGAGGGAGGGAGGCGGCGGAAGAGAGAAATGATTAAATGATGTGGCGGCGACAGCGACGGTAATAAGGAACAGAGACGATCCGGTGAATCGACGACAGATGAGGAAGAGGAGGGAGAGAGACAATCGGTGAAGCAACGGAGGAGAAGATGAGAGAGGACATGGGAGGATTCCTCCATCAGAAACAGATCTCCTCAAAGGAAACCTGATCTCCTCGGAGCTTGCCATGGCGACGACACGAGAGCGTAGCAGGAGAATATGGAAGATTGTTGTGTCGGCGGCGGAGCATGTAGGGGCGGCGGCGGTGAAGAGTTTGGTGGGTGAAGATATCCATTAATGGAGATTTGAGTTTTCTCTTTTGTTGGTTTGGTGTGTTGAGATCTCAGTAATGGAGATTTGAGTTTTTTTGTTTGTTGGTTTAGTATGTTCAGATCAGGGTTCTTCAAACAAAATGATTTACTTCTTGTTTCTTATGATGGAGATCTGGGTGGTTCCCAGATCTTTCAAACAAAAAACTGTCTTTATTTTTATTTCTTTAAACAAAAAAGTCTTTGATTTTTTTTTTTTCTGCTTTATATGATGATGATGGAGATTTCTGGAGATCATGTAAAGATCTGGCAATTTTTTTGTTGGTCTGAGCGGTGCTTAATGCATCCAGTGAAGTGGATTTTTCTTTTGATAGTGGGTGAAGTGGATTTGGTTGTTAGTTTGTGATTTTTGGTTGTTGATTTTTTGCCTTGATCAAGTATTTTGGGATGATCTCTATTGAAGATCTAGAAAATGAACTTCAATGGAGATATGTTGATTTTTTTTTAAATATATTAAAATATTTTAAACAGATATTGTTGAAGGGCATTTTGGTATTTTTAGATAAAAGTTTATATCACTGTTAAATTTAACAGTCAACCCCTAAGTTTAACAGTCAACCCCTAAGTCAAGGGTATTTTCTAGTATTTTTGGCAAAACTGGATTCTACCTCATGTATGTGTTAAAGTTAGGGCATGTTTGTGCAATTTTCCCTTTAATTTTTATAGGTAGAGACACGAAACATCGGCTTCCTTTTTCGTTTTTGTTTTTTTTTGTTTTTTTTTTTTGTTTTTCCAATTAATACAGCTCTACTGCATTCGCTAAAGTGCTGATGGGTGCGCAGGACGCACTGTCTCCACTCTCCAAACTCCAGTCCAGCCCAGCCCATATCTTTTGCATCCTCGTGGGACCCACGCGCAAGTAAAAGGACTTTGAGATGATAAATTTATGGGGCCCAACATCCATGTTACTTGATTTTGAAGCACAAACATCTAGAGAATGGACGGTTGTGATGGAGCTTCATGCTTCATGACTCTTGAATAGGTAAGGTACTATGGTAGTATGGTGCAACCAATCGCTGTGGAAAACTTGTGATGACATTAGCAATAAAATTAACCCCAAAGGGTGGTGCCATTGGTCACTGGGGTGAGCCGTAAACTCGGACGTCCTGAGTTCGATCCCTGGTAACCACATTTTTCTTAGGACCACTGGAGGTTTACCTAAATCATCGTACATACTTTTGAAATCATCTTATATATTTATAAAATAGGATTAATTGCACAAACATCTCCTGAGTTTAGGTGATATTGCATGCATATTCAACTTTTCCTTTAATTGCATAAACCCCCTCTAAAAAATGTTGACTAACGTTTTGACTGACGGCTAACTTAACTGTTCAGAGGTAAAACCGTCTTTTTGATACATAAAAATTATTACAAACTAAAGTAGCCCCAAATAGTTCTATAATTATATATGTGCCCAAACAAAAACCATAGAAATAACCCCAAAACGTTTAGTAAATTGAAAATTCACCCCGGTCAGTGAAAATTCCACATCAAACAACATAATAATAATAAAATAAAATAAATGTTTTTATTTAAATAATAATAATTAAAAAGTTTGAAGAGATTTGGAAGGACTTCAAACAAAATAATATATATATATATATATATATATATAGATATATATTAAAAATGAAAAAGATTGAAAGTTATTCCAGATCTCTTCAAGTAAAATTATTAAAAAAATTAAAATCATAAAGTTTGAAGAGATCTGGATCCTTTATGCTTCCATCAATGGAGCCTCCATGATATTTATTTCACTGTTTTTAAAATAAAATTAAAAATCACCATAAACATAACACCGGTCTACGAAGGAGTCTCGCATACAGCAGATGCTATGTTTCATCAAATTCCAAATACTGATGCACTTTTGTTGAAGGTAATTGTAAATCAATTTAAAGGATATTTATTTTTAGATGATTTTAGCATTATAAACAAAGAGACACGTGTTAATTACGTGGGGTTTTTTTTTTCATCAAAATACAATGGGTTTTGCATAATTGGGACAGTGAAGCTATCGCAAAGAATTCAGTTTGTGCTTGGATTTTGAAGAACTGTCGAAGAGCCATAGAAAAGAAAAGAGGAAAAGAGGGATTTTGAATACAGTGAGTTTTGCATGATGTAGATGAAAATGAGTTGTTTGATGGTACTGATTTCGCATATGATTTTTGCATGATGGTTATCAACCTTGGTTGAAAAGAGAGGAATGAGCTTTAATGGAAGAAATTATTGGAGGAAGGACGTTTCCCTAGCTACAAAATCATCAAAATTTTACATTCCATTATTGAGGCCTATCCAGAGTGATATCAAGCTACTATTGGAAGAGACTAGCGACACCTCTTGGCGGAGAAGCCGTATATCGGTGGTGGAGACTCCACCGGTGGAGTTTGAGGTTTTATGTTTTTTATTAAAAAAAATAAAAAAATTATTCCATATCTTGGTTTTGGAGTTCATCATTCTAGGAGATTTTGTGTGTAGGGGTGCTTGTAACGTGTTTGATGATTTGATTGAGAGTAGCAAAAGGAGTTAAGAAGTGGAGAGAGACTTTGTGTTTTGATAGATTGTGTGTGGAATTAATGCCTATGATGTGTTTGATGATGTGGGTGAGAGAAGTGGAAAAGAATGAAGAAGACTAGAAGTTGAGTGGGTGAGATTTGTGATTTTTCAAAATGGATTTTGCAGATGGGTTCTGAGATGGATTTTTCAGATTTTTTTTTACTTGATTGAATGTCTTTTGTTTCTTCTTTGTGTAATGGAATTGCAGATGAATTCTACGATGAAGAACTCCTATTGTAAATTTCAGGATTTTTTTACAATTTTTTTTAATGGATCGATTGCTTTTTTTTCCTCTTTGCCGTGGAGTTGCAAATGGGTTATGCGATTGATTTTACATATATTTTTTTTATTGGTTGGTTGGGGTGAATTTACAATTTTTTAAGTTTTGTGGTTAATATCTAATTATTATTTGGGTAGATATATAATTACATTAATTTTGTCAAGGGCATTTGTGTCTTTTTATCATATCAATCCAGTCAACTGCTACAAGTAACGGTGTTTAACGTTTTTTAGGGGAGGTTTGTGCAATTAAATGAAAAGTTTAATATGCATGCAATATTACCTAAATTCAGGGCATGTTAGTACAATTAACCGTATAAAATATATATAATGACACTTGAATCCCCCGAAAGGAATGTGTATGCCATTTTGATACGCCACTCAAACAGATTTTGAGTTGAATTTTTAGTTAATAGATTTACCATTTTAGATTTTTATTATTTTTATTATTATTTTTTTAATATCTCATGTTTTGCCAAAACTTTATGACTTTTTTCGCTTTACTAATAAAGGATTTTGGGTATTTTTTTTTTTATGTATTTTATTTTTCTTAAAAATTCAGATCGTTATAGGTAATATGAATTTTGACAAAGAATTGAAATTTATTTAAAATATCTTTTAAAAAAATTGCAAAAAAAAAAATCCTAAAATTTATCGCAGTCTTTTATTAGAATCCTCCTAACATTGAATAAAAAAATTTCCCTCCAATGGTTAATCCACCGAACAAAAATTAATGAAACCGTAAATAAATAAAGGATAATAAGAACTACTTTATTTCTATAAAAGAAAATACAGCACATATCAATTAATACATAAATGACCTGTGCTTTTATAATAATTGTTACGATAAATACAATACTTTTATTTCTTTTTAAAGAACTAAAATAGTTATTAACCCGCCATTGGGCCTCTTGCCAATGTGGTGTGACTCTCTAAAGGGAGACTCCACCACCACGGTTTAACGCCCGGCACTATGTATATATATACACTCATTATTTCCTTATCCCACCTCATGTGTGGGTGTTCTCTCCCCTTTTGTAGGAGTTGTTGTCCTAGCTGTGCTAGTAGTGTCCAATCCTCGTAGGGTCCCGATAGTTGTTGTACATTCAAAAAAAAAAAAAAATAGTTATTAACCCGTGCCTCGACCATATAAACTTACCATTATTGTTTAGTAATCTGGTAGATTATTTGGGTAAAAAATAAAATGATTGCGTCCACTTTGTTAACTTGAAGCGGTCCACCGACAACAAGTGTGATAAAGTCACTGTCGATGTCAAAGTCAAACCGTGTGACGGTGTAGCTGAACTATCAACTATGCAAGTGAATTGTGAACTTGTGATAATTAATAAAATGATTTTTGAAATTAAATGAAATGGCAAAAATAACCCATCTTGTGGTTCCATCCATAATTCCATATCATATTATTGAAATGGAATCTAATCTGCAAATATGATTGAAAAAAATTAAATAAATTTATATTATAAATTCTCGAATCGTATTAGTTGATAAAACCCATTTCTATTTTACAGTTTAATGTGTAAATTCGGAAATTAAACTATGTGGTATAGTTTCATTTTGAAGTCTCCAAATATCGATACAAGGAAATGTTGATACCAATTCAAATATTTGACTGTAGACACAAACAATGTTAAGATATTTGAGTGGACCAATATCGGTGAAGGAGCATAGTACCATTATACCATACCGACAGGACGGCAAGATCATGGTTCAAAAAATAGAATATGTCAAACATATTTTAAAAAACATATATTAATCAAGTAAGATTATTAAATTCAGATAAATATCAAAGGGTTTTTAATTGGTGACCATGTTCATGTTGTCCCTTCTAACATCTAAGAATCAACTCCATTAAAATTGTTATAGTACATGCATGCGACTTCGTGGTGATATAGGAGGGAGGCCCACATGATGGCAACATACTTGATGGTGATTTGATATTATATTCTTAAGAAAGGAGACTTTAGTTTAAATCTTGATTAAGGATTATGATTTGTTTTGTTTTTTGGTCCACAGATTTATAATTTCATAGGTGTTTGTTTCGTGATTGATGGATTTAGATCTGATATTGGTGATCTGGAGCTGGATAAAGTTGGAATTCATGAGAAAAGAATCTTACTTGAAATGTATATATATAAAGAAAATTTAATTGATGAGGATTAGCTTTGGACCAAGTCAGATTTCTTATGGTTGTTTTTAATTAGAAACCAAATTTTTTTTTTTTTTTTTTTAAAAAAAGTCTAAGATGTAGAAGATGATTTGGGATGGTTTGTTGGACCACAACAATATAATTATATTGATCCATTCCGATTGTACATATGGTAACATTTCAAATGGGCATAACAAAAACTAATTACAAGCCAACATGGGCGTAGCTCAGTTGGTAGATGAACGAGCTTGGAGTTTGGGCAAATGACTACTATGTCAACGGCTCAAATTCTACCATGACGAAAGCTTTCAAAAAAAAAATTACAAATTGTGTCAAAAAAAAAAAAAAATTCCTAATTACAAATCCCTTCTAAAAAAACCAAAATATTACCAATATTAGAAAAAGTTAATATAATTATGGTTCCATTCCGTGATATGATTCACAAAAGGTTTAATTTTTTTATCCTAAGCATGTGACAAAGTGATTTGTGGCACTAACATGAAAATGATAAATCATTTTCATGTTTATTTAGATTGTATTATATTTGCTTAATTTAAATGAATGGATGAGAGTATTGTCACGTCATTTAAGCACCAAATTTGGGCAAAGTAGCATTACTCTTTGAAATATAGACAAGTATTTCTATTTATAATTTTGTGTTTTTTCTACCATTCTTGTGACATCATAAATTTTTTAATTAATTATGTTTCCATCGATCATTATTTAAGTCTCATTTTTCAAATTAGGATGATCTAATCACAAGTTGACAAAATCAATGGTTTTTTAACACCAACAACTATATTGTTTTTTCTTCAATATTTGATTATTGAATTATTGGTGTTTCTTGTCAAACTTGAAATTTAAACATGCATGTCATTAATTCGATGAAAATTAAATGCTTGGTCATATAAATATCGAGAAATAATAATGATAATTTTATTATATTATTATTATACATTGCAGAAAGGGAGAAATAATTATTATTATTATTATTATTTTAGTTCCAAATATGAACCTTCATTTTCAATTATTAAAATTCCTATAAAAAATTTATGTTGAAGTTCATCAAATAATTATAGTGGACAAGGACAAGTTTCGTTACAATGGTGTCCTTTTAGTAATTTTACACACTCACAACACTTTTTACTTCAGTTTACCAAACACATTGAAATTGCTTTTTGTTCTCACAGCACTTTTGAAAATCAGTTTACCAAACACTCAGCTGATTCTTCCCACAGCAATTCCAAAAGCAATTCCCCCACAGCACAGCAATGCCAAACTGGGCCTAACTCAAAATCAGTTGAGATATTATTAATTTGAAAATTGGATAAATATTTTTTGTGTTGCCAAAATATAATGATATTAACTCACAATCACTTGATATATCAATTCATATCGTCAATATATATATATATATATATATATCAATTCATTCAATGAATCAAATAAATGAAAACCGACGTATTCCGTCACATAGCGTCATAGCATATAGAGAGACACATTTGATTATGATATATTAACAAACATATATAAACTTTAAAAAGAAATGGATAGGGTTTCGTCAAAAAAAAAAAAAAAAAAAAGGATATAGTACTAAAAAAGAAAATTAAAGGGCGGTTTGTTTTTTTCACTATAAGACTTATTGTCTCTTATATCTTAAATTAAGATAAATCAGTTTGTTTATTTTTCCAACTTATTTCTTATTTTAAGATATATATGTCTTTTAGAAAAAGTAAAATAATAAATAAATAAATTGACTTTTATCTTATTAAAAAAGTGCTACAGTAAGGTTTTTTAGTAAATTTCCACAAATGTTCTATAACAATTCATACATTTATAATTTTATCCGCACATAATAAAACCCTAAAAATCAATTTTCTAAAAATTATCAATTTTTGAAGAAACCCTAACACGTACAACCTAATCAATTTTACATTTGTAATAAGTCATCCAAAATAAAAAAAAACAAACCTATCATAGTATCTTAATTTGTAAGACTTATCCATATGTCTAAGAAATAAAGGTCTTATAAGACTTCAGATTAAAAAACAAACAACCCCTAAGTATCTATAAATGTTATGATTACCCATCTTAATTATCACCTTCCCTCATGGAGAAAATCTTCACTACACCCCTCCACTAATAATGATTCGACAGAAAAAAAAATAAAATAATAAATAAATAAATTGGACGTGATATTTATTTTAAACTTGTCACATTTCAAATTTTTAATACAATGGGTGCACCTTTCAAGTTTCAACTAATGCAGAGAAGGGGGAAAAGTTAAAGTGACATTTGAGAGAAGATATTTTTCTCTCTAACCTCTCTCTAAACAGAAACACCTACAACCTTTCTCTCAGTTCGCCGCTGACATCCTACCACTATAAGGGATGTCGGCGGGATAGTCGGTGGTCCGGTGAGCTTAGCGGAGGTTTTCTCTATCTTCTCTACAGCTTCCCGGCGGTTTTTTACTGCTTTTTTCGGCGACGGTCTCCCGATCTTGGTGGTGGTTTGCTTGGGTATGTAGCGCCGGGGCTAGGTCGACATCTCCATCATCATCGGTAGGCCTACGGTTCGGGCCGTTCATCATCGTTCTGTCCAGATCTATCCCGATCCAACAGATCCCTTGTTGGCAGCGTTCTGATGTTGGTCTTCTCCAGCTGCCTTGGTTTCCCTCCTTCAGATCGGCTTTTATTCCTTTTAATTAAGGTTTTTTTGGGTTTGTACAGTTACTTCTTATATAAACCGTTTTGGCCGCTAGTTGTTAGCTGGTGTGTTTGGACCTCCTACTGGATCCCTCCAACACCAGAGAGCCATGGTTTGTATGTTTGTAGTCCCTCTTAGTAAGGGTGTCAGTCCCACCTTTGTGTGTGGGTTTTTTTTCCCGTTTGTGGCAATTTCGTCTTGGCTGTGCTTGTGTGTCATTTGCTGAAGAGTCCCAATTGTAGTTGTAAACATGTTTTTAATGTTTCCTGACCTGGATCTGAATTCCAGGTGTTGTAAGCCTTTGGTTTACATCAATCAAAAAAAAAAAAAAAAAAAAAAGTTTCAACTAATGCATAGAATGAAAAAGGTGATTAGAAAGGAGTCATAAAATACAAGATTTTTTTTATTTTTATTGGAATACAACAACTGAAATACAAATCCAAAACATGATTACATGATTACAACAAGATAGGTTCATAGAAGTTCGAGTAAATGAGACAAGTCACAGTTTGGTGATAGGTTTCCACATAATAGAACTATAAATTATAGGGGACTGGCATAGAGAGCCCTGTGAAGTTAATATCCAAACAAGGAATGCATGGTGACTGGTGACCGGTGACCGGTGACTAAACAAGCAAGGAAATGCACACGTACCCTATTAGATGAGGCCCATAATATCATGATATTTGAACGAACGTGCATGGCAATTAATGCGCTTGGGCTCAACAAATGACTGCCACACAACTCAGCAGAGCCCACGAATTCTTCAAACATCGCCATCTCTGCATGGGAATTGGAAAGGAAGGATTCATTTCATGCCTTTCGATTGAAAAATGACTTGACTTTGATACTGCACTGACAATTATGACACGGAAACACGCTATTATTTAGGGAAAAATAATAATTCAAATTTGACACATGACAGATTTGAAATCATATACAAATCTTAATTTTAATGCACTAAAAATATTTACTAATTATTCAGAGTGCAGTGTTATTGGCTATTGCCGTCACTTTGTGTATTTTTTATATCCTAATAAAAACTAAATAACATTTTTTTTTTTTTTTTCATTTGTGTGTTTGTTTTTTGAGAAAAACAAATAGCCAGATTTGGGGAGGATTTATTTTATTAAAAAGAAAAAAGAAAATTGAAACAGCTGAGACATAAGCAGAAGGAGACAATTTAGGGAAAAATATTATTAATAGTGAAAGAGAAAATAGTACAATGAAAGAGGTAGGCTACAAGAAAACTAATTAATAAAATGAAATTGTGACACTTTCTATGCATTTTGAAGAAGGTTTTTTCGAGGATCACTAAAAATCAGGCAAATTTAAACTTAAATTGGTGAACAAATCTACATCTGTGTTACATTTGACACATATTATGATTTGGACTTCATTTGTTACGGATCTTTTAAAATGTTTGATGTTATGATTCGGACTCAATTTGTTAAAAATGTTTCTGATGAAAATGTTTTGTAAACATTATAAAAAAATAATTCAAAATCATCAGTAGCCCAAATGCCTAAAAGCAAAAATAGTAGCTTAAAAGTCTAAAAAAATTTCAAAAAGTATAAAAAAGAGTGACGATATTTGTATCCATTTAAAACCGTTTGTATACCTCAAATTTATATATTTTCAAAATTCCAACAACACCCTTAAATTAAATTACTAAATTTTAATCAAAATTTATTATATTTTTTTTTATAAATATTTTACTGTTTCGGATGTTTACTAACAAAACTAAATATAAATGTGAATAAAATAATAATAATTGAGAAATCAAAAAATCAGACGAAAACATAGGAGACCTCCCAAGCCCATGAAAAAATTGAATTGTAGTTGAGCTTGGGCAAAAATGTTTACACAATTAATAATGATACCGGCCCATGAAAAATACACCCCTTACCCGACCCATAACAAAAGAGACCTGGTTGATCCACTCTCAAAAGTCAAAATCAAAGCTCAAATCCTCGGACAGAAACAGAAATCCACAAAAAACACTCGCAAGTCACAAATTGCAATGGCTTTGAAAACCCCTCTTCTTCGTCCTTTGAAATGTACTTGTTCTCTGTATTCAGCTTTCAAATGTAAACATTTCTCCCAAAAACCCACCAACTCAAATTCCAGAAATGACCTCTATTCTTTGTTTAACAATTCATGTCCAAATCCAGAAGCAGTTGATAGATTCCTCAAAGAGAGATGCAGATCAGGTAATATCTCTCCAGATGAAGCTCATTACTTTTTTGATTACTTGATTCAGAGGAAACCCGCTCCGTATATGGGTTCCTTCACTATTTTGTTTACTGCTCTTGTCAAGAATAACCATCATGATACTGTTATTTCTCTTTTTACGATGTTGAACTCTACTAGGTTATCGCCAAATTTGATTATTTTCAGCGTTTTGTTGAATTGTGTTTGCGATATGGGTAGAGCTTGTGATGGTTTTGTGGTTTTAGGGAGGATTTTGAGGTTGGGTTTCAGCCCAGATGCCGTGACTTTTACTAGTTTGGTTAAAGGTTTGTGTAGAGAAGGTGGAATCACCAAGGCTACCCAGTTGTTTAAGAATATGATTGCCTTTGGTTGTAGGCCTAATGTGGTTACATACGCGACAATAATACATGGATTTTGTCAAACAGGGAATACAAGTGCTGCTTTAAATTTACATGAACAAATGGTTACAGGGAATGGTGAAAATGAGGTTATATGTAGGCCCGATATTGTTTGTTATAATAGCATGATTGATGGTCTATGTAAAGATGGATTGATAGACAAGGCTAAGGAACTTTTATCAGAAATGAAAAGTATGGGAATTAGTCCAGATGTAGTTTCTTATACCTCGTTAATTCACGGTCTGTGTTGTGCTGGAAAATGGGAGGATGCTAAGGATTTGATTGTTGAGATGGTGGATCAACGTGTGCAGGCTGATGTGTTGACATTCAATGTGATTATAGACGAGTTTTGCAAGAATGGGAAGATAGACAAAGCAAATGAACTGTTAGAATTAATGATTAGGAGAGGTGTGAATCCCAACAGGGTAACTTATAACACACTGTTAGATGGTTTGTGCTTGACAAATAGAATCGATGAAGCGAGAAAGTTGTTTGTTTCCATGACAAATAATGGGTGTAGACATGATGTTTTCGGTTACAACATCATGATCAATGGGTATTGCAAGAAACAAAACATAAACGATGCCATGAGCCTCTATAGGGAGATGGTTTCAAAGGGAGTTGTGCCAGATGTTATTACATATAACACCATGTTAAATGGCCTTTTCCAATCCGGTAAGATTGGGCATGCAACAGAATTGTTTTCTGAGATGAGACTTAGCAATGTTATACCTAATGAACGTACATATAATATTCTTATGCATGGGTTTTGCAAGAATGGTTGTATTACTAAAGCAATCGAAATATTACGTACTTTACAAAAGAGCAAGTTTAATCTTACCATTGAAAGTTACAATTGCTTCATAGATGGATTGTGTAAGACAGGGAGGCTCGATCTTAGTTGGAAGCTATTTTCCAAGTTATCTCAGGAAGGCTTAGAGCCAGATGTTGTCACATACAATATCATGATCAATGGGTTTTGTAAAGACGGTAAACTGGAAGAAGCGCATAATTTATTATCGATTATGGATGAAAAGGGTTGTGCTCCTAATGTAATCACATATGATACACTTATGCTTGGATTTTTGCAAAATAGCGAGACAACAAAAGTGGTAGAACTTCTTCACAAAATGGCGGAGAAAAATATAATGCCGGGCACACGTACAACTTCCATTGTCTTTGACTTACTTGCATCGGATGAGAAATATCGTGAAAGTTTGAATTGGCTTCCATCATTTCTCTCTCAAGATTCAACATGAAGTAAACATAGTATGTCTTGAATGAAGAGCATTTGTTCGTACCATAAAAGCCTTATTCAGTAAACCTCCTTAAAGCTAATTAAATATAAATATGTTTTATGAGATTGACTTTAGCAAGGAAACGGCTAATGGAGAATGATTTTATCATAATTTCAAAGACATTGATTACGTAAAAGTCCCATTTATCTTAATTTCTTTTGTATTTTTTATAATCATATGTATAATCTTAGTTATTTGTTTACTTATGTTTTCTTCATGTAGCTTTTGACAATGGAGGTTGTCCCAAGGGATCTACTTAAACAAGATTCAAGTTTTACATCAATTGGGCGTTCATCGGAAAAAGGCCAAGATAATCCCATCGTAAATCCTATCAAGATTATGTGCATGTGATAAACCCCTTAAATCATTTAATTGATGAATGATATACGTATGCCTCACCTAAATGAGTGGTTTTGATTCTTTTGGACCTCTTGTATCAACAAAAACAACTCGGTTGCGGTATGGAGCATGTCCCTTACCCTAACCCGTCTTTTGCGTACGATTCTTGTAAAATTTATCCATTATGTTTACATATTATCACATAATTTACAAATTAAATTTAGGACCATTTTTTTTGTTTTGGATTTGGATCCCTCTTCATCTCACTTTGTCCTCACACTGTCCTTATCTGAATCAATGATCTTCATTAATTCTATATTTTGGCAGAGTTGACATCAAAATTAATTGAAATAATCAATAACATTGATTTATTTTATTTGACGTGTCAATAGATTATGGAGGTGAAGACAAGGCAAAGACAATCAAGATGATGAGAGGATCCAGAATTGTCTCAACATAAGATGAGTATTATAGGATAAAATAGAAGATTTCAATATTTACTTAGCTTTTTGTAGTGAAAATCTATGAGAAAATAATGTATAATAGACTAGTCAATAATGTAGAGAGAGAATTGAACGTCTGAGAATATTTGTTAGAGAGAGTTGAACGTTTGAGAGAAGAAAATAAGTAGAGATAATTTTTATTTTTATTTTTATAGAAAGAGAAGATTTTAATTTATTGCTAATGTAAAAATAATTTTTAAAGATAATCATTTTCTTTAATGTATATTTGTTTTCATAATTTTTTTTTTTTTTTTTTAAAGAACCAAATCTAAGCGTTGATAACACCATTGGATGTAATCAACGCTTAGATTTGAATGTCCTAAGATTTCGTTCTATCTGCACGCACAGAGGAGAAAAGGACTATATATATAAAATTTTAATTAATTAATTAATTAATAATATTTTTTTAAAAAAATAAAAGCAAGGGTATATTTGGTATTGTGTGGGGTGTGATTATAAGAAATAATATTTTAAATTTTTTAATAGGGTGTATATACAAAAATGGGTGCACATGCAATTTTTCAGGGGTGCAAATATTGTTACTCTATTAAAAAAAAAACCCGTAAAGCCCAATGACCCAAAACCAAAATGAACCGAACATTCTTTAAAAACCGAAAATATATCAGTCCAATACAGTTTTATAAAAAACCGAACCGAACCGAACCATATCCACCTCTCGGTAGGATATATATATATATAATATAGAGGAAATACCTATTTTAAACCAAAAATTAAGGGACTTTATTGTTTTTAGCCGGAATTAGTATTTTGATTGTTTTTGTCAAAAAATCCACTTTTCGGACTTAAATGCCCCTCATTATTTTTCAAAACCTCTTCTCTCTCATTTTCACCAGAATCTTTTTTTTTTTTCCTTTCTCTCTCCCACGTTCTTCTTCTTCTTTCTCTCCTCTCTTCTCTTTCTCTCTCACACCATGTTCTTCCTCTGCTTTCTCTCCTTTTCTCAGCCACGCCTTCTCTCCTTCATCTTCTTCTCTTTCTCTCATCCCTTATCTTCTTCTTCCTCCAAATTTTTTTTTTAAAATTTAGTTTTTTTTTTTTTCTGAAAAATTTCCAGATTTAAAAAATATATATATATAGTTTTTTTTGTTGAAAAATTTCTAGATTTCTATTGGGTTTTCCAATTTGACCACAATTTGGTCCAGATCAGGCGACCCAAACCCAGATTTTTTTTTTTAAAAATTCCGTATTTTTTTTTTTTGTGAAAAATTTCAGTTTTTTTTTTTTGTTGAAAAATTTCCAAATTTCCGATGGGTTTTTTGCGTGATGGGTTTTCCGATTTGACCACGATATGGTCCAGATTAGGCGAGCCAAACCCAGATTTTTTTTTAAAAAAAAAATCAGTTTTTTTTTGGTTGAAAAATTTCCAAAATTTTAAAATAAAATTTAGTTTTTTTTGTTTTTTTGTTGAAAAATTTTCGGATTTTAAAAAGGTTTGGATTTGAGTGTTAGTTGTTGATTTTAAGAGTGGTTGTGGTTAAGTTTGAGTATTTTTTGTTTAAAAAAAATTCAGATTTGTTTTGTTCAAAAAAATTTCCAAAAATTTCCTGTTTAAATTTTTTTTTCAGGTTTAAGGGTGGTTGTGGTTGTGAATGTTTGGATTTGAGTGTTAGTTGGATTTGAATATTTAAATTTTTTTCCAGATTTTTTTTTAAAAATTCAAATCATGTTTGTTAATTTTTTTTTTCTAGATTTTGTTCAATTAAACACACCAGACCACCGATTAAACACACCAGTGCGGACCAATTAAACACACCAGGTGTAAACCAATTAAACACACCAGTTGTAATCAGACAAAATGAATTAAACACACCAGGGTAAAATGAATTAAACACACAAGACAAAATGAATTAAACACACCAGGCAAAACGAATTAAACACACAAGACATTTTTCCATATTTCGTTTTTTTTTTTTTTTTTTTTTTTAAATTATAAGTGTGATGGTTGTTTTTATGAATGGTGGGAGTTGTTTTTTTTTTTTTTTTCTTTTTTTTCCAGATTTTCGTGTTGACGTTGAAAATTTCAGATTATGTTTGATTTTTTTTTTTCCAGATTTTGTTCAATTAAACACACTAGGCCACTGACTAAACACACCAGGCCAAAACGACTAAACACACCAAGCAAAAACGACTAAACGAATTAAACACACAAGACATTTTTCCATATTTCGTTTTTTTTTTTTTTAAAAAAAATTATAAGTGTGATGGTTGTTTTTATGAATGGTGGGAGTTGTTTTTTTTTTTTTTTCTTTTTTTTCCAGATTTTCGTGTTGACGTTGAAAATTTCAGATTATGTTTGATTTTTTTTTTTTTCCAGATTTTGTTTAATTAAACACACTAGGCCACTGACTAAACACACCAGGCCAAAACGACTAAACACACCAGGCAAAAACGACTAAACACACCAAGCCAAAATGACTAAACACACTAGGAAAAAATGACTAAACACACCAGGTAAAAACGACTAAACACACCAGACAAAAAGGAATTAAACACACCAGGCCAAAACGACTAAACACACTAAGCAAAAACAAATTAAACACACCAGACAAAAAGGACTAAACACACCAAGCAAAAAAGAATTAAACACACTAGGCAAAATTTCTGAATGAAGGGCATTTTTGTCCGAAAAGTAGATTTTTTTACAAAAACAATCAAAATACTAATTCCTGCTAAAAACAATAAGCCTCCTTAATTTTTGGCTAGTTTCCATTTTCACCCATATATAGCCATAACCGAAAGAGTTATAATCCTCTCATGTCCTTTTTTTTTTTTTTGGTTTTTTTTTTTTTTTTTTTTTTTTTTTCAAGTGTATGTGAAATATTTACTTGCATGACAAAAAAATAAATGAAAAAATCATAACCATATATTTTATTTAATTTTTAGGTGTCTACATCTAATAAAAGGGCAAGGAAAAAAATGGACAGGAGAGGATCTTGTTCTCGTTCAGGCAAGTGAAATCCGATGGGGTTAATCGTCAATTATGAAAAGTATAGCGCTGTTACCATTATTATAGCAACCTCAAAGGGCCTTTCTACAAATTCGTTTTTTTTCAAGTTTCCAGACACCGTTTTGAGGCCTTATCTATTTCTCAGAGACTACGACTCTCCAAGTGGCGCCACTCAACACAGTGAAAACCGAAGCTTTTGGCTTCAAAAATTCCAAAATATAAAATAAAATCAAAGCCTCTGAATAAACCAAAAAACACAATGGTTTCGAGCATAATCACGTCTCTAGCTCTACCTTCTCTGTACTGTCTCTCCGGTTCTCCGATACAAACCCATTCTATGCTTCTTAAAAGATCGAAAAAACTGTTGAAATTCGCTAGTAGGAGGTTCACGAGAACTAATAAAAGACGATTGAGTGGTCCAATTTGCTTTTTCAACTCGGGAAAGGATTCTAAGGTCCCAATTTCAGACTCCCAGCACAAACCAACTCTTCTTCTGCTTCTTCTTCTCCTTCTTATGTAGTTTTTTGTTTTGAATTGCAGGAAAGTGAATTGGAGTGGCCGGTGTTGAAGCGATGGGACGTGCCCTGGGGATGGCAAACAGCTTCCTTAACATCACTTGCTTGTGGATTAAGGTACAATTTTAGTAATTAGTGATCATACTATGTTATTTACTTTTCGGGTTGGTTTCGAATGGAATTTAAATTTGGTCCAGGCAGTTTTGCTTTGACAGGATTGGTAGAGGCTGTGGCTTTACCCTATTTGGGAATTCAAGTTCAACAACTGACTTTGGATGAGAAGGCAGAGCTTCTGTTTCTCGATCAAGGGTATGGCTCACATTTTCTTTCTTTGCTCATTTTATAGTTTTTTACTTCTAGAAGCTGCATGAAAATTTTACTAAATGAGGCCAACCAATTGTTTTACACCAAGTCATTGATGAATCAATTGTGGAATTTTAGAAAGCTGTAATGGGTCTGAATTTGGAATTTGTTTACTTGATTGTTTTGGCAGCATTGCGACTGTTGTTGTGCTTGGAGTTCTATATGGCATTTCCAACACCTTCAAACCACTTCCTGATGACCTTTTCCGCTATGGTATGGGTCACTGTAGACTTGTATAATCCGTCCTTTTTATCCTGTATACAAAGAAAAAGTTGAATATCTTGTTGGTTGGCGATGTTACCATTGGACTTCATTTGTGATGGATTATGTTTTAGTTGTACCAGTTACAGAATGGTTAGGAATTAGGATGAAAATGTTTTATGCAATGGTGTTACTGTGACTAGTTTTTTATCAGTTGTTGTCTAGATGTTGGATTTATATAAGCTTTTGGTTGATTCATTATTAGAAAAATACCTTTTCAGATTTGAGGGAACCTTTCAATCTACAGAAAGGGTGGCTCTTGTGGGCAGGGATTAGTCTTGCAGGTGCTGTTTCAGCTATTGCATTAACAGGAGCTGCCATGTCTTTGTTTAATGGTGAGGAACCCCCACAAAGAGAGGTTAGAAAATTCACTGGCATCTCTACAATATATGTATTACATACTTCATATGACTTCCTGTGATTAAGTGGTGGAATGTAGGCTGCAAGTTCATGGCCTATTTTTCTACAGCAATGTATTGTCTCCTCATGTAGCTCAAGTTATGCCAATTGTGTATTTAGCACAGAACTAGTTATATGTTTGGATGACCTACATTGTTGTCGTAAGTTCATAACTCTTTTGAAATTGAGATCTAATTGGCTAGATTTACTTTTTTTTTTTAATAATAAAGTAACTTGGTTGAGATTTGATTAACGTAGTCTGAGCTTCTGCATGTTTTCTACTGGCTAATGTGGATTATCTAATAATTTTTTTTTTCTTTGTTTCAGACTGATGCTCTTGTTCAGTTGCTTCCATTGATTGGATCTTCAAGTATTAGGTACTTCTAACCAATTTTTTATTTTTATTTTTATTTTTTTTAATCCATTTTCTGGCAGAAAACAACTAAACAGTCAAGGATGCATATCATGTGGAGTGTTAAATTTTGCTATCACTAGAATTGTTGAGGGTTTAAAACATTTCGGTAAACTGATGGATTGGGTAAATTAAAAATTGTATCGATTTTCATTGTAGCACTGCTTGCTTGGTGGGCGTCACCGGTGTTTTGGCTCCACTTCTCGAGGAAAATGTGTTTCGAGGGTTTTTTATGGTGTCTTTGACTAAGTGGTATGATTACTTATTTGATATCTGTATATTAAGTTTACTTTTCGAATAAAGAAGTTGCATGTTAGTACTATACACTACTACATGATATGAATCTTAGATCTAGGGCCTGCAATGCGTTACTTATTCCACACCAGGAGTTATTTATCATTTCTCTCCATGGTTTGTGTGATATCTGA
Organism: Acer saccharum; assembly: GCA_030490815.1. Taxonomy (NCBI): domain Eukaryota; kingdom Viridiplantae; phylum Streptophyta; class Magnoliopsida; order Sapindales; family Sapindaceae; genus Acer; species Acer saccharum. Next base: position 8,448,814 of record CM059873.1, read on the forward strand.
TGACACTATGGTTAAAAAAATTAAACTGAGTTGTTGAAGCTTTTTCATGGGATTCATCCTTTTAAGTATAAGATGTATAATAGTACAAAATCTCTTAAATATGAAACACTCTCAGAAATCAAAATATTATGGTTGTAACTGGAATTTTTCGGAGGATTTGAGATGTTTGAAGTGCTTTTGTTATCATGTAATCAGCTTACTTACATTACATATAAAGATATAAGTTACTGGAAAAATACAGTACATGTAAATTGCAAAACATGCCAGATGGATGAAATGATGTAGGAAGCAATGTGGTTATAATATGAGAATACCATTATAACGATGAAATTGATAACAACTGTACAAGATGGATACTTAGAAATTAATGCCATTATAAGAAGGCCAAAGCTGCCCTGAAATGATTTTGTCTCATTTGTAAAGACAAATTTGTGACTGTAAGTGTAATAATATCTTGATAGAAGGCTTCAAAATCCAGAAAAGAAAAGGCGAGTGAAGATTGGTGGGAATGACACTTTGTGGATTAAAATTGTAAATTCAGCCCTTACAAAGGGAATGGAAGAATTTATAAAGTCAGTCCCATGTAGCTGGGTTAAGGCTGAGTTGAGTGTACGTATTTGTGTTGAGAATTGCAGAACACAGACTGTCAAGTTGCTTGTTTGAGTGAATCTTGCTAGTTTTTCATCCACTTTTTGCTTGCTATCACATCTCATGAAATATTTTTGATTGTTTGCATTCCCAGCTGAGAATGGGCTGAGGTTGCTTATTAACTGTTAATAAATGCTCTATGTCTTGCTTACCACAATCCTTTTTGTAGGGTTCCTACACCAGTTGCAGTTATTATCAGTGCTGCTGTCTTTGCGCTTGCACATCTCACTCCTGGACAGTTTCCACAGCTGTTTGTGCTAGGTAACCTATTAACTCCGAACGGATGCAAAAACTTCTGCATTATCTCTATAGCCCAAATTTATCAAACATCACCACATTTTAGTGCTTCAGTCAAACTTTAAGCATTTTTAATATTGCAAATACTAAATTATGTATTCATGTAGGGACTGCACTGGGATTTTCATATGCTCAAACTCGTAACCTTCTAACTCCCATTACAATCCATGCTTTCTGGAACTCAGGAGTAATTTTGCTTCTTACTTTTCTTCAGGTAAATAATTTAATTCTACTTCAATTTGGAGTGGCAAAATATGTGTGAACTTTGATCATAATTATATATATATGTATATATATATATATATATAGCTCATGTAACAAGTATTAAACCTATGTTTTCTCCCTTGTTTTTTGTATAGCTCCAAGGGTACGATATCAAGGAATTGTTGCAGGCATCCTAAAACGGTTCAAGTCTCATCTTTCTTCACTGGTACGAGGTATTTGTAGGCTGTTTTCTCAGTGTATTCCCATTCTCGGTAATTTTTTTATATTTCATCTCAGAAATCATGGGAAAGAATGAATTTGTAAATTTGATTAGTGCATTCTCATGAGTGAGATTATGAGAATAGAGAATGAAAGAAGATAGGTTCTTTCTTTGGCTGGTTAATGACTACTCTTTATGTTCTTCCATTGATTTATGATGAGTTACTATTATAATTTCAGCCCAAGAGATGTTGATACTTGGGTGAACATTATCCAAACAAAGCATGACCAGACAGGCTTATTTAACTCTATTAGGGCATCAACTGTGTTAAAAAATAAAAAAAAAAATTGTTAGTGCCAAGACATTGGAAATTTGGAATTGAATTAGATCAAATGTTAAGAAAAACAAATTGGAATTCATAAAGTAAGGTGATCTAATAGACACATTCATACACGTAGACACAGGGTTATTATGTAGTCAGGACGATCCTTGAAAAAAAAAAATCAGGACCGTACATATTCATATTTATAAACATATACGATCACATGGTGGAACTATATGCAAATTCTAAGTAGGGTTCAAACAATAATATTAAGTCATCACAACCTCTCTTGATTAATTTAATCGACCCAAATTACAATTGTAATCGATGTCATGACATGAAAATCATTATATAGGTTCAGCTGATGTTATATTAACTTTAAACATGTGATTTTAATTTGGTTTGAGGTTAAAATCACTAATTTATATATTTACTTTTGAATTAAGAGAGGACATACTTCGAAAATCTACAATGCCATTATCTTTCTTTGAATCTATAATGCCATTAATGTGGATGTGGATGTGAGAGACTTATCGGTTATCATCGGCATGAATCTCAATTCGAAACAGACACAATTTATATTATCATGGACTCATAACTATTAATGATTTATTTAAGGTTTTTTCCTTCGTACGATTGGTATCTTTATTTAGTTAATTTGAAATGTAAATAGTCTTAACAGTTCGAAAAAGTCAAAGTGAATTGAAGCTAGGTTAGAAAACAACCAACCAGTTCATTAATGCTGTAATCATCGATAAGCTCTCTCAGAAGTCAGAACCCATGAGTTTTAAACCCCCAAAAAAGGATCCAATATTGAGAGAAAACTAAAAGTAGCCATCCAAAATATTAGAATTTCAATTCTAATCATATACAAAATTTTAATTGTTAATAACCATTTTTTTTAAGAAATTACCTGAATACCCATATTTAAATACCACAAAAACCAAAAACAACGGCAGAGAGAAATTTGGAACAACCGAGAAAGAGAGAAGAGGGAGGAAGAGGTGCTATCAACGAGAGAGAAGAGAGCGTCATCGGAGCAGCCGGAAGAGAAGAGGTTGCCGTCGTAGTCCGGAGACAAACCCACCATTCATTTGTAATCCATTTACCTGGAAAAAAAAAAATGATTTCCAAAAAAAAATACGTTTATTTTAACATTTCACGTTTTCTATCAACATTTCGAGTTTTTATAAAAGATTTAAGTGGAAATTGCCAAAACTAACCACTATAGTTATAAGAAATTCCTTTTTAACCACATGCATAATTTTATTTGTTAATATCCATCTTTTTGAGCAATTACTGGAATGCCCCCATTTAAAAGCATCCCAATCAGCTCTCTCTCTCTCTTTTTCTTTTTTTTTCTTTCTCTCTCCTCTGCTCTCTCTCCCGATCTACCTCTCTCTCTCTCCCCCGATCTGCCTCCTCTCCCTGATCTCTCTCTCGCCGAGCGCCGACGAAGGTTTCGTCGAGCGCCGGCGAGCTTCTGGACGTCCTTCACGTGCGCCGGCAGCCCTTCGCGATCGTGCAGCAGTCCTTCGCGATCGTGCAGCAGCCCTTCGCTTCGTGCAGCAGCCCTTCACGTCGTCCTTCACGCCGTCCTCCATGCCGTCCTTCACGCCGTCCTCCGTGCCGTCCTTCACGTGCGCCGGCGATGTGGCCTGAAAAAAACAAAAAGAAACTAAAAACCTAAACCTAATTTGAATTTGGGGAAGAAGAAGAGGAAGAAGAAAGAGGGGAAAAAAAAAAAAAAAAACTTATCATAATTTCAATTTAGTCCAGATTTCAAGTTTGAATATTTCTAATTTAGGCATGATTTCAAGTTTTAATATTTCCATTTAGGCATGATTTCAAGTTTGTGTATTTCAATTTAGTCGTGATTTCAAGTTTGTTTCGAGGTTTTAAAAACACTATTTCCAGGGGTACTCTAGTAATTTATGGTACTAAACTGAATTTTTTAAAAAAAAGTGGTTATTAACAATTAAAAATTCAAAAGTGGTTAAAAACAAAAGTTTGATGTTTAGGAAGGCTAGTTTCGGTTTTCTCTCAAGATTTAAAGTTTTAACAGAAGATTTAAAGTTTTCGAACCGGTGAAACTTGAAATCTTCCGGAAAAAACTTGAAACTTTATTTAATTCAATTCTTCACAAAAACACACAAAAGTGATGCAATAACCCTAAAACCATATTAAAGTAACTGTTTGCAACTCAATTAATGAACAAATGAAAGATGTGTAAACCGATTTAGAGCAAATCGGAAAAGTTTTTGTTCATTCACTTCTTCAAATCTTCAACGTGATTCCGAGATCAAACCATCCTCTAGTTAGTTGATTTGTAGGAACAACAATGGTGCGGCTATTGGTGTTCAATTTACAGGAACAATGATCAGAATTCGGTGATGAAGAATGAATAGAGAAGAAGGAAGAAGACGGTAAAAATAATAATAATAATAACAAAAGAAAATAGACAGTAAAAAAAATAACAAAAGAAAATAGAAAGATTAATTTAGGGGCATTTTGGTCATTTATGGATATATACTGATTTTTTTTAATTTATAAAAAAATGGTTATTAACAATTAAAGTTTCATATGTTATTAAAAATGAATTTCTCATGTTAGACGGGGTCACTTTTAGTAATTTCCACCCCAACCCAATATTTATAGCAAATTATTGCTCTTATGATACGGTTTGTAGCCACTTTTGATTAAGTGATAATTTTTTATTTTTTATTTTTGATATTCCACTTGCGATGGTGGTGACTCGAACCTGATATATTATCAAACTGAATGAACACTCTTTACTATCGAGCACCATTGGGCAGTGATATTTTAATGATAATATTTATTTGAACCATAGATTTTATTTTATTTTATTTTTAGTTGACAAGATATCAATTGTTCAATACTTTAAAAAAAAAAAAAAAAATTGTTCGGTAATGTTATTTGACCTATTATACTAATGACAGTGTAACCTTAATTATTTAGTTTATTACATGATATAATAAGTGATTAGTATTGTTAAAGTGATGCAATGAATAACACCTTGGATTATGCTTAATATATATGGACTAATGACTATATAATTTAATTTTTTAATAAAAACAAATGTTCTTTTCATCAATGAATTGAATTTAAAATTATTTATTAAAGCTATTACAAATTCAATAATATTACTTTACCTAAATTTGGTGTCAAAATCTGGTGCCAAAAGATGTTGCAACATTATAATCCATTCATTTAAATTGTATTAGATTTGTATTGATTTAAATGAATGGATTAGACCATCTCCAATACATATGTCAATGCCAATGTTAAATTTGGCACAAAAAAAAAAAAAAATAGTAAAATGCTATATTTGGCACATCATTTTAGTATTATACTCTAATGCATAATTCTATTTGAAATGCTATTTTTATTTTTTTTATTATTTAAAATTATAAAAATCAACAAATATAATTAATGCAATCAATTTATATAATATTTTTTATTATTTAAAAGTATAAAAGTAACAATTAATGAATTTAATACAATTAGAAAATGGTATTTTTTTTTTTAAAATTAAAGAATCAGCATTTATTGCTGTTTGGCACAAAGAATAGCATATATCAAATTTAGCACAATATTTAGCATTGCATTGGAGCATCTTTTTTTTTTTTTTTTTTTGGTACTTTATGCTAAATTAAAGCATTGGTACACTAAAATAGCATTGCATTAGAGATGATTTTAGACTATCTCCAATGCATATGTCAATGCCAATGTCAAATTTGGCACGAAAGATAGTAAAATGTTACATTTGGCACATCATTTTAGTATTATACTCCAATGTAAAATTCTATTTGATATGTTATTTTTTATTTTTTAATTATTTAAAATTATAAAAGTCAACAAATACAACAAATGCATTCAATGAATGCATTAAATATTTTTTTAGAATTGTTTTAATTGCAATTTTCTCTACCAAGTTTGTTAAATTATTATTATTTAAAATTAAAAAATCAACAAATACGGCTGCATTTATTGCTGTGCCAAATTTGGCACAGTGTATAGCATATGCCAAATTTAGCACAGCTTTTAACAATGCATTGGAGCATGCATTTTTTACTTTGTGCTAAATTATAGCATTAACACATTAATTTAGCATTGCATTGGAGATGCTCTTAGAGTGTTGCACTTCATTTAGGTATCAAATTTGGACAAAGTAACATTACACTTACAAATTTGAGAGTTGAAGAATGTTATGAATAGATATGATTTGAATCCACAAACATGATATGAACCACTTTAATAATAAAGTTAGTGGATCTATAGAGTAATGTTACTTTGTTCAAATCTAGTGTCCAAATTTGGCAACACTTTAGTCCATTCATTTAAATCATGCAAATATAATATAATTTAAATGAATAGATTATAGTATTGCCACATCATTTGTGCATCAGATTTGGACATTAAATTTGAGCAAAATAACATTATTGTATTAATAATTGTCAAGTTAGTCTTAATGAAGTCTAAATCAGGCGACGATCACATATTGAAGAATGAGATCATGATCTATTGTAATCAATGAGTCACAACAATTAGTAATTACCCATTTGAATTGAAAAATCTATTATTATTTATTTATAAAAAAAATAAAAGTCTGAGTAAGTGGACTTTCAAAACATATTATTAGATTATACAATGAAGAGGTTAATGTGGTTCACATATAAAGAGGAATAGAAGCTTCGGTATCAGAGTTTGACTCATTTTTCTTCTTCTTCTTCTTCAAAAAGGAAAACAAAAAAAATAATAAAAAAGAAAATGGTTGCACGCTTGGGAAGCAAACCCAAGGTGTGAAGAGAAGAGACAAAAAGGGTTCAAACCGAGGGCTAGATTTGGGGAGTTTCAGTGAATTTGGAGTTCCAAGTTTTTGCCATTTGAGATTTTGACTTCCTCACTCACTCAACCTCTCCATTAAATTCACACTTACTATAGCTCTCTAATTACTAGACACTCACTGTCTAGTGTCTACCAAATTCAACTACGATAACTTGGACTTCATCAATCAACCCAACAACTATGCAATTAGCTAGCTGATTAAGGGGTTTGCCTTTTTGCTTTTTGAATCTTTGATTGATTAATTAATTATTCATAATTAAACTCTATTAATTGTGTTTCTGCATTATCGAAAGCAAGAAATTGAGGAATCCTATACTTGGTTTTCCAAAGACCACAAAATCAGAGCAAAATTTGACTCTTGCTTGCTTTTATTTATTTTATTTTCAAATCTCACACCATAACCAATATTATATTTTTGTACACTCACAACTCTTGGGTTTAGTCCTGCTAATTAAGAACCACTTAAACAACAAATAGCCATGTGGCACTGAACAAATACTATTAGCTACGGTAATTCATTTAGTACAAAACTTATATCTTTTATGATTTGAGTTCTCATAGTATCACATTTAAAATTTACAATTGATTTTAGTAGATGTAATTATATATATATATATATATATACAGATTTTCTATTATTAGTTCGTTCTGACAATAAATATATCAGGACGAAGAATGTGGACCACTAGATTTAAATACTTTGACTCAAAATGTATGCACTTGTCAAAACTTCTCCATAATGTGTGGTCCACATTATTGTCAGGACGAACTGACAATAAAAGACTGTATATATATATAAATGACTAATGAGTCACAAGAACAAGTAATATGTTATTTTATGGGAGAACTTTAAAACTAGTCAAAAATTATGGGGACTTATTGTTTTTGTCCACAATTATCATTTGTATTGTTTTTGTCAACATATCCACTTTTTGGACAAGATTGCCCTTATTCATAATTTTTTTTTTTCTTTTTCTTCTCTCTCCTTTCCACAGAATCTTTTTTACTTTCTCTCTCTCTCTCTCTCACACGTTCATCTTCTTCTTCTCTCTCCTCTCTTCTCTTTCACGCCTCCTTCTTTCTCTCCTTCTTCTCTCTCTCCTCCTCTTTCCTTCTTCTTCTTCTTCTCCTCTTTCTCTTTCTCTTTCTCTTTTTTTTTTCCAGATTTTAAAAAAAATTTCAGTTTTTTTTTTTTTGTTGAAAAATTTCTAAATTAAAAAAATGTTTGGATTTGAGCTGTGGTTGTGGTTGTTGTTGTGGTTGTAGTTGTGATTGTGCTTAAAAAAAATTCAGATTTGTGGTTGTATTTAAATTTGGGTTGTGGTTTGTTTTATGAATGATGGGAGTTATGTTTGGGTTTTGTTGAAAAAAAATTAAGATTTTTTTGGATTTGATCTTTTTCAAACTAATTTTCCATATTTCATTTTGTTGGGCTATGAATTAAACACACCAAGCAAAAACAACTAAACACACTGGGGCAAAAACAATTAAACACACCAATGTAAAACAAATTAAACACACCAGACCATGAATTAAACACACCAGGCCAAATGAAACACACCAAGCAAAACAAATTAAACACATCAGACCAAATGAATTAAACACACTAGGGTAAAACAAATTAAACACACCAGGCTAAATGAATTAAACACATCAGACCAAACATATTAAACACACCAAGCCAAACGAATTAAACACACAAAGCAAAATGAATTAAACACACCGGACTAATTAAACACACCAAGCAAAATGAATTAAACACACCGGATGAATTAAACACACCAGACCACCAATTAAACACACCAGGTCAAAACGAATTAAACACACCAGGGCCTAGTGTGTTTAATGAGTTTTGTCTAGTGTGTTTAATTGATGGCCTTGTGTGTTTAATTAGTCTGGTGTGTTTAATTGATTACAACTTGTGTGTTTAATTAGTCCAGTGTGTTTAATTGATTACAATTGGTGTGTTTTATTGGTCTGGTGTGTTTTATTGATTACAACTGATGTGTTTAATCGGTGGTCTGGTGTGTTTAATTAGTCCGGTGTGTTTAATAGATTACAACTAGTGTGTTTTATTGGTCTGGTGTGTTTAATTGATTACAACTGGTGTGTTTAATCGGTGGTCTGATGTGTTTAAACATTCAAATCCAACACTCAAATCCAAACATTCACAATTACAACCAACCACAACTACATTCACAAACAAAACCACATAAAATCTGAAACTTACGTTAAAATCAACTACATTCACAACCACAACTACATTCAGAACCACAATCACATTAAATCTGAAAAATTTTCAACAAAAAAAAAAAAAACTGATTTTTTTGTTAAATAATTTGGAAAAAAATTTAAAAAAAAAATTCTGGAAGAACAAGATAATCTGAAATTTTTAACAAACATAATCTGAAATTTTTTAACAAAAAAAATCTGGAATTTTTTCAAAATAAAAAAAACTTAATTTTTTTTTTTTAAATCTGGAAATAATTTTAAACAAAATCTGAAAATAATTTCAAAATAAATAAAAAAACTGAAATTTAAAAAAAAATCTGGAAAAAACGTGAAAGAGAAAGAGAAGAGAGGAGAGAGAGAGAAGAAGAAGAAGGAGGGAAGATCGAACGACCGACGATCGGACGTCAGTCGTCCGATCTGAATTTTTTTTTTTTTTTTTTAAATCTGGAAAAAAAAGAGAAAGATAAAGAGAAGAGAGGAAGAAGAAGAAGAAGTGTTGAAGATCGGACGTGAGTGTTGAAGAAGAAGAAGAAGGCATGACAAAAATGAAGAACAAGAACAAGAGAAGAGAGGAAGATTGAGTGAGAGAGAAAGGAAAAAAATAAAAAGGGATCTGGTGAAAATGAGAGAGAAAGGAGAGAGAAGGGGTTTTGAAAAAAAAACAAAGGCAATTTTGTCTTCATAGCCACATTGTTGACAAAAACAATAAAAATGATAATGGTGGACAAAAACAGTAAGAGGCCTTAATTTTTGACTATTAACCCCTATTTCCTCTTATTTTATTTTATTTTGGTAGTGGAATTTTATATATTTAATAGAATTATTATTGTCCCTTTTTGTATTCAAATGTAAGCTAATCTTTTTTGGTTCTTCTCTTTCCATTATTTCAATTTTAAGGAAATGTCTTTTCAAAAAAATAAATTAATTAAGGAAATGTTATATTAGAAACATATCTCAAAAAAGAGAACCCAAAACATAATTTTTATTCTTAAAGCTTGTCTGCATGTATATATAATATATGACATGATATATTATCATGAGATAATTGAATGATATGGTAAATTACATGAAATTATGAAATCAGTCGTTATATTAATTGATTTGGAAAAGAATAATATTACTCTTCTGAAAACAAGGGTGTTTTTTTTTTTTTTTTTTTTTTAAAGAAATATTTCTCTTCTGGATCAAGTATTAATCATATTACAAAGTGGTCTAATGCATCACTTTGTTAATGAGCTTAATTAATACTAATTAAAAAAGGTTTATTAATCATAATTACATGCAAGATTTTGATTTGCTGAATATCTTTAACAGTTTGACTATTGAAGTTGCACCACACACCCTATAATAAAAGAGTAATACTGTACAAAAAAAAATTAACCCAAAATTCTATTAAAATAATATGGTAAATGAGTTGTCATCACTACACAAATTATAGAAATATAGAATGATGTAGTGAATGGCCAAATCACTTTCCACATTATTTGGATTGGTTTTTGAACTAATTTTTTGGGTCATATAGTATTACTTATAATAAAAAGAGTAGGTCACAGGCACTAAACAAGAGTGAACCAGTTGAGCATTTGGTCAGACTGATCAGACAGGGACCTCAAGAAGACCAAAAAGTCATACTAGCTGGTTAGGACTCAGAACTTAGAACTTTTATAACTGGTTGACAACTATGAAATCTGAATGATGGCTTGGCTTTTCCTCCCAGCCGGGCCCTCCTGGTTGAAGATTCAACAGAGATTACCAAACTTATTACACAAACAAATATAGGGTTAGGTTAGTGGTCCCCCTGCATTAGACTCTGAGAGAGGTATCTCTTCTAATTTCTAAATTAACACAAAATCTGACAGAGTCAGTGGAATAGAAGCTCTAGGGAATGGAATAGAAACTGGAGTTTCAGATTTTGAGAATTTTACTTCACTAATTTAATCTTCACTGCCTGTCATGGAATTCTTTTTACAGTTGAATATAATTTTGAGCTTGTGTATGTGTGTATTGGAAGTTGGTCAGCCTCTCAGGGTCCACGTTTCCAAATAATTTTTCAAACCAAAGACCATTAAACAATTGTGTACTCCAGCTTTGTTTTTTGTCTTGATTATTTGCAGTGGATAAATGAGGAAAAAAAAAAAAATTAATTAAAGACAGTTTTAGAATCCCCACCAAGCTGCTGATTTTGTAGTGTCTTGAGATTCCTGAATTTTGATTATTAAATTAATTACTTCAAATGGGTTCATTAAGGTACAAGTAACAAATATATAAGAGTCTCCACACACTCAAATAAATATTTGTTTTTAAAAAAAAAATAAAAAAAAATTACGTTGGTAGTTGTTTCTTTTATGTTGAAGAGAGGTGGTTCACTGGTTTGGCAATTAGCAGATTCATGATGAGCCAACGCGTTCCTCGCAAAACACACACTCCTTTAAAACTCTCCAGAAAAGGCGGCTGATCCTTCGGTGACAGACCCCTTCTTAGGTAGCATATATTGCCTTCTTATTAACTCATCTTTCACTCTCAACTATTACTTCATATATCTCTCTTACACTTCACTTCATCTATATCTCTGTGTTTTTTTTTTTAGGGTTTCCTTATATTCAAATAATATTAGTCTTCTCAGCTTATCTTCTTGTTTTTCAACTTCAGCTTCTAGTCTCTGGGGTTTGGTTTGGTTTGGTTTGGTTTTAAAATCCATATAATACAAAAAAGAAAGAAAAAATTAGAAGAAGTAATTATGGAAGAGAGAAATATTGAAGGTGAAAGGATGGATGAAGTGTTGTTACCAGGTTTTAGGTTTCACCCAACAGATGAGGAACTTGTAGGGTTTTATCTGAAGAAGAAGATCCAACAAAGGCCCCTCTCTATTGAGCTTATCAAGCAACTTGACATCTATAAATACGATCCATGGGATCTTCCAAGTAAGATATTTATACATATAAACCTATCATCATCTCTTCTCAATATTATTTTACAACATGCATGGCCTTTGTTTCTTTCCGATAGAAATCATATCATATCTGATATGGTAACATGCAGTTTCTCGCTCCTTTTGGTGTATCAAATTTTTTTTAGTAATTTATTTTTTTGTTTTGTGTTTGATATAGAGTTGGCGACTACCGGAGAGAAAGAGTGGTATTTTTACTGTCCAAGGGACAGAAAATACAGGAACAGTGCTCGGCCGAATCGGGTAACCGGAGCCGGGTTCTGGAAAGCAACAGGAACTGACCGACCCATCTACTCTTCAGAGGGTAGCAGCAAATGCATTGGTTTGAAGAAATCTCTTGTTTTCTACAAAGGTAAAGCAGCTAAAGGCATCAAAACTGACTGGATGATGCATGAGTTTCGCTTGCCTTCTCTCACCGAATCCTCAGCCGTGCCTCATAATAAGAGATTCATCGACAAAACCATTCCTGCCAATGTAATTAAATTAAACCATCTTCAACAACATTAATATTACTTATATGCTTTGTGACTTAGCTTGTTATTAATTTAAAGTCATTTTAATTTGTTGCAGGACTCTTGGGCTATATGTAGAATATTCAAGAAAACAAATTCAACAGCACAAAGAGCACTTTCACACTCATGGGTTTCTGCAGAAACCACCAATAACAACACTCACTTCAGTTCAGATAACATGTCTTCATTGACTGCAGCCAAAACTTCTTCCATGCCTTTTAACTTCGACTACGTTAATGAGATACAACAGTCATCGAGTACTACTACTAGTTCTACATCATTTTTTCCTCTAGATTTTGTTTCCTACAAACCCATTTATAGCCAAATAATGCCAAGTAGTAAATCTCCTCATCATAATCATAATCAGCTTCCAAATATTTCAACCGGAGACTACCTATCTACTAGCTTCATGTCTTCTCCTTTTGAACCATCTGTTGTCACTAGCACTCCTGCGGCTAATAAATGTAACATCGATGTCTCTTCTATGCTTTTGAACATGTCGTCTTCGATGCTTGGAGATTTTAGTAAGGCCTCTGATCACCATCATCATCATCATCATCATCATCAGTGTGTAGATTTTATTGGTGATCATCATATTCATCAATCACAACAACAGTGCAATAATATTGGCTTTTCATCAATAAACACTTTGCCACATGAGATGCACGTGAATAATATTAGCAACAACAACCCAGATGATGATCATGAGTGTGTTTTGATGATGAAGAATCAAAATGTTGATCAGTGGGATGATCAGACGGTTCGATCTTTGGGATCATCATTTCCATTTGGTTATTTGCCGATGAGTGTTGGAGCTGATATTTCTTGGAAGCCAAGCTCTCTTTGGGATTCTTCCTCGTGTCCTACTGAGATGTCCACATCTACTGTTTCAAAGACCAGGTGTTATACTTAGTTGACTCGATCGATCATCATCAGCATACAGAGAAAATGAAATGTTCATGTTAGGAAAATATATTATTGTTTACTCTTAACATGTATAATCTTTTTGTAGGTCTAGCCTCAGAACTTTTTCTAATTGTATTAGATTTCAATACTTAAATGTTATTAATTGATTTTATAAATTTTCTGCTATTTAAATTTAAAGAATTCGTTTGTGCACACCATATGATTATACAAGCTTTTATATATATATAGTTCAAGTACGAAGTGCATAACATGTAAAAAGATCATTGAAAATCCCTCATGTCATTATAGCTTTGGTCAATTAGATAGTCTTGATGTAGATTATCAATGTCCTGTTCTTAGCAGAGAAGTTAACTATTCAACAATAGATCATATGAGTGATCATTGGACTCCGTTTAACTGATTAATAACTATAGTCTAAGGGGTTGTTTGTTTTTTTATCTAAAGTCTTATAAGACCTTAATTTATTAGACATATGGATAAGTTTTACAAATTAAGATACTATGATATGTTTGTTTTTTCATTTTGGATGACTTATTATAAACGTAAAATTTTTAACTTTTTCCATTTATAACCTTTCAATATCCTTTGGTATTTGTAACAAAATAATTTTTATTTTTTAAATTGATAATAAAAATAAAAAATATTAAAAAAAATGAATGGGAGGATGGTGGTCGGCCTCATCTTGTCCTAAGAGGCGGCGCCACTGTCACCCCCTTGAGTTGGTTAGTTGTGTTAGGGTTTCTTCAAAATTGGGAATTTTTAAAAAATTAATTTTTAAGGTTTTATTATGTGCGGATAAAATTGTAAATGTATGAATTGTTATAGGACAGTTGTGGAAATTTACTAAAAAACTCTACTGTAGCATTTTTTTTTTTTAAAGATAAAAGTCAAAAAAATTTACGTAGAAAAATAACCAAACTGATTTATCTTAATTTAATATATAAGAGGCAATAAGTCTTATAATGAAAAAAACAAATAGCCCCTAAGACTACCCATAGGTCAGGTTAAATTACTATGTTAGTATAAGTGACCTAATTAAATAGGAAGTCAACATTTGTTTATCTTCGAGGGGATGAGAAACGTGACTCACGTTCATAGGTTAAGGTTGTGAGTTTGAGTTTGACTAAAAACAGTGAAGAGGTGACCATAAAATCTACTTCAAAGAAAAAAGAAAAAGAAAAAGGTGACCTTAAAATCAACTGCAAATTGTCAATTTAAGGATAAAAGTTCTTATAAATTTGTTTTTAACACAATTATTTGTTTGATTGTTATTAGCCAAGTATGAAAATTTCTTTCACTCTATATAGCTAAACTGATTTATCTTAATTTAATATATAAGAGGCAATAAGTCTTATAATGAAAAAAAAAAAAAACAAATAGCCCCTAAGACTACCCATAGGTCCGGTTAAATTACTATGTTAGTATAAGTGACCTAATTAAATAGGAAGTCAACATTTGTTTATCTTCGAGGGGATGAGAAACGTAACTCGCATTCATAGGTTAAGATTGTGAGTTTGAGTTTGACTAAAAACAGTAAAGAGGTGACCATAAAATCTACTTCAAATAAAAAAGAAAAAGAAAAAGGTGACCTTAAAATCAACTGCAAATTGTCAATTTTAAGGATAAAAGTTCTTATAAATTTGTTTTTAACACAATTATTTGTTTGATTGTTATTAGCCAAGTATGAAAATTTCTTTCACCAATATAGCCAAACAATTACCAAAATATTCACCAACATAAGATGTTATCTTCTTCCTTGAAAGTTGAACCTCTTTTCTTATCTCTTTCATTAATTTCTTAACTCATTGTAACTAGATATGTGACTGAAATTTGTTCATTTAATTTGAAACACCATACCTACATTTCATGGGTTTTTTTTATATATATATATTTTTTATTATTTAAATTTCCATAAATTAAATATAAGAAAAAATAAGAAAAAATGAAATCATTTTCCAAACGTTTCACGTACTTTACTTACGTGAAATCATGTCTTCATATTAAGTAAAATCATCGTTCAATCTATACTAATTAAAATCATTTACTCTATGTCATGTGAAATCATTCACTGTATTTGGGTCTTTTCATTCATCAGTTGTTAAAAATAATTACATTTTAAAATGTGGCTAAAATTAATTTGACAAATTTATGAAATTTTCCCAAATTACTACACTACAGTCAACGAAGTCCCACACGGACCCAGAAAACATGGACGCAAGCCTTTATGGACCAGGCCCTTTTACTATTTATAAGAGGACAACATCAATGGGTTTGGGCTGTTAGTAATTAGACTAGTTGATGTTGAGCAGGTGAAGCCAATCATGAATTGCCACCTGTCATATCTCTTCACCTTGTTCTCCAAGAATTCACTTCTTGTTTTTAAATCAAAATATTCTGACTCGACTCAAAACATATTTGACAAGTTCCACTGATGAACTCTATAAAAGGCATCAAACTTCTGAAGATGAAAACACAATACAGAGTGACAAATGGAGAATCAGCAGCTAAGTGAGGTTGTTTTGATTGGGTTTTGGGCTAGCTCTTATTGTCACAGAGTTGAATTGGCCCTTAAAATCAAAGGCATACCCTACCACTTCGTAGAGGAAGATTTATCAAACAAGAGTGACTTGCTCATCCATCACAACCCTGTCCACAAGAAAGTACCTGTACTTGTGCACAAAGGGAAAGCCATTGCTGAGTCACTTGTCATCCTTGAATATATTGAGGATTGCTGGGATAATACTCCTAAATTACTGCCTCAGGATCCTTATGAGAGAGCCAAAATTCGCTTCTGGGCAAACTTTTATGATCAAAAGGTACTATTACTAGCTTGAAATTTAAGTTGTAGAAATGGTAGTTTGCTCCATTGTCGTAGATATTAACGGAGTTATTATTATCAGGTCTTACCAAGTTCATATCCGATCATATATTCAGAAGGCAAGGAGCGAGAGAAGGCCATGGCGGAATTCGAGGAGTTGCTTAGGGTGTTTGAAGATGGAATCGAGAAGGATTTCCCAACAAGAAGCCCATTTCTGAAGGGTGAGACTTTAGGATTTCTTGATGTAATTGTAGCTGCAAATACTTGCATGTACCCAGCTTTTGAAGAGGCTCTTGATCTAGACTATAGGCTGAATAACCTCCCAGACTTCCTGTCGTGGTTAAACGCTCTGAAGGGGTGCCCTGAGGTTAAGGAGACGCTCCCACCTCATGACAAACTGGTTGCCATAATCAGAAAGATGTTTCTTAAATGAACATTAAAGTTTTAATTATTAGAGTACGAATATTGATACCCATAAAACTTATTAGTACACCCATTTTTATAAATACACCTATATCTAAAATTTAAAAAATAAATATTACTATAAACACCCATCATAATGCCAATAGTACCCTCATTGAAATAAATATATTCATTTTAATACATATTATTTATAAATACTCTTTAATTATTATCACACCTAATTTATTAAAAAATCATATTATTTTTGGAATTAAATCCTCTTTTAATGATGGTCCAATTTACTTTTGGAAATATCTTGAATGTAGGAGCCTTATAAAAGGAACATGTGGAACCATATATGGAGTCAAAAGATTTTTAATCTGAAATTCTTTTATTTATACAGCTATTTTCAAATAATAAATAAATAAATAAATAAACTTACTGATATCTACGGTTATCTAAAAAAAAAACTTGTTGATATCTATAGTTATCATTAACAAAAATATTTTATTTATTGATAGAGTTCATAATTATACATAAAAGAAAGACAAAAACAATATGATAATCATGTTATAATGAGAAAGTTTGAAACTTGAAATAAAATTGGAGTTTAATTAGGGTTTATCATAAGTTTTTTTTTTTTTTTTTGAAAAGTAAGTTTTTTTATAAAGAAATATAGTTAAAGATATGGGTGTAATTCATGAATGTATATAGTATTTGGTTTATTTTTAATTAAAATAATTTATCCTTATTAGTAAATTTATATTAGGATAAATTTAATAAAATATTGGTGTACTAATAAGTTTTATGGGTGTTAATATCGACACCCCATTTTATTATGGATCTTCCTCATTTCAACTTAACTCTGTATCCAAGTAAAAAGGGCCGGAGCACATAAGCATAAACAGCTTAAAAGCTTATTAGCAATGTACTACCAAGCTAAGGCAACAGAGGATTAACAGAGAATAAATGGAAACTTTATAAAACATAGAGCAGAAATAAAAGGAGATTTTAGTAATTGAATAAGGGTTGAAAAGATAATTAAATTCACCTACACTATAATCCTCAATTTGATGGAAAAATGAATTCAGATGCAGTTTACGCAGAGGATAGAGTAAAGAGAATTCTGGTTCTATGGGTATCAAAGCTAAGTTAAAGCTCCCATTAACCAAGTTAAAACCACTAATTTAATATTTAAATTGAATCATCATCCAAAATTAACATTTTAAAGCATCAATAGAACACGACGGAACACATAAAAGTAACATGATGGATTTGTCGACAAAGTGGAGTTCTAAAATTTATAGTTCATAACAGACAAAACAAAATACAAATTTGAAATTGAAGAACCTAAATACTTTTTCCATGATAAAATATTTTCTCAAAACAACAAGTACCCTAAAAGTAGTAGCTTGAAATTCACTAAGCTTTTCAATTTTAACTCTTTCCTGCTTGCTTTTCCTTTGTCTTCTGAATCTTCAACACCTTCTTAACAATCTTTTGCTCTTCAACCAAAAAGGCACGGATGATCCTGCAAGACAGATAGAAAATGTGCCCAACCAAAGATCCTTTACTAAATGTAACCAGATATGACAAAGGAAAAAAAAAAACAGCCAATCTTGGATTTATAAGAACAAACCTTTCCCTAACAGCTCCTCCAGACAATACTCCACCATAAGCACGATTCACAGTTCTCCGGTTTCTAGCTAATCTAGACCTCTTATATTCAGTAGGTCTCAAATGAGGAATCTGCAGGAATAGTGAAAATTGAATCACTAAGAAATATTTCTCCAGTGCTTTGATCTTTTAATTTTCACAAAACAAATTCAATAAAATGCAACAGGAACTCTAATAAAGGGAAGTTGATTAAAATAACACGAATGCAATTTCTTATCTTCAACATCAATTTTACTTGTATCTGCCTACACATCAAAGTAAGCAAGTACATAACAGTAGAATTAACAGAGGCAGCAAGGAGTTCAAATTTCTTATTCTCACCCAACATGGGTTCCTTCGCTGACAAACATTTACATAATCGTTAACAAGTCCATCAACATTCAAAGTTTATGTCTCTAAAAGTTAACAACTACATCAGCAAGCACCTAAAAGAAACTATAGAATCCCCATCAAACAATAACAGCGTAAATACATGACTAAGCAATATTCTAATCTTGGTGCAATTATTGATCAAAGTCCCAGTAACCAAACTAACAAACATAACTTATACAGCTTCGATCATTTTATAACCTCAAACCTAATCACAAACACAAATTTCCGATTTACATTTCATCAAAACCAATAAACCTAGCCTTGTTCTGCGGAACTCCCAGCTCTCTCAGATGTTAAACACTGGTATGATTCAATGCTACTACTACAATAATCTAGTTGTTTATTAAACAAATGGATATTCATTGTTTTGTCCAATCATTTTCTTCTTAAATCCATAGTTCAGATCCAATGATAATTTGCACAATTTCTCTTATCCACCTATTTAATAAAATGATTCGTGTTAAATATTCCATCGATACATAAAATTAATAACAACAAAGATGCACATAAACAAAAAAGATAATGAAAAATCCATACCCCTTGAATTCTCTTGCCAGTGACAGGACACTTAGGGCCACTTGCTCTCTTCTTTGTGGTCTGATACACCAACTTCCCTCCTACACTCCCACGACAATTTATTTTATTATAAATAAATAAAATTAAACCACACACAAACACAATACGTATCTTCAAGAACATAAGAAATGTAACAAAAAATGAAAGGCATAGATCGATGCAATCTCACAGAGAACAGAGAGTGGAAAGAGGGAGCTATTACCAGGAGTTTTGACGATGCGGTGCTGGTTCGACTTAGTAGCATAGCTATGGCGCTTACGGTATGTCAATCTCTGCACCATGTTTTAGGGTTTCTTCAGAGCTCTCTCTCTCTCTCCTAGGGTTTTGAAAATTACGGAGCTGAAGCAGAGGAGGGGTTTTGTCAGCTCATGCGAGATCATATAAAGAGGATTTCCACATTGGGACGCCCTAGATCCGACGGTTGTAATTATATCTTGACTTCTGGTCTACGGCTGACCTTTATTGGCTTGTTGTCCACGTGGTATTGGACAAGATGTGACAGCGTGTTCTTACAATTTTTTTTTTTTTTTTTTTAATAATAATAATAATAAACCCCAAAGGGTGGTGTCGTTGATCACTGAGGCGAGACGTAGACTCGGACGTCCTGGGTTCGATCCCTGGCAACCACATTTCTCTTGGGGCCACTGGAGGTTTACCCAGCTGTTAACTTCAGGGCCTCGTGGGATTAGTCAAGGTGCGCACAAGCTGGTCCGGACACCCACGGATACCAAAATAATAATAATAATAGAGAGAACTCCATAACTAGCCAAAAAATTATGGGGTTTATTGTTTTGGTCCATGATTATTATTTTTATTGTTTTTGTCAACATATCCACATTTTGGACAAGATTGCCTTCTTTACAATTTTTTTTTTCCTCTCTCATATTCTCACGCCTCCTTCTTCTCTCTTTCACGGCTTCTCTCTCTCTCATGGGTTCATCATCATCATCTTCTTCTTCTTCTTCTTCCTCTCTTTCTCTTTCTCTTTCTCCTTTTTTTTTTTTTTTCAGATTTTAAAAAAAAAATTCAGGTTTTTTTTTAAAGGAAAATTTTCAGATTTGGGAAATTTTCCAGATTTTTGAAAAAAAATTCAGTTTTTTTTTTTTTTTTTTTTTTTTGAAAAATTTTCAAATTTAAAAAAAAGTTTGTATTTGAGTGTTAGTTGTTGATTTGTGGTTGTATTTAAGTTTGGGTTGGGGTTGTTTTTATGAATGGTGGGAGTTGTGTTTAGGTTTGGGTTTTGTTGAAAAAAAAATTAGATTTTTCGGATTTGATCTTTTTCAAACAAACTTTTCAGATTTTATTTTGTTTAAACACACCAGGCCACGAATTAAACACACCAGGCAAACGAATTAAACACACCAGACCACCAATTAAACACACCGAACTAATTAAACACACCAGGCAAAATGAATTAAACACACCGGACTAATTAAACACACCAGACCACCAATTAAACACACCAGGCAAAAACAATTAAACACACCAGGGCAAAAAAAATTAAACACACCAGGGTCAAGGGTGTTTAATTGGTTTGCACTGGTATATTTAATTGATTTGCACTAAGGTGTTTAATTGGTTTGGCCTAGGGTGTTTAATTGGTTTGCATTGGTGTGTTTAATTGGTTTGGCTTGGTGTGTTTAATTGGTTTTTCTCTGGTGTGTTTAATTCATTTTGTCCGGTGTTTAATTGGTTTTTCTCTGGTGTGTTTAATTGGTGGTCTGGTGTGTTTAATTAGTCCGGTGTTTAATTGGTTTTTCTCTGGTGTGTTTAATTCATTTTGTCCGGTGTGTTTAATTGGTGGTCTGGTGTGTTAATTAGTTCGGTGTTTAATTCATTTTGCCTGGTGTGTTTAATTAGTCCGGTGTGTTTAATGATAATGTTAGTGTGTTTAATTGGGTTCCCCAGTGTGTTTAATTGGTTTACACCTGGTGTGTTTAATTATGTTGTGTTTAATTGGTCACTAGTAACACAATTAAACACACCGGTCTGGAAAAAAAATTAAAATCACAACCACAACCAATACTCAAACTTATAATACTCAAACTTGAAATTTCTAAAAAATTTTTTGAGCAAATCAATATCTGAATTTTTTAAAAACAAACAATACTCAAACTTAACCACAACCACAACCACAACTCAAATCCAAACCTTTTTTAAATCACAACCACAACCACAATCACAATCACAACCACAACCACAACTCAAATCCGAAATTTTTTTAAGCACAACCACAACCAAAACCAAAACTCAAATCCAAACCTTTTTTAAAAAATTTCAACAAAAAAAAAGAAAAAAAACTGAATTTTTAAAAAAAAATCTGGAAATGTCTGTTTAAAAAAAACCTGAATTTTTTTAAAAAAATCTGGAAAATCAACCATAACCATAACCTAAACTTAAAAATCTGAAAAAAAAAATTCAAAAAAAAAAAAAAAACTGAAATTAAAAAAAAATCTGGAAAAAAACGTGAAAAAAATTCAAAATATATAAAAAAAAACTGAAATTTAAAAAAAAAAATCTGGAAAAAACATGTAAGAGAAGAGAGAAGAGAGAAGAGAAAGAGAAGAAGAAGAAGGAGGGACGATCGGACGACCGACGATCGAAAAACCACCAAATCTGAAAATTTTTTATTTGAAAAAATCTGATTTTTTTTTTAAATCTGGAAAAAAAAGAAAGTGAAAGAGAAGAAGAAGAAGGAGAGCGAAAATGACGAGAAAGAAGAAGAAGAAGAGATCGGATGGAGGAGAGAGGAGGAGAGAAGAAGGAGAGAAAGAAGAAGAAGAAGGAGGCGTCAGGCAGCAAAAGGAGAGAGAGAAAGAGGAAAAAAAAAAAATCTGATCTGGTGAAAATGAGAGAGAAAAGGAGAGAGAAGAGCTTTTGTAAAAAAAATAGGGGCAATTTTGTCTTCACAGCCCATTTGTTGACAAAAACAATAAAAATGATAATGGTGGACAAAAACAGTAAGAGGCCTTAATTTTTGACTACTAACCCCTATTTCCTCATAATAATAATAATAATAATTACAATTTAGTTTTTGAGTCAAGGAAGTGAATTAATTTAGAAAAAGCTAATTAATACAATTTTTTAGTTTATATAAGAAAAAAAATATATTACAGTTTAGTTTATATGATTTTTTATTCTTAATGAAATTCTTCAAAATTTGCATGGTAAAATTTATTGATTTTTCAATTTAATTAGATTTTTTTTTCAATATAAATCATAAGGCTGATAAAATAGGATAATGTGTGTGTATATATATATATATATATATATATATATATATATAGTATATAGTATATTTTAGATTTTTTTTTTATTTCAAATGTTATGACAATTAATTACATAATAAATTTGTATTTTTTTTTAATGTCAAAAAAAAGTTCTGTGTTTTTTATATATATATAAAAAAAATTTGATACCAACACATGGATGGATCTATAAATTCATGTTTTTTTTTTTTAATTTTAAATTTTAAATTTTTTTATGTTGCTATAAATTCAAGTTATTATATAACAATAAACAATTATGAAGGGACCGAAGTGAAAAATGTTTAAAATTTAATAATAATTTAATAAAAAAATTTTAAATTAATTTTAAAGGTTTTTTTTAGAGAAGGGAATACAGGCTGTCACTAGGCCCACACAGTGTTTAAAAAAAAAAAAAAATCATTTATACTTATAAAATACTTACGGTAGCACTCACAGTGTTTTAAAATACTTGAGTTGCTCCATTGTATAGTACGGAGGAGGAAACTTGGTCAAATTCATGACAGTGCCCTGATGATAAACAAGTAATGCACAGACAGGATGCAATTGTTCTGATAGTAAACCCTCACACATGCACTACGAGGTTACAGGTTCAAGTTATACCGCTCCATTTCAAAAGAACAAAAAATAGGCATGCAATGAATTGATCACATTCGCTAGTCGCTACCTCAAGCAGAGTTCCTGAATTTAATTAACGATTAACTGTAAAATAACTAAATTAATAAAGTTAAATATATACCAAGGTAAACATATGAATAATAAAACATTACATATGTCCCATGTAATAGAAAACTAGAAATGATTTGTTTTATTTTTCCTGGAGCCGTCATAAAAAGCAACAGAGAAATATTATCACATAATAAATTATTTTGATAACCGAAGGGTATGACTTTGCGTGTGTAAAGTGAGTAGTATAATCTATAACTCTACTTCTAAGTTCTAACTCTAAAATTGTGTTGGTATCTGTTGCTGTCAAAAACCAGATATGTATCTACAAAGAGAGACACTCCTCTTCATGTGAATCAACAAGGGAAGAGCAAAAATGAGGGTTCCAAGAGCAATTTTCTGTTGGACAAGTTAATGTTGACTAGCTTCTCGTGACACCATAATAGCTGTTCTGTTGTCAATTTTGACATGTTTAGCACCCTTGAAACCAGTCTCAATTCGACCTGTGCGAAGAACATGGCATGATTCAATCGTACTTGATCCTTCGCGTGCTGTTTCTGGAACTTCTTTACTATGCAGCTACCACTTCTCAATAGTTCTTTAAATCTTTTATCTTTCTGCAGCATAACATGCAAATTTGAATGAAAATTGTTGTTGTAAAACGAAACGATTGATTGTTTTTTCGAAACCAAACTAGAATGCAAACCTTTTGAAAATCTGTCCGGATATCTGTCAGAAGTTCTGAGTCTATGGAGTCTTGAAGCTCAGGATTCCTTGAGTTCACATCATTAGTTCCAACTTTATCACCACGAAGAAATTCCCAGAACACTCGCGTTGATTCCTCGATGATTTCTGTTAACATTGGACTTGTAATTGCATCATTCTCGTCTCTTCGTCTTTCCTTCTTATCCTTGAAATTATCATCTGCAATTCAGTTTTTTCATGTTATATATATCCTGCAAGGGCCTAAAATCATCATATTAAAGTAGAGAAACATTGTATGTATTCACCTTTAATGACGGGAACATGAAGAAAGTTACAATGAGCACACCGGTTATTGACATAGTTTTGGACTCTGGGGAGGCTTTGAAATGGCTCATTCTCTATGAAACGTTGAAGGAGCACTTGAAAAAGTTGGAATTCTTCGGCAACTTGATTATACTGACGATATTCTTGATGGTCGTATTGCTGCAACTCAATCGCTTTCCTATATTGCCAATGGAGTATTTCCCAGGAAAGACACAGCTGTCCAACATATACCAACTCAAATTCCTTCTGCAACTCTCCAACGAACTTAAGTATCGGGTTGACTTCATTCTTCCGCGACTTGAATAGCCGTAAGTTCTGAGGGAAAAGAAGAGATTTCATCGCCGCAGCTGAAGATGATTTCTGGGTTTTAATCAATTGTCCTGGCTCTTTCAGCTGAAGTAAACCTACACACCATCATAAAACACTATTCATTTTTGTCTTAAATCAATGTAAAAATGTTTCAGGATCACAAAAGAAATTGATTGGAGCAATCCTAACATTTTAATGTTCTGATAATCTATTTAGGAAACATGAGAAAAAGGTTGGTTGAATGTCACTAAAGAGCAGGGGTCCACAGATACGCTCCGCTTTGTTTACCATAATTTATGGAAGAATAAAGAAAAATGGACTATGGAGACCCACAATTCATTGCAATGATTTCTCAGAAAATGAAAATTCTTAAACATGTCAGATGGGTGTGGGAGCGGGACAACAATAGATTTAAGTTTATTTATTCTACTGTTTTTGTAATATAAAATTTGAAAAAGAAACTTAACAGAAGCAGTCCAAAAAGGTAAATAGGAAATCTAAATGGTGAAGACTGAACAGAGGTTTATTTCTTTAACTTACCAGTTGCGTGCATGGTTTGGAAATTTAAGATGTCCAATTTTCTGATTTTTTCCAAGTAGCTTTTGTAGAACTTGTGAATTTCTAACATATGATCTTTGCGTTCCAATTTCTGATCAATCTTCATTGGCTTTAGTACCTCTACCTTCTTCTTCGGTGACTCGGATTCTTCTTCCTCAATTGTTGGAAGCCCCCCAGTTCTAGCGTTTTTCAATTCCATTTGCAGTTGTTCCAGTAGTTCGTCCTGCTCCAATGAGAATTCGTCGTCTTCAGAATCGGAATCTGAGAAGAATTCTCCCTCCTCCATGTTGGTTTCTTCAAATTTTTCGTCAACCAAATCTTCAGCTTCGTTTAAGTCCTCTCTACTTAAAATATCATCATCCACGATAGTTGATTTCTCCAACTTGGCTTCTTCTTCTTCTTCTTCTGTCTCTTTGTGAACTAATTCTTCTTGATTCATGACAGTTGAATTTTGAGACCGAGTTTCCAATACTATAAATTCATCATCAGAATCACTTGTTTGATCTCTTAAGTTGCTCTCAAAATTTTCTTCCTTATCTTCGTTGATGGAAAAAAGACTTTCAGTTTCCAGTCCTCCAAAATTATCATTGCCTGTTGAGAAACCATCAGTGGAAGTAGCAATCATGTCTATTTTAGAATCAAGTGGTGGAGAGAAATGTTTCAAAAGATAATCATAATTTTGCAGAAATTTGAATTCTGTGAAAACACTATTCTCATTCAGAGTCAATGCTTCCTCTTGTTTCTTCAAATCACTTTCAACAGAATCCTCTGTTTTCTCTTCAATCAAAGTATCGGCAGAATCCTCTGTTTTCTGTTCAATAAAAGCATCAGCAGAATCCTCTTTTTTCTCTTCAATAAAATTAAGCACAGAATCCTCTGTTTTCTCTTCAATAAAAGCATCGGCAGAACCCTCTTTTTTCTCTTCAATAAAATTATCAACAGAATACTTTGTCTTCTCTTCAATAAAATTATCAGCTGAATCCTCTGTTTTCTCTGGATCAAAAGCCTCACCAGTATCAAGAATGTTTTTATCGCAAAGAGCAGGATCACTTGAAACCAAATACAATTCTTGCACAGAAAAGGTAAAAGTTTTTGGTTGTTCGATGAAACCGCTGATATGTCTCTTAGATGAGAATTGATACTTACTAGTGCTTGAAGCCAACGCAGAATCCATAACAACAGAGTTCTCTGTTTCTCCATCGATTTTATTAACATGCTCTGTATCATGAATTTCAAAACCATCCACTTTTTGCCCAAATTCACAACCAGATTGATGATTCTTGTCAAGAACATTATCATCTGCTTCAAAACTGTCAAAAACAGAAACAATCCCATATATTTTCAAACAATAACGGAAAGCCCGAAAACGAAAAGCAATCAATAACAAAGAAGACTGAACATACCTGAACATGTATGTGAGAATTGATTCGAAAACGAAAACGAAGAACTTGAATACAAAACCCTTAAAAGAATCACCAACACGGAACATATTTCCGTACAAAAACTGGTTTATGAAACCTCTCTTGACAAAATCGAGGTGGGTTAAGAACGTTGAAAAAAATGTTCTGGTGCCCATAAAGTGAATCAACCTCTCAATTATACGCAAAGAGAATTTTTTTGAGAAGAGAACATGGAATTAGAATTTCTCTGGCATTGTACTATTGGAGACGGTGGACTCTCCACTAGTGGAAAGCGAAAGCTATCAGCTATGGAGACAAAACGAGCATCTCTAAACTGATGGCGTGATTTATGGGATGAGATTTTGAGAACAGAAAAGTATTTTGGGATTCAAATTTCGAGCAAGATTTTCTTTTTGATTTTTACATGTTTTGGAAGATTTTATCTGTTGACTGACGCGTTTCAAAAAGTGTGACCATAAACAGTCAAATTTTAAAGACTGTTCGTACGATCGTTTCTTCTTTATACAGGAAATCTGATTGATTCTTCTTCTCTGTACATGAGTCGGTGTTGCGGATTGGGTTATCCTCAACCGAGGGCTGGACGTGATAATGTTGATTGCCAAACATCCTAGCTAGATTTAAATTCCTAAATTAGACATCAAAGGAGGGAATGGAAAAATATCGCTTTTATATTTGAGGTAGGGACAATTTGGGGCGGGACAATCATGGGATGGTCTAATCTTTATCATTATTTTATTTTTATTTTTATTTTTAACTATTTTACTTTTGGAAAATAAAATCTTTTTCTTTCTAAAGATAGCTTTCTCTGCAAGGGAAAAAAAAAATAAAAAAAATCTATAGTGTAATAAATGAAAATAAATAAAGAAAGAGAGGATTTGCTTCAAAAAAATAAAAAGATGAATAGGAATAAGATAGTTACATATAGGGCGTATATTTAAAGTATACTATTTTATTGAAAGAATCAAAGGTCACGTGTGAAGAAAAAAAGAAAAAAAAAACATTATACTCCGATATTGTTTTAAATTTTAATTATTTTATTTATAATTAATTTTATAACTAAAATTAAAAACAAAACCATCTAATTTAATATTTGAATTACAAATCCACAAGTTATGGACCGGATATGACTAAACCTACAAATTTATTTGTGTGAGTGGAAGAAACTTAGAATGAACTCAACCTTTATCTACTAAAATGATTTTAGTAATTAAAAATACTCTCGCACGAATAATTAGCTTACGATAATTATTTTGTCTATAGAATCATACTACGATACGGGTTTTACAATGTTATCGACCGTGAATATTATTTTAATTGTAATTAATATGATAATTTAAAAAGAAAATAATTCTTTTATAAAAACAAAACTACATAATGACGAAATTTTTGTTTTTATACATTTATTATGCGTTACAGCAATAGGCATGCCATATATAATAGCGAATTATAGAGTCTAGAAAACAATTATGAATGGCATAATCACAATTCAGCCGACTTTACTTATCTTTAATTGGATGGTGGTGCCTGGCGCGTGGTGCAAGTCATTTTCATCTTCTTGAATTATTATTATTAATTGTTAATCGTGATTTGAA
The DNA here is from genome assembly GCA_030490815.1 of Acer saccharum. Taxonomy (NCBI): domain Eukaryota; kingdom Viridiplantae; phylum Streptophyta; class Magnoliopsida; order Sapindales; family Sapindaceae; genus Acer; species Acer saccharum. Next base: position 8,476,678 of record CM059873.1, read on the forward strand.
TATTGAAAGGAGTGACGAAACTGAAGTCACCTGTTAACATTATCAATCGATCTGTAGACAAAATGCTTTGTCATCTTTAACCACAATTGTCAAAGCAAAACTAAAATTTCATATAAAAAAACAAAATGATTCGTCCAATTCTTCACGGAGACGGCGATTCGGGAAAAGATGTGGGCACTGAATCAAATGGGACGTTTTCTTTTTCATAAAATTGGAATAGAATGAGGCGTTTTCGTTGACTCTCAAGTACTTGTTTAAGCCGCATTGGCATTTACTCCATTTTCATATGCATCGTATCTTGGAATCAGTCAATCGGAGGAAAAATCAAGCCACCAGTGCGTGTGAAACAGGGTTGCAGAGTTTGAGAATTGAGATCTTGGTTTTATAGTTTAGGAGTCGGCTATTATACGGGCTCGGTTGGTACGCTATATTGTATTGTATTTGATTGTATTAGACTGTATTAAATTTGATTGTATTGTATTGAACTGTTTATTCTTATGCAATCCTGTGTTTGATGATATTTTGTATTAGATTGTATCATACTGTATTAACTAATACAAACTCTCTACTCTATATTAGCTAATACGATATCCACCATATTAGACCAATTAAAATGTATTAGCTAATACAATACAGTGAACAGTGCAAAACAAACCAAACATTGTATTGTATTATTCTAATACATTTTAAACTCCTAATACAATACATTACGGCGCACCAAATGAGCTTGTACATGTATTGTATTGTTGGGTTATTTATAGTTATTGGATTTCAATCTAACAATCTTCAATCAATGATTTATAAAAATCAAAGAAAATACATAGTTATGATTTGTTGATTTCTTTCTCTCCAATACATGTGGATGTTTCATTTACACTTGAGAAAAAACTAAGAAAAGAAACCGTAAAAATAGGATCCTAACTCATTCTGTGTATGTATAGTAGTTAAATCCCTTGGTTTATCACATCCGTTAATTAGTTTTGTAGCGCTTCAAAACTAATTGTCATATGGATAAATTATAATTTTGCATCTGAAACCTCCAATTTTTCTCTAGTAGGCACACAATATAGACATATTTATAGTATACTAATACGCATCACCACACTTTTGCCATGTGCACTATTATGATTGAAGTTAAGTTTCTTACATGGCAAAAGTGTGATGATATGTATTACTATGCAATAAATATGCCCATATTGTGTGCCCATGAGAGAGAAATTGCTGAAACCTCCAATTTGGAGAACTAATGCACTATCTTATTAATTTGATAATTTCTTACATTCTACTGTCAAGTTAGTTTTTTTAGTGAGAATTATTTGATCCTGCGTTCAATTAAATCGATGAAAAATTTAAGGTGTTGTTCAGTGTTTTCAAAATGTCATTTCCGTTTTTGAAGTTTAGAAAACACAAAGAAATGTGTTTGGTAATGATTTTAGTTAAAAAAAACGGAAATCAATTTTTTTTTTTAAGTGTAACGGGAGAGCAAAACCGAAAACATTGTTTTGGTGAAACGTTTCCACTTGTCTACAAAGGGAAAGATATTTTTTCCTCTCAACTTTTCGTATTCACCAAACCCTTATCTCTCCATATCGTCCGCTGCCGACATCCTGTGGAGGCCGTGGGTGTTGGCGGCGATGTCGCTCCTTTGGGCGATCTGGTCGGCGACGTCCAGAGCTCTCCGGCAAGACTCGAAGGTGAGTCTCCTTCTTCCCCTCTGCTGCTCGCTGGTTTTTTGGGTTTTCCTTTCAGTTTCTTTGGCGGTTCTTGCCTGGTTCTTCTTGGGATCTTCCTTGGGTTGCTTTGCCGGTGGTGGGGCTCGTCCGGTCGACCTTTCGTCGCTGTTAGGCTCTCCGATCTGGACCGACCTCCAGCCGGGTCTTCGTTCCAGCCGGATCTTCACCACCACCTCAGTTTGTCACCGGCTTCTTGCTGTGGTAGCGGGAGACGGCGGCGATGTCGCCCCTTCGGGCAGTCTTCTTCCTCATGCTAGGCCTTTCCCGTTCAGATGGGCGCTTTCTGCGGCTGCTATGACGGCCCTGGTGTTCGTCCAGCCGACCCTCTCGCGCCACCGGGCGGGTCTTTTGTTTCCAGCCGACGCCGGCAGCTATCAAATCGACCGATCCTATAAGATCCAGCCAGATCTAGAGTGTTTTCAGTGTGAGTTGTCTGATCAGCGGCCTTGGTGTTCGTCCGGTCCGATCCTCTCCGTCGGAACACTTGTTGGCAGCCAAATGACTCATCCTCCTTTGATCGGTGTTAGGTTTAGTCGGTTAGATTCAGTCCTCTTTGTGAGGTTTTGTTAGTTTTTAGTTTAGTTTCTGTCCTCATTATGAGGTTTTTTGGTTAGTTTTTGTCCCTCTTGTGAGGGTTTGTGGGTTTGGGTGTTCTCTCCTCGGTGTGGGAGCTATAGTCTGGGCTGTGCCTCGGTGTCTAATCTCGATGATCCCAGTTGTAGTATCTGTCTGGATCAGTTATCCAGGTGATGTAACTCGTTGTTACTTCCAATCAAAAAAAAAAGAAAAAAACATTGTTTTGGTTTCCAATTATTATTTTTATTTTTGAAATATTATAATAATTTGGGTTTTAGAGATAAAATAGATACGAAGCTACAACCTCATCCTGTATGTATGGGGTGCAAATCACTGAGTCAACATCATGGTTTCCATTTGTTAGGGGATTCAAGAATTTAATAGCACTCTTTACATGGTGGGTTTTAAAACTCTTGCTCTTTTAATAAGTTAAGTTTAAATAGTACCTAAAATGGGTTCCTTCCAAAAATGTCCCCCATAGTAACCAGTTCACAGTTTTTTTTTGTTTATTTATTTATTTATTTATTTTTGTATTCGAATAGACCTCCAACAGAGGTCAAAGTCGTTCAACCCCCGTTGGAGGTCTAACAGACCTCCATGGAGATTGAAATCGACCTTCAACAGAAGTCGATAAGGAAGATAAGAAAAAAAGGATTGGAAATTTTATATTTTGTCTAATAAGTCTAGGATTTTACAAAAATACTCAATAAGTATCAAAAATTATAAAATAAGTCTTAGAAATACAAAATAAATCTCGAAATTACCCAAATAAGTCTCGAAAATATAAAATAAGTCTCAGATATTGTAAAGTAAGTCTCGTAAATATAAAAATAAATCTAAAAAATATCCAAATAAGTCTCGAAAATACAAAATAAGTCTTGGACTCATGGAAATTAGTCTCGGGATCATTTTCAGTAGCCAATAGTTGAAGAGATAAGTGTTATCAAATAGAATCCGTTACAAACAAGTCGAAGAAAGTAAGAGAAAGGAGAAAAGTTAAAGTTAAAAACAGTATAAAATGAGTAAAGTTAGCTGTCATTTAAACTTAAGTTATTAAACTAGTGTTACTCTTAAAAGTTAACAACAAAAGTGTTGTTTCCCCTATTTCCACTTCTCTTATGTCCACCGTTTAATTAATAATTCTTCTTTTTTTAAATAAAAAAACAATTATATTATGGGTGGCTCTATTGCCACCCATAAAATATCTTCTTACATTGATGTTTTAATGAAAAAAAATTATTTCCAAAATGCCTTTACATTTAATTACTTAAAATACATAGTTTTATAATTGGAAATTAAATTTACTTCATACACCTATAATTTGAACACTCAACCTATCATAAACCCTAATATTATATACTTAATCAAACTCAACATCAATCAGGATTTTTTTTTTTTTTTCCACATATAGTCAAGGAATGGATGAACAAAGAATTGATTTCATGGATTCTGAATGCATTCAGGTATGTTTACTTTCATTTTTATTATTATTTTGTAATCGAATAAAAAATTGTTACAGTTGTAGTATTGTATAACTCTTTTGTATAACTCTTTTTTTTTATTTTTTTAAGTAGTGGTTATCGATCGCTACACGGTTTTCAAACACAACTCACTCACTTACTTTACTTTAATTACAAATTCTTATATATTTAATTAATTTGTAAACTGAAAAACTTGGTGGATGGATTAAAATTAGATAATTCAATACATTGATTCCGCAAGTAACAACGAAAAAAAATATAATTAGTTTTAGAGTTAAATTTGTATTTTATTTTTTCCCAAGTAAAATCTTAGTTGTAGACAGAGATAGCAAAATTATCCACAAATACGGATATCCATAAAAATTCGCTCAATTTAAAATAGGGATGGATACTATTATTTCGGGGATGAAGCAGGGATGGATGTTATCCTAATATCTAATTTATTTTCGGCGACGAGGATGGATATCGTCTATGGATATCCATCTCCATCCAAATCCATTATAGATTTTAATATTTTAAAAATATAAAAATTTATTACTGTATGTAATTATTAATTCTAATTATATAAGTTATTATTAATTTTTATATTTGAACTTTATTGAATGTATATGTTTCTCTTTAAATATGATAAAATGTACCGTTACATATGTTAGTTATATTTTTCTCTTGTAAACTATAAAAATTTAAAGTTTTTTCATTGGATACGGATATAAACGGAGCAGGGATGAATATCTTTATCTTAATTAGCGGATTATCCGAATCCGCCTTGCTCACTTAGAAATGGGGATAGATGCGGGGATGGAGATATATATTTCAAACGGATACAGAGATGGATATTGGGGTTTCCATACCCAATCCGATCCATTGTCATCCATAGTTGTAGAGTATTATTTGAATATGATATTTTTTTATCTAAGCAAATTCTATAATATTTGTTAAAGGAAAGAAGAAACTGTATGTGGTTTTTTTTTTTTTTTTTTTTTTTTTTTTTTTGAAGAATAAATTGTACCTACAAGCATTTTTGTTCGGTGGTGGAAGTAAAATAAGAGAAATAGGTGTAATGAGAAAAAATATATGTTCTAAATTTAAAAAAAAAAAAAAAAAACTTAAAGGATGGTTTCAGTATTTTAACGGGTGTAGGGAGTGAAATTTTTAATTTTAAAATTTTAATATGGTTGTAGCAAGAAAAATGGGTGTAGGAAGATATTTTGTGGGTAGCAATAAAGCCACCCTTACATTATTATTATCACTTGATAGAAAATCAATTTTTAAAGTATGAAATAATAAAAATGAGATAAAGATAGCTCTGTTTACCTATTAATATTTGTGAAAATTGCCAAAACTGACCACATATATTATGGAAAATTTGTTTTTAACCACAAACGAAATTTTATTTATTAATAACCACTTTTTTGAGAAATTACTGGAAAGCCCTCATATAAAAAGGGTCCCCAAACACACTCTCTCTTTTTTCTCTTTTTTCTTTCTCTCTTTTCTGGTCTCTCTCTCCCCAATCTCTCTCGCCGGCGTGCGTTGTGGGTCGCCGAGCGCTGGCAACCTTCTGGTCCGTCATTGGTTGGTGGTTCGCCACTGGTGGGCGCTGGTTCATCACTAGATGTGGGCGTGGGCGTGGGCGTAGGCGTGGGCGTGGGCGACGGGCGACCGTCGTGCGCTGCCTCCTCGCCCTCCGCTGCTGCTTCGCCAGCGACGAAATCGATCCCCTTTCACTGGCGGGGTGATCTGCAGGAAAAGGGAAACAAAACTACAACAAGAAAAAAAAACCCTAATGTTTGAGGAAGAAGAAGAAAGGGAAAATTGCAATTTAGTCCAGATTTCAAGTTTGGACATTTCAATTTTAGACATGATTTCAAGTTTTGACATTTCAATTTAGGCATGATTTCAAGTTTTGACATTTCAATTTACCCATGATTTCAAGTTTGCTTCGAGATTTAAAATAAAACTATTTTCAGGGGTACTCTGGTAATTTACAGACATACACTGAAAGTTTTTTAAAAAAGTGGTTATTAACAATTAAAATTTCAAAAGTGGTTATTAAGGAAAGTTTAATGTTTCAATGGTTACTATTGCATTTCTCTCTTAATATTTTCCCACATTACACCATCATCATATATAATAATATAATAATAGCCTTTTTTTAACTAGAAACCGCCATGTGGCAATTTAATAAATGTTTAAAAAATATTCAAAACAAAAATTTATAACAATCTTGGCAATTTAAAAAATGCTTAGAAAATATTCAAATAAAATCAATAATATATAATAATCTTACAAAATAATCAAATCAAATCAAATCATATCATATACATATATAATAATATAATAATATTCTTCTTAACCAGAAACCGACATGTGATGCTATAATAATATATCTTATATGATACTTTTTTCCCTTAGATCAGTTGATTTTTAGAAGAAAAAAAAAACTAGAAACCGTCATGTGGCAATTAAACAAATGTTTAAAAAATATTCAAATCAATAATTTATAACAATATTGGCAATTTAATAAATGCTTAGAAAATATTCAAATCAAATCAATAATATATAATAATCTTATAAAATAATCGAATCATATCATATATCTTATCATATCATATATCATATATAATAATATAATAATAGCGTTTTTTAACTAGAAACCGTTATGTGACAATTTAATAAATGTTTAAAAAATATACAAATCAATAATTTATAACAATCTTGGCAATTTAATAAATGCTTAGAAAATAATCAAATCAAATCAATAATATATAATAATTTTACAAAATAATCAAATCAAATCATATATCATATATAATAATATAATAATAGCCTTTTTTAACCAGAAACCGTTATTTGACAATTTAATAAATGCTTAGAAAATATTCAAGATCAAATCAATAATATATATCAATCTTACAAAATAATCAAATCAAATCATATCATATATCATCATATATCATATATAATAAAATAATAATAGCCTTTTTTAACCAGAAACCGCTATGTGGCAATTTAATAAATGTTTAGAAAATATTTAAATTAATAATTTATAACAATCTTGTCAATTTAATAAATGCTTAAAAAATATTCAAATCAATAATATATATTAATCTTACAAAATAATCAAATCAAATCATATCATATATCATATATGATCATATAGTAATATAATAATATCATTTTTTAACCAGAAACCATCATGTGGCAGTGTAATAAATGTTTAGAAAATATTCAAATCAATACTTTGTTACAATCTTGGTAATTTAATAAATGCTTAAAAAAATATTTAAATCAAATCAATAATATATAATAACAGTACTGTTTAGAAAAATATATAATAATCTTACAAAATAATCAAATCATATCATATATCATATATAATAATATAATAATAGCATTTTTTTAATCAGAAACTGCCATGTGACAATTTAATAAATGTTTAGAAAATATACAAATCAATAATTTATAACAATCTTGACAATTTAATAAATGTTTAGAAAATAATTAAATCAAATCAATAATATATAATAATCTTACAAAATAATTAAATCATATCATATATAATAATAGACTTTTTTCTATTTTTGATGTGGTTGCGACACGTGGCAATCATAAATGCTATTTTTTTTTTTAATTCATATATAATATAATAATAATAGATTTTTTTATACTTTTAATATGGTTGCGACATGTGGCAATCATAAATGTTATTAACTTTTTTTTTTTTTTTTTAAAATCATATATCATATCATATATATATATATATATATATATATATATATATATATATATAAATTCTATTATCAGTTCGAACTGACAAAAGTTATATCAATTCCTTGCATGTGGGCCACTGGATTTAAATACTTTGACTTGACTGTATGCACTTGTCAGTCAAAGTATTTAAATCTAGTGGCCCACATACAAGGAACTGATATAACTTTTATCAGTTCGAACGGATAATAGAAAGACTGTATATATATATATATATATATATATATATAACAACACAGTTTCACAGCACCACATGTCGCCGTATGAGAACTTTGGAATTAAATGTAATCAATCAAATATGATTGTTCCTAATATCTTCTATTATTAAATGTTTTTTTTTTCCTTTCTTCAAAATAATAAAGAAATAAATGCTACAATTAAATCAATTTAGTAAATAATAATAATAATAATAAAAGCAAATAAATAATAACCCTTTCCTATTCAACCTTAACGTGGAATATGTTGGATTCTTAAACTACCAAGCTAAATTCAAGAAATTTAAACAATGATTTTTATTTGATTAATGACAATGGTGGTTTTGTAGACTCAATTATTTAAACCATCCTCTTTCTCTCTCTAAACCATTTCCCTCAATTTTCTCTATAAAAACCATCCAAAATCTCATATTTTTTTCCATCTCATTCCATTGACTTTCTCAGCAAACTCAAAACAAGCGGTGGAGAATTGGATGCCATTGGGTGGTAAGAGGAATTTATATAGATTTTTTTTTTTTAAAATATTTGATTGAATAATTTTAATCCTTTAGTTTTAGTTTTAGTTTAGTTTTTTTTTTTAATCTCACGTTTTTTCCATCTCAGCCTATTGACTCTCCCTCACGAGTCACGAGCAAATTCAAAACAACCGGTGGGGAATTTGATGGCGTTTGGTGGTGATAGTAATTTCTATGGATTTTGTTTTAATATTTGATTGAATAATTTTAATTTTAATTTTTTTTTTTTAATTTTTTTGTAGGAAACGCTTTAGTAGTTAAAAAGATAATTTTGGATTGATCATGGAATTTTAACTTTGGCGGTCTTGGATTTTCAATTAGTTGTCAACTGAGGTGTTTGTTATGGAACCATCCGGTAAGATTAACATCCTGCTCATAACCACCAATGCAGTGTTAGCAAACAAACGTCACTAAGCGCGCGGAAGCGTTGCTGGATAGAACACAAACAAACACAATGATAAAGAAAAAATAAGATGAAGAGAAGTAATTTAAATTCAATCACACACAACACAAAAATTTACGTGGAAACCCAAATCAGGGAAAAAACCACGGCCGTCAGGATGATAAGAGAAAGTTTCAATATGTAATAAATTGTTACAACCACACACTCAAGTTCTCTCTCTAAATAATACCCCAAACATAATTACACCCAATGCTCACTTTGAGATCTCTCTAGTATTTGCTATTTTGCTCCACCACTCATAGGTATTTTTCACACACCTAATAACCTAGTTATTATGGTCTATTTATAAGTATTATAGGGAGTTTAAACTAACAAGGAAATCTATCTCCTAGACATACAGGATTTACTTGTTCCACATAAACTCTATTTCCTCTTATGATAAGTCTTCTTGTAAAGGGGAAATCCTTTTTCCATTAGAACTTCCAAAAACAACATATTTCCTCTTCTATGAATATTTTCTGATTCAACGCATTCTTATGATTGACTACGATTTAAGTTACAGTTGGCCACTCACTTCCTAAACCGTGTTGAATTTGATTACTCACAAAACCGTGATTTCTATGCGTCATCATCGTCGACCGCTGTGCAAGCCACAGCGCCACCCGCAGCATGAAACACTAGAGTTGGACTGCTCTGCTTGTGCTGCCGAAACAATTCGCAGCGGTGTCCTACCGCTGCCATTACTGCTGTCAAAGCCACAGCGGCAGTGATAGCGGTTTGCACTGTTCTTCGTTTCGTCCTCAAGCTTCCCTCAAATATAACTTCATACTTCCAAACGCTCTCATGTCTCCAGGAAGTCTCCGCATTGGTAAATCGTGTTTGATAACCAATGGAAAATTCAAGCCATATCCAACATGCAAAAAATCAATGAACCGGTCGAGACTTATGATGTGCTTTGTACTTATGAATGATGGATTCGATAGACATACTATTACTATAGATAAATATTAGGGTTATATTCTTGGTTCTAACTATAACACTGTATAGTCTCTTTAAAAAAAAAAAAAAAAAAATTGTATCTACTCTGGTTTTTGGGTATCAAATACCCGATTTTTCCCCGGATTTTTTTAAGGTAATTTATACATTTTTTTTGGCAGTTTTTTTCTTTATATTTTTTTAGCCTTTTTGTTCTCTTTTCTTTTTGGTTTTTTAGAATTTATTAATTATGCATTGAACACAAGATTATCATTCCAAAAATAACTGATTTTGAATTTTAATTATCCATATAAATGATAATAAATAAATATTTTTCAAAACATCAATGTAATACCAAATTAATAGTAATCCGTTTTTTTTTTTTAAAGAATTAATGATAAATTCTAAAAACTTATTAATTGTAAGATATTAATGATATTATGATAACATAACAAATAATTAAAATAATGGTTTCAAAAAAAATAAATAATAGTTTTTGATCAATTATTAATGGTAACACATTATAAACATTAATTATTACATTCAATTTAATAGATTCATTTTCTAAATATATGAAATTCACTCTTAATTTATATATATATATGGTAATAACTAACAAATAACTCCTACTACTATTTGCATCTCCATAAAATTCTTCACCTTATATATATTTTTTATTGAATCATCTATGAGATGGATGCTTAAAAAAAAATCTAATCAAGAATTTATTAAAAAATAGAATGTTTTTAGATAAAAAGTGTGGAAAAATAAATTAATTTATCACTTGGTTTGACAATATCCTCCGTGGAGTTTTTTTTTTTAAAAAAAAAAATTAATACTTCTACAAGTATTTATAGAACGAGCGTTTTTATAATATATATATATATATATATATATATATAATTTTTCTATTATCAGTTCAAATTGATAAAAGATATATCAGTTCCTTACATGTGGGTCATTAGATTTAAATACTTTGATTTGGCTGCATGCACTTGTCAAAGCATCTTTTAAATCCAATGACCCACATGCAAGGAACTGATATATTTTATATCAATTCGAACTGATAATATAAAGACTGTATATATATATATATATATATATATATATAGTATTTTCGAGTAAATTGGGGTGTATTTAGATGTTTCAAAATTTTAATTTATTAAAATGAAATGTCTTAAGAAAATAAATGTGAAAAAAATGGATTGTAAATAGCTAATCTCAATAGTTATTTAACTCTATATAATTATAAATATTTATAATTCTTTTTCTATTTTTTACCTTTTTGTTTTCTTTTCTTTTAGATTGTTTAGAATGTATTAACTATGCATTAAATACAATATGATTATTTCTAAAAATAAAAGTTTTTGAATTTTAATTATTCTTATAAATGGCAATAAATAAATATTTTACAAAGAAAATTAAAATAGTAATTATATTACCAAATAAATTGTAATCTGTTTGGTTTTTTTTTTATTTTTTTTATTTTTTATTTTTATGGAATTAATGGTAAATTTTAAAAGCATAGCAATGGAAATATATTAATTAATGATAACATAACAAAAATTAATAAATTGTCATAATATATATATATATATATATATATATATATATATATATATATATATACATATATATATATATATTGCTAAAGAGATAGAGAACTTTTCAATTAATACAAAAAATAATTTTTAATTAACCTATATAATAGATTAAATAATCCTTAAGGAATCTGTTCATCTAAACTGGAATAATGGTGATATAAATGGAGAGTCTCTGTTTATTAATGATATTGGAGACCTAAGAGTTTCTTTAACGGATTATTAGAGACAATAACCATCATTATAATTGACAATGATTTAATTAAAATTAGATTCATTAACTATTAAGAATCGGTTCATCTTGCTTTGTTGTTTTATAATTAGTTTTTTTTTTTTATCATAATATAATTAGTTATTTATTAATAATATCAATAATTCAATCATTAATGAATTTAACATTACAATTCAATGAACATTATTTGTTGGGGAAGTCAACAGACATGTCAACTTCTCTGGTAAACAAATAAAATCTTTTAACATTTCTCCTTAATTTGAGGATCTATGTGTATCATCAATGTTGGTGTGTTTTATTTTTTTCCTGCTATCTGATAACTGATGCTTTATTGAAAGGAAAAACTACATGTTCATTAGGTTTAAACATGTTTGTATCAAAAATTTCGGTATAAACAACACAATGTTTTACAAACAATTTTTTATACAAAGCCCGTGCAACGCTCGGGTTGGAAAACTAGTATATATAATACCAATATATTTTCTAAAAATTTGTAAATTTGTTTTGGACAAAATAAAAAAGACACAAATCAATCAATTTTAAAATGCCCTTGAAATTCTAAATTAAAAAAATATATATGAAATTGTAAAAATATTTAAAACATAAAAAAAATAAACATATCTCCACCGTTCAACTTGAAAAGAGGAGAAATATTTGTTAAAAGGGCGAATCGTAAATTATTCTCCTATATTTTGAAGAAAAGTCAAATCAAACTCTTTGGTTTGAGAAATCAACAAACAACCCTCTAATGTTAGTTGACTTTATTTAAATCTAAAAAAATATGATTATTTAAGCGGTTTTATTTATAAATGGATTAAAAAAATTAAAACAAAATTCAAAATATACTGAAAAAGTGGAAAATAATATATATATATATATATATATATATATAGTCTTTATTTAGAAACTTAAAATAGTTAAAAATATACTATAACTAAATAATAATATCATAAATAAAAAAAATTAAAAAAAATATATATATGAAGGAGATGCTCACATACGCATGTCCATGTTGGTAATATGTATGTCTTCTCCATAGTTTTTGACACTATATTAAATATTATTTGTTTTGATTTTGATTTTTTTATTTTTATCCTATATATTTATTTTTAAATTGTAATATATTTAAAAATTTTGTAAGAATTTAATTTTTTTTTTATTATATTTATTATTATTATTTTCACTTTTTTATTCAGTTATATAATAAATCATAGTTATATACTAGTCAGTACCCGTGCTTTGCACATGGACGAAGATATTTCCTCAAGCAAATAGATGATATCAATAGTTTTATGATATTTAAAATTGATTTTTGGTTGTGCCATTAAAAAAATCTTTAAAAAATATGTTAAAATTTATGGTGAATAAAGTTAAAGTGAAAAAAGAGTGTGAAAGAATGGCCAATCTTTTACCCCATGGCTGGTTGAATGATAGCGTGAGCATACATACGTTTCTTTCGTTTTTAATTAATTTATTTTTTGTTAACATCCAATATACTCACTTAATTTACATAATTAATCATCAATTATGCAGCTCATTGATATGGCCATGTATAATCTATCCCATGATTCTTCAAAACGGGTGTGGTGCCAAATGTCAAAATCAATTTAAGCTGGAAAATTACTAAAAGAGGAAAGTATTGTCAAGTGCAGTGGCGGACCCAGAAATTTTGACCAGGTGGGGCACTTGAACAGAATAGTAATTATATAAAAAATACTATAAAATTAAGATCAAAATAGAATGAGTATTTTTATTAAACAAAATTGAGTTTTTTTTAAATATATATATATAGATATATATATAAAAGAAAAATTCATTGTATAATGAAGTTTAGGGTATAAAATAAAACAAAAGAACGCTTACTCAATATGAACTAAATAATATTATATTTAAAAAGAAATAAAAATAAGAAACACAATATTAATAAATAAATAATAACAATAAATTACAATATAATTTTATAATACAAAATTTTGTTTTGTATTTATTATTAATTCACTTTAGATTTATACAAAATAATTGATTAATAAATATTACTAGATATGTTTTTAAATTTTTTATTCTTCTAATTATTGGTAAATTATTGATTTATTGATTCTAAATAAATTAAAACTATAAAATAAAGAAAAATATTAAGGACAAAATAATTAAAATGATTCATAATAATAGATGAACTATATATATTCATACAATAAATTAAAATTTTGAGATTTTAGTGCTTATTGATGGGATGCGTTAGGTATGTCAAACTAAAATTATTAAAAATAATAAAAATTTAAAATAATAATATATATTAAATTAAGTAACGATAAATTGAAGGTAGCTAAGAGGTTTGAAAAGAAAAAGTGAATTGTTTTATTTTAGAAAAAGATGAAAATTTGAGAAATGAATTGGAAAAGATGGTAAAATAAATAAATAAATAAATAAATAAATAAAGCTAAATGAAAATGGAGGGACTTCAACCACCGCCATCAATTTGATTGGGAGTTTGGAGTAAACCAACCAGCTGTGCTAACAGGTTACATTGTCATGACTATGTTAATTGTTATATATATATATAATGAAAATCAATTTGTTTTAAAAAAAAATTTGAGATGGGGCACGTGCCCCACCTGGGCTAAACGTGGGTCCACCCCTGGTCAAGTGTCAAAATAATTCAAATTTTAAATAGTCTCTGAATGAGACACATGGTAGGACTTTCCCACCATGGACTTTCAAGAGGCAAAGCATGTTACCATGTTCAAGCTCTTTCACCAACTGCTCAAAGTCATTTCCAAAATTTTCAAGTGCCTTATCCATGATTTCAAGAGTCAAAGCATGTTCAAGCTCCTTCACCAACTGCTCGAAGTCCTCCACCCCTATTTTTTCTCCTTCACTTCTGCCAATAAAACAAATAAAATTAATAACAAATTCAATTGTGATTCATTTTAGACAAATAACAATAATAACAAAAATGGTTTCGAAATACAAATAATTTATCTTAATATTACCAGGAGCAACCATAGTTGCTGCAAGAAGCACCACAAAATAGTTTTGCTTTGGCTCCGCATTCATCAGTTTCATGGAAACACATCGTTTTGGCACAATTGTCGAACCCACCTGAGGCCGTTCTAATATCCAAATGAACCGATTTGTGAAAATATGGAGGATATAAAACAAATTTATAGGCAAACAAAAGAAAATTAATGGAATGAAATATGAAGAGTTTATTATTTATTTAAGTCAAGCAACAAAGAGGCTTTTTTTTGGCAAAGAATCAGTTGCAAATGGTGGTAACATTTACAAAATTGAAAAACACCTCTTTTTTAGTAAAAATAAAAAAAATAAAAAAATTAAAAAAAAAAAAAAAAAAAAAACCCTCCTAATTCCAATTCACCTAATCTAACCAACACCAAATCACAAACAAAGCCGACGCCAAAACCACCCATAAATGTTTTATGTGAAGAATGGCAGTGACCAACTGACCGTCCTGGAATGATAACTAATCTAACCACCAAATCATGTTGTTATTATGGCTTCACCACTGGAATGATATTTTTAGTTAATATATTTATTGTAGTTATCATCACCCAAGTAATATATAATTACATACACAAAAATTAAAATAGAGAGGTAAGTACCTGTTGAAGTTACTTTTGTACGTGTTGAAGTTACTCTTTGTTTGTACAGAGATTCAAAAAGAACAGATTCAAAAAAAAAAAAGCGAACTCGTATAAGAGAGATGACTAACCGAGAAGCTTCGCCCGTGAGGGAGACATCTATTGTAATGATATTATGATATAAAATCATCTGATAGCAATTCATTTGCCTCCCATGTAAACTTTCAATCTCGGCAATGAATCTGGCAAAGCATGCCATACATGTTGGAGATAAAAATATTATAATTTGACAAATTCATTGCAACATACAAATCTCTCAAAATAAGATATTGCTTTATATCAATATGCATCAATGTACCACATTAGAATTACATAGCAACACAGCAGAACCATTGAGAACCTTTAACCAAACCAAACACATTCCTTTAACCAAACAAAAAGAAAAGAAAAAGTTATTATTATTTGAAAGAGTTATTTCAATGAACTTTAGTATATAGATATTCATACACATTCCTTTAACCAAACAAAAAAGAAAAAGTTACCAAAATGAGATCGTTGTCAAGGCCAAGCCATGGTACTTGATGAAGTGAATGACACCACTTTCTCTTCGGTCAAGAAAAGACATTCGGAAGAAGAAGAATATTGTGTTGTCTATTTGGAGAAGCATAAATAAAACCCAAGAGATGATCTTGCATCGGGTATGGCAAGATTCAGCAACAATATATGCTAAATAGGAATATAGGAAGAAGAAGATGAAGATATTAAAAGTGGAAATAATTATTGGGAAAAGAAGAAACACATGAGTTTTAAATGTGAGAAGAGTTAACATAGATAATAGTGGAGAGAATGAGTACTTTGGTTTATGTGTGATTACAAATTTACAATGGGAAATGAGTAGTCACCTCATTAATTAATGCTAATGAGAATATTGATGAGAATTAATGAGAATTACATTACATTGAAGAGAAATTTAGAAAATGGGAATATTGATGCTTTAGGAGAAGCAGATCTTAATTAATACTAATTGACTGTTTTATTTTTTTATTTTTTAAAATTTAATAAAAAAACACGTGGCATATAAGAAATGCCAAATGTCAAAATCAATTTAAGCTATAAAATTACTAAAAGAGGAAAGTATTGTCAAGTGTCAAAATAATTCAACTTTTATATAGTCTCTAAATGAGACACATGGCAGGACTTTCCCACCATGGTTTTTGCTTTATAATATTTATAAATATATATATATTAATTTAAATAAAGTCAACTAATAGTCAACTAACGTTAGGGGGTTATTTGCTGATTTCTCAAACCAGAGGGTTTGATATGGCTTTTCTTCAAAAGATAGGGAGTTATTTACAATTATCATTCTTTTTTTCCTTTTGAGAGCTTCTCCTCTCACTTTACACATTATCTATTTACACTTTATTTTAATTATTTTTTATTAATGACAATATTAACACGAATTAAAATTATCAAACAAGACAAAAACATTTATAAAGACACTCAAAACTAGTTATTTATTTATTTATATTTTTTTTTAATAAAACAACGTTTTTTTCTTCCCCCTTTGTGTTTTTTTTTTTTCCTCTTCATTGTTTTACAAACCCTAAAATATCTTATTCTTTTTTTCCAATATTTTAAAGTTCTTCTCTGTGATATGGCAATGCCGAATCTTCAGTAGAAAATCCAACAAATTTGAATGTCAAACAAGGTTGTATCAAGGCAATGGTCTAATAGCCTCTTGGATTGACCTCATCCTTTGCATGTCTAGTCGGTGTCTATGAACAAATTTAGCTTGATGATTGTCGATGCTAGCTGATTTTTGTTTCTATTTGTCAAGTATCCAAATTGAGTTCCATATGATGTGCAAACGATGATGATAGTCCTCATGGATGCAACTTGTAGATTAACTTAGGCGCTTAGTTGAAGAGAAAAAAA
Organism: Acer saccharum; assembly: GCA_030490815.1. NCBI lineage: Eukaryota > Viridiplantae > Streptophyta > Magnoliopsida > Sapindales > Sapindaceae > Acer > Acer saccharum. The sequence goes on from CM059873.1 coordinate 8,493,717, forward strand.
TAGAAGAAATATCTTAAAATTTAGTCTCGTATATAGGTTTGATATCATTAAGAGGAAATGTTTCTTCCTAGTTGGTTAAATTCCTAAGTTGTTGTCCCCTAAGACTTTAAGAGAGAAATACTTTGTAACTGGTTGTGCCGAGGAACCGTAAAAGCAGACTTCTTTGGGGTTTTTAAAATTTTTTTTTTTTTTTTAAATTTTTAATTATATATATATATATATATATATATATATATATATATATTTGTTTTGCCATATTTTAAAATTAAAATTAAAATTCACAAATAATAATGGGTAATATTACAATAAAATGCGGTGTCTTTAGAAAATGAGAGCTTCTCCTTACAATCCACAAATTATTTATTCACACTCCAATTTAATTTTTTTTATTAATGACAATTTTAACCTAAATTAAAATTACTAAACAAGACAAAAAAATTTAAAGACATTCCAAACTAATTAAATTATTAACAAAAAAATATCTCTCTTCTAAATCATTAGATTAAATATTTTGTATTAAATTCTCCCTCCTAAATCTGTTATTACCATTTTAAACAATCTCTCCTAATTAATCTCTCTCCATTTAACAAAAAATAATTAAATAAATCATATTTCCATACTTCTCTTGATCAATCTCTAATTAATAGTTAAAGAAAAAAAAACTTATGAATATTTTAGTTTTTTACTAACAGAATATATATATATATATATATATATATATATATATATATATATATATATTAAAAAGTCAATTTTCAAAAAAAAAAAAAAAAAAGATTTATGAAAGCTTGAATTGTTTCAATTAAATTCGATTAGACTCAGAATTTCTAAGACTAATGAAAGAATTAAAGTTCTCTAGATCACATACCTACAAGAGTAACAAAAATCATTTTCATATTTCGATTTTTTTTTTTAATATAAAAAAAACAAGGTACTTCTGTTTTTTTTATAATTAATATATACATACATATGGTTCCTAAAAATCAAGCTTATTAGTAAGTTTTTTTTTTTTCTTAACTGTAAGTCTTGCTTGAGAAATAATGAAAATAGAAAATTAGAGATATGTATTGAAGGAGAGAGTTTAATATGGTAATTAAAAATTTAGGAGATAGTATTTAATATGTAGTAATTAATTTAATGATTTAGGAGAGATAATTTCTTTTTTTAATAATTTAATTCAAAAAGATAAAAATGATAATCTTGTAACAAAATGAAGTGTCTTTAGAATTTTTTAAAATTTAAATTTTGAGAATGGAGTGTTTTTAGAGAAAAAGTGTAAAAAGAAAAAATTGGATTGTCAAAAGAAGCTCTCTTAGAAAATTTATTTTTAAAAATTGAGTGTCTTTAGAACAGGAGTGTCAAAAGATAAAATAGATAATTTTGGAATAAACGGAAGTGTCTTTAAATTTTTTTTTAAATTTAAATTTTTAGAATAGAGCGTCTTTAGAAAAAAAGTGTAAATATAAAAAATTGAATTGTCAAAAGAAGCTCTAATTTTTTTTAGTGATTTAAGTAAAAATGCCCTTTTTGAGGGGACGAATTGCAAATCTACCCCAGGTGAAAAAAAGTGGCGAAAATGTCACGAAATTACTTTATTACCCTTAATGAAATCACAGAAGTTCAGAACATATTCCCCAAATTCTATACTCTGTGCCTATCTGATAGTAACAAATCGATAGTCGCCGTTGCCGTCCGGTCGTCAGCAACCGTCAATCGTCGCGCCGCACCGTCAACTCAGTTGCCGCGCCGCAAGGCTAAATCACGGAGGTGATCCTAAACCCATCCCCAAAACCACCTACACCGCCGCACGCCGTTGCCCCCACTTTTCCGGAAGCCGTACCGCCGTTCTGCCGCATCGACGAGTTGGTTGCCGCGCCCCACGCCTTCACAGCCGAGGTGATTTCGGCCCTCACTTCCCCAATAAAATTTCGAATACAATCCTCCCCAAATTTCGATTTTGGGTTTGAAAAAGGTTAGTTTTTATGTATGTAGTATGTTAATGAAATGTTTTTGTTTAATAAATTTTATATTTGTTATATAATGTCAAATTTCTAAACGGTATATGCATATTAAGAGCTTTTGCATCTTTACGGCTTGTTAGCTGAACATGACTTTTACTTTCTACTTGCAACAGAGAAAGATTAATGCCTTCTTTTTGCTTCGGGTCACCCCTACCCGAAGACAAGAAATTGTGCTTCATGTATGGTTAGGTTGTGTTTCAGTATTTTATTTTTATTTTTATTTTTTTCAGACTGTGGTGTTGTATGTTTGTGTTCGATAAAATAGTGAAAGGACTTGTATTGTTTTTGTTTAACATTTTATATCATAATGATGTATATAATTAGCATTCAGACCATGGAACTGCATTATATGAACACAAATTAGCAAGGTATTTTTTTTTATTTTTTCATTTTATAATTTATATATATATAGTAAAGGCATTTAGTGATTATCACATATGCTTCTCGATCTATTTGATTAAATTTAGATGTGCTGCTGTGATAGTATATATCAAATGCCTTATGCATCTTGTAATGCATTGAAGTTCATTGTTTCGATCGACTTATATTCTGCTGATAAGAAGTTTTGCTCATACATTAGTAATTCATGTTTATGTTAGCTTTGTACTTTTCATATTTGTTCGTAAGAGTAGATTACTTTTCGATTGCTTTTAAATTTTGTGATTTCTTTTCCCGCTTATCTTGGCAAAAAAAAGTGTCACTACTTGAAGCTGAATGTTGAAACTCTTTGCATTCACCTCCAAAACCCTTTACTTTTCACTTGCGTTTTAATCATACTAACTTCTGATCAGATCATCAACTATACAATGGAAACGGGGAAGACCCCAGAGTTAACATGCAACATGTGTGGCAACGTGGACTTTGTGGATGGATCGGATGGCTATTATTACTGCAAGAATTGTGGGTCCCAAGCTGAAGACATTATTGAGACTGGTGTGGCCGATGAGGACTTCATGGCCACAGGAGCTGGCACTGGGACTGCCCTCTACCAAACCAGCCACACTCGTCACGTCAGCAAATCTCAGCCTGCATCTCAATTTGTCCCACTCTCTCAACAATCCTCATTCTGGACCCCACTATTCCAAGAACCGACCACCTCAACAGATAAGGATGATCATCGGAATACCTATACTGTTAAGAAAGAGGATAACTATATTGATGATGGGGTTGGCCCTACAGAACCTGAGGATTTTGGGTTGGGCTCTGGTCGGGGTGAGAGTCAGGCAGGTTATGAGGATTACCATTTTGAGGTCAGGATGAAGTATGTGATGGGGGTGCAGTTGATGATTCAATTACAATGTGAGGCATTGGTTGAAAAGTTTAATGTCTGTCCTCTGATTTGTGGGGTGGCTGGTTCAATTTGGTTGAGGTTTGTTGCATCAACAGGGGTTCTTAATGAAGGCTGGGCTGATGAGGCCATTAATGAATCAGAGTCTCAAAAACAAGGTGTAACTCTTATTTTGTCTTTACTGATCACATCTTGGCAAGTATGCATTTTATTTTGCCATGTTTTTCTCTTTTTTGTTGACTTTGGGTTGAATACTGAAGTGCTAATATCTGGTCTATTAGCACTTCATCCAGTACATTCTATTAAGAGTTTATTGATAAAGAAAAAATGAGTAGGAAGGGTGAAGCACATGGCATCTTTTTGAAACCAACAGAGATGAAACAAATGAATAGAAATGGTGAAAAATTATGGAATGATAAGGTTTTCTTTTTCTTGTATGTTACCCTTGTTTGTATTATAAAATTAAAAATGATGATAAAGATGTGCGGTTTCTACATATAAGGATGTAATTAATTTAATAATATGATGTTGTTTAATCCTTCTCTCATTGCAGTTTAAGGTTACTAAATGATGAAGATTGTCAATATTTCTTCTTCCTCATAACTGAAACAAATGTGTGCCCATTTCTTTTTTTAACTCCTCATACTATACTACTAGGGATGACCAAGTTAGCTTATTTTAAGGCTTCATAGTTTTACTTGTGATTTTTATATATTCTTGTTAGGCATTGCTGGTTCTTCAACCGTATTTTTCTATCGTTACATGGTTTTTATTTCTTATTTCAGGAGAAACCGAAGATTTTGAACCTCGTGCAAAATATAGCCAAGAGCCTCACACTATACATGGTGAGAGAGCAGTAATGATATGGTATAGGTTGTTGAGGCAGAAAATACCATTATCCTCTTCTTTAGCAATATGTTTCTTAGCTTGTCATGTTGTAAGGGAATCCGTTTTGCCAACAGACATAGTAAAGTGGTCAATTGAAGGAAAACTTCCATATTTTGCTGCAATTGTTGAAATCGAAAAACGATTTGGGCAGCCTTCAACTGCCTGTAATATAAGTACAAGTCTTATGTTTAGGCCTTCTAAAGCTGTTCCTGTACAAAAGTTGGAATCACGGGCAGCATTCATAGCAGAGTCCATAGGTTTACATTTACCTCCGGTAAACTTCTATGCTATAGCCTCCCGCTATCTAAAGGATATATCTCTTCCCATAGCAAAGATTCTACCACATGCCTTAAAAATACATGAATGGTCAATGCCACCAGATTTATGGTTATCATCAAATGAGTTGAGGCTACCCACTCGTGTTTGTGTAATGTCCATACTGATAGTAGCTATTAGAATTCTCTACAACATAAATGGCTTTGGGGCATGGGAAAAGAGTTTGTCCAAGCTTAATTCTTCCTCTTCAACGTCTATTAAAGGAGGAAGATCGGACCCTGAGTGTAGTTCCACAACAAGGGAAGAGGATGACAAGCTTTCTTGTTCTTCCTCCGATACAAATGACGATTTAGGTGCAAAATCTACTAAGAACTCATCACATTTGAAGGAATCTGAATTGGATGCTGAAGAGCTTCTTTACCATCTTGAAGAAAGATATAAAGACATTGATGACACTTATGGTAATAATATCTACACAGTGATTCTCAATTACTTTTAGGCGTAAAATTTGCTGCATCCTAGAGTATCGTATGCTCTAGACTTCCTTGTCTTCTTTTATTTTTTATTTATTTTTTTATTTATTTTTTTTTTTCTGATTAATGAAGGAATAAGTAGTTAAACGCTTGGTATTCTTTTTTCCATGTATGGTCAGAGTATTCCAAGGACTTAATTTAGGCTTAAAATTTGCTGCATCCTAGAGTATCGTATGCTCTAGACTTTCTTGTCTTCTTTTTGTTTTTTTGTTTTTTGTTTTTTTTCTGATCAATGAAGGAATAAGTAGTTAAACACTTGGTATTCTTTTTTCCATGTATGGACAGATTATTCCAAGGACTTACCATCATATCTACAATATTGCAAGGATGTGGTCTTTGCTGGGCTAGAGCCACCACATGATGATCATGAGGAAACTAGGATGATAGAACAGTTCTGGAATTTCTATCAGAATGAAAAGGTAATTATGGTTTTGATTTTTTGTGCTGTTCGCAGTTGGTACACGTTGTTATTTTTTGTTTCAAGTACTTGGTAACCAAATTTCTATGTATTAAAATCATATTTTCTGCATGACAGCATGTTTAATTATAAAATGTACTTGCAGTCAAATTTTACTTGGTGAATAATGACAGAGACCCAAAGTCCTTTGAAATTTGAATTGAAAAATTACTAGTATGAATATCCGGTGGATACATTTTGAGCTCAGTATATGAAAGGTTACTGCTTTGTCAAAATTATAAGTTTTATTGAGCTGTGAAATCACACCTGCTATACTTGTGTCAACTTGGAAAATACTATTTTGTTAATTTCAGGAACATGAACCAGCAAAAGAATCTGGAGTGAGATATGGCGATGCATCGAACCAGAAGAGATCAAGGGATGTTGGATCTCCTAACAGTGACTCAAAGGAAAACAAAAAGATCAGGGATGGAGGGCGTAGTGGTGGCAGGCTGTCCACGGATGATGGTTCCTTCCGTGGTGATGATTGTCAAGATCAAGGTTTAAATGATGATGATGATTCTTTCAAAAGTTCACAAGGTGATCCAAATTCAGAAGCTAATGGTGAAGCATCCACTGAGACACTAATAGATAGAGCCATTAGACGATTGAAATTAGACATGGATGAAAATAGGTTCTGTTACATTCCTCCGAGAATCCAACTAAAAAGACTGGATTACCTTCACTATGTGAGGAAGAGGGACGATGGCATATTAACTTATGTTGCCCATGCAGATTATTATATATTGCTTCGTGCTTGTGCCAGGGTTGCCAAGGTTGACGTTCGGAGCATGCACGTTGCAGTGTTGAGTTTCGAAAGGAGACTGGCTTGGCTGGAAAATAGAATCGATCACTGCCTGCATTTGTCTCCTCCTCCTTTTACTTGTAAGTTTTGTAGTAATGCCCCCGAACATGAACATGAACATGATCATGAACATGATGACCCCATTGGATTATCAAATTTGAATATATGAGGCCAATTACTTGATTTATGTTCAGTGTTCATATATTATGAAATTTTAATTCAAGAAGTCAACTAATTTTCAATTGTTAAACTCATTCTTTACTACAGTTTTGTTAAGGTAAAAATCCAGAGTTTTCTGTTTAATCATTAATTCTCAAAAAAAAAAAAAAATGAACTTTCTACTTTTGATTCATTTTCATAGTAACAAGTAACAACACGAGAAAGTTGAATGAGTACAAAAGAGGGGCAGGGTTACAGGGTAGGTCTGATAATGGTGTTTCCAAGATCAGCAGAAATCGTGGATGGCCATGCAATGCCTTCTATATCTACCACTCCTTGCAGTTTCCTTTCCCACAAGTCAGGAAAACCATTTCCAAACGTAGAAATAAAAGTAATTTTAAAAAATTCAATAAATTAGACCAACCCAAGTACACAACCCATATGTTTATCATCAGGATTTCTCTGAAATTGACAGTAGTGTCTATCTAAAATATTGAAACTTGAATGGACATGGTTATCATTATCAAGTTTCATAAATTAACTTTGACTCACATTTAGATAAAGATAATAAACTAAGCTTTTCCCCAAATCAGAACTTGGAACACATGATTACTTGAAATTTGATTTGGTAAATAAAGGTTGAATTGCTGTTTAAAAGCTGACACTTTCTAACAAATACTATTTAAACATGACACGTGTCAAATAAGTAGAAAAAAGTGGTGACTAATCAAAATTAATTATTAATAAAAAAAATGATAATTTATTGATATATATCTCTAGCTTTTCTGGCTTAAGAAGCTACAAGTAAAACAAAACTTGCCGCTATAATTAAACCGACCAAATAAGGTAAGGTGGCAGCATTCAAATCACTCAGCTTATGTCACCTAACACCGTTTATTTTTTTTAACCAAAACCTGGCTTGCCATAAAAGCTCATCCTATAACAAAGATAAGATTACAAGCTTTGATTAATTTTAGCAAGTTAATTAATTAATTAATTATATCTTAATTAATCAGATTTCAAGTCTTGGACAATAAAAAAAAGAAAATGAAACATTGTCCCGAGAAGACAAGGTTGCTTGCACATATCTCTGCAAAAGCAGAAATGCTTTTATAAAAATGAATATGGAGTCAGAATTGCACATGACATATCCTAACAAATCACACCCCCAAAATATAATTGATAAGCTGCTGCTGCTGCTGCTACAGTATTGCTTAAGACAAACAAGTATGGCGAATCTTTATTTTTTTTGTGAGTGGACAATATTATTTATACACAAAAAGAAGATGATATATAACATATTATGCTATTAATGATTTAATATAAGAAAGATTAACATCTGGGTTAATTAACAACATTTGAACAATTAATAATAATATTAATATTAATTAAAAAGTAAATTGCTTTGGTTGCTATTCTAATCATATCTTCTTCACCTCTAACATCAATTAATTAGTACTAGTACCATGAATATCACAACAAAATTAGAACTGAGAATTGAAAAAGAAAGAAAGAAAGAAAGAAAGAAAGACACTTGAAAGATCTTGTTTCAGTCTTCAGATTTAGGAGAAATGGCAAGATTGAGAGTGGCCTCACTGTGATTGTTGTTGCCATTGACAAAGTCATTGATGATCTGGTTGTTGATATCCAAACCTTTTTTCCCAAAAGCGTTCTTGTGATTATGCATCCAAACCTTGAAAACACGTCTACTAACACCAACATCACTGCAGAAATCTTGCATAGATTTCTCTTCACTTTTGAGCATCCTCCAACCAAGCTTCTCTGCAAAAGAGTACATTTTATCTTTCTGTTCTTGAGTGAACTTTGTTCTTGATCTCTTCCTGCCAATTGGGTTCTCAGTTTTTGTCACCGTGAATCCTCCTGTGTGGTGAGTGTAGTGATGATGATGAGGATCATCTGGAGGACCAGAATAGCCTGAGCTGAGAGCCAACAACATGTGAGGTGCAGATGAGAAATAAGAACATGGAGCTGGTGATGTCACTGGTTGTGGTGATGTTGGGTCTAGACTTGGACCTGTACTTGGGTCTGTGCAGCTTGGACTTGAGCTCCGGTGAGGTCCAGCCACAGGAGGTGGAGGTAAGGAGTAGTGAGTGGTAATGGGGTTGTGGTGGTAGTCATAAGGGTAACGGCGGTGGAAGTTACGGTGGCAGCCACATGCGGCGCATTTTAGAGAAGTGGGGTCTTTGGAATTTGAAGTGGGACTAGGCATGAACTCTCCACACCCATCTAAGGCATGACCACCAAGACTGGCAGCATGGTTTTTGAGACATTCTTTGTAGGAAACCACCATGAATTCTGGCGGTGGAGGTGGCGGTGGATGGTGGAGGAATGGGACGTTTGTGAAAGATAAAGACTTGTTGTTTTTGTTGTTGTTGTTGGTGGTGGGGTGGGATAGTGGTGGTGGTGGTGGGGACTGATGATCAATTTGTGTATCTGGGGTTTTGTTGGTGGTGGTGGTGGTTGTTGATATTGTTGATGTTGTTAGTTAAGTCCATGGCTTTATATAAATCATACATACATCAAACTCAAAGCTAGAGGTTAGGGTTTTCTTAAGCCAAGACGGTTTTCTATTTTCATGTCAAAATGGGTGTGTGAAATGAATAGTGATTTGATTTGATGATGATGTGATAATTGAAGAACATGATGGTTATCATAGAGAGAGATATACACGAAAAAAAAATAAAAATGAATGAGAATATAAATAGTATTATTAATGCACGCCACCTCAATTTGTAATCAAAGTACTCATTAGTGTAGTAATATGATCTAATCTGGGCTTGGTTAATTAGGTTAGGCACTTAGGCTAGGGTAGGAGGTTAATCATGTAATTTCCTCTTCTTTCTTGACTCTTGACCCAGTACTTTTGCTTGCCACTTGGGGTGAAAAATTAAATCAGTGATTTTTTTTTTTTTTTTTTTTCAGTGAGTGACCTACAAATATTTGTCCTGGAAGTTAAGGGTTAATGTGGCTCGTCGACACCAGACCAAGCAAAACCAAAAGGACCGTAGGGCAATGAAACTCAACGTTTGTTTCTTCATTTTTTTTTTCGTCTGCTTGTATAACTGAAAAATATTCAGTACTGTTTTGTTCCTTTTTTTTAATTTTGTCGATTTAATGATGGTAAAATAGACAGGCGCGGTTAACTTAATCTTGCAGGAACATTAACAAGTGTGTTTATATTAGCTAAATTAATTGAATAATAAACAAAATGTTGATTACTGATAAACTGATTACCAAAACAAAAAGCAAAGAATATATGTATCATGTATGTATACATCTGAGACGGGGTCCACAATCCACCTTAATTAATCATCATTTTTGCTTCTTATTATTCCACGTGTTCTCATATCACCTTCTCTGAATGCGGCGACACGCCATGCCATATTGCCATGCCATCCTCCTAATAATATTTAATTAATTAATTTGAGAGATGGCAAGTCCAGATATATGGAATGGTTAAATAAGAAAGGGGTTTTGGACGGTGAATTTAAATGTGGGCAGCAATTAACATCGGTGTGGAATTTGGATGAGTGGATTGGAAGAAAAGATTTGAGCAAAAAGGAAGCTCTATATAAGATCAAAAGTAATCCTCATTTACAGGTGTCATTGTATCTAACTTCAATTTTATAACTCAAATCAATTTCAATATTTAATAAATATTATAAATAAACGAGCCTTCGCCACCAGGGTTCAACGCCAAGAGTGTGCATACATTTGTGCAAATTTTCCTTGTCCCACCTTAGCCATGAAATCCCAAGTGTGGGTGTTCTCTCCCGATTCTGGGAGCTTCCGTCTCCCCGTTGTGGGAGCTGTTGTCCGAGCTGCGCTTGCAGAGCTCATATCTCGCTGGTCTCGACAGTTGTTGTATTATCAAAAAAAATTTATAAATAAAAAATAAATAAATAAATAAATAAATATTATAAATAGTTTGTTTCTATTCTGTCTTTGGTAAACATCATTCATGTCTCCTAAGTTTTGTCACTAATCACTATATTAAATGCTCTAAACAACTCTCCCCCTAACTTTATCAAGGATCGCAATCAAGTCCTTCTTTTAATCAATCTCAAATAAGTGTAATTACTAATTAGTCAAACTTAAACTTACAATCGCTAACCTATCGACTTTTGGTCGAATAGTTGTGCACGCTTCATTCCTGTTAATGAATTATCAAATTTCACCTCGTAATAATTAGATTGTAAGGACAAAATGAGGTGCGGTAAGTCCCTTAGAGTATCTCCAACAGGTTGGAAAATAATATGTCTTTGACTATTAATAGGGAAGCTGGACAGGAACTTGCTCCAACAGCCTCCCTATCTCACTCTCTAAATTATTTTCCAGCCAAAGCCTCTCCAAATCTAAGGAGAGAAGGCTTCCTCCCTATATATATATATATATATATATATATATAAAAAACCCAAAGTCAAGCAACAGCTCTAACTAATAATAACATTTAAAATTTATTTAAAAATAATAATATTGCCTTTTTAATTAAAAATAAATAATATTGTAAATAATAATGACATTTAAATAATAACATCTTACAATTTACAATAATAATTTTTGTAATAACATTTTAAATTTATTTAAAAATAATAATATTTCCTTTTTAATTAAAAATAAGTAAAAAAATAATAAGGAGTTATTTTTAGGGAGGCCTTATTGGAATGTTAACTCCTTATATGATGTCTCTTTATTTGTAAAAAGTACAACAAACTCCCTAAATATAAGGAAAATATGGGGAATCTTGTTAGAGATGTTCTTACACCCACATCAAGTTGTGGGTTTGAGTCATACCTCTCCCAAAATCCTAAAATATTGTAATAATTATATATATATATATAGTCTTTCTATTATTAGTTCGTCCTGGCATTAAATATATCATGACGAAGAATGTGGATCACAGATTATGGAGAAGTTTTGACAAGTGCATACACTTTGAGTCAAAGTATGTAAATTTAGTGGTCCACATTCTTCGTCCTGATATATTTATTGTCAGGACGAATTGATAATAGAAAATCTGTATATATATATATATATATATATATATATATATATATATATAAATTATCAAGTGAGGTATCCTTAACTTTAATTTCAGTAAGGACTTTGATGAAATCACATCGATTTTTATGAATTTTGATCTGATTTTTTATTTGTAGATGATTAGTTTAATGAAACCTACCTATAAATAAAATTTTAGAAATTTTCAATTACTATAACTTTTTTTTTTTTTTTTTTTTTGAATTTTCTTATATTTTCCCATTTTCCGAAGCCTTCATATTTAATAAAATTGAGATAAATAATTCTAGTGCTTGAAATTTTTTTAAATTTTATTCGTAGGTGGATTTCATTAAACTTATCATCGATAATAATAATAATAATAATAATAATAATAACTTTCAAGTGCGGGATCTCTTACTTTAATTTCGGTAAGGACTTTGATGAAATCACATCGATTTTAATGATTTTTTGTGGATGATAAGTTCATTGAAATCTCTATATAAATAAAATAGTATAATTTTTCAAGTACTAGATTTTTTTTTTTCTATATATATGTCCCATTTTTCCTATGTCTTTATATTTAATAAAATCGGGATAAATAGTTTTAGTGCGTGAAAAATTCTCAAATTTTATTTATAGGTAGGTAGATTTCAATAAATTTATCATCAACAAAAGAATTTAGTTTAAAATTTATAAAAATTGATATGATTTCATTAATATCCTTATCAAAATTAAAGTAAGTGACCTTTCATTTGAAAGTTTATATAGGTATTGTATGAACAGGATCTCTCCTTGAATAATATCACTTGTGGTTTGGATTCAATGTCAATTTCAAGAAGGAAAAAAAAAAAAAAAGCACTCTCTATTATTGAGATCTAAAACAATAAAATATTTTTATTTATTTACAATTCATATTAATGCAATTTCTTTTGTAGAGTTAAGACACTTGGAATTGAAAAAGCTGAAGAATCTAGCAAATTAATAAAAAATTAAAAAAACTTTACTTTTGGGATGTGCATCAATGTCAAAAGCATTGTAATCTTTAAATCCAGTTAGATCAAACCATTTGATATGCAAAGATATTTGTTTTGATAATAAGTGATTAATTAATAGGAATTTCATGCAAGCACGATACTATCACATAAAGCCATGGAACGTGGTCATTTGAAAATTGAAATCATTTCTAATCAAATTTCGAAACAATTTAAGATATCAAATCCTAATTAAAAAAAAAAAAAACATTCCAAAATTTAGAAAAAAAAGAGGACCCCATGTCATGATTGGTTGGAATTAGTATACCCAAATTTGCAATTGAAATTCTTTGTAATGGAATTCATATTTCATACACATTTTGTTCACCAAAAGTGGAGAGATGTGACATTTGTTTTTGTCTCTAATGCAATCATGTTTAATTAGAATCCAAGAAGAACCCTAGATTTTGGTCCAAACCAAACCATAAATCATAATTAAAATTTGGTTCAAATCTATTCTCAAGTTTGATTAGACAATTGAAGGATTAGAATCTATGGAGGATGACTTAGGGGATGATGATAAAAATGCCTTTAAAGAGCAAAATGACAAAGGCTATATGTCCTTAAACCACAGAAATTGAACTCCTTTTTTTAGAGTTAAGAAAAAGAAAAAGAAATACTCTTCTTGTATTACAAACAAAACAAACTTCTGACAATTATGTCATCATCAATTCAAGCACGCCTAATGGACAAAGTATTGTAGCTACTAAAATTAGATTTTGACCATTTACATGAGCATATCTATCTCCAACTCCAAATCAAATAATAATAATAATAATAATATAAAAAGGAAATACCCATTTGAATGTAATTAAGTAGTGTTTTAATATTTCGATTATATTTGTATTTTTTATTCACGTTACATGACACGAGACCGAAAGATACCCACCAAAAGGGTATGTATGTATGTATGGGTTAAGTGCAATAATTGATGAAATGTTAGGGTAAGGCAAAGAAAGGTCCTTTCTTTAGAGGGTACAGCCAAGTGGTGGTGGTGGTTAGGGTTAAAGGTTTGAAAATGGGGTCAAATGCAAAGGTTGAGACTTGAGATGAAAAAAAACAGAAAGGACAACTCAATTTGTTTGCCTTTATAAATTGGTGCACTTGGCCTGCCTTTGGTTGGAGAGTTGAGAGGGAGATGACATGAGTTATTAGTGTCCCTAATTACACAGAACCAGATTCCATGGTCCACTCACTGTCCCTTTAATTGAAGGGGTCCCCACCCTAATATTAACACAACAATGCCCTACAAAATATTTTATCACTGCCAATAGAAGATATAGATGAAGATAATGTCAAAAACAAACAAGTGTGTGTATGTGTGTATGTGAGAAATTATGGGTGGATCAGCATCCACCTAAAAGCATTTATGTTCTTTCTGTGCAAATGCAAAGCAACAACATTACATTACACTCTCCAGAGGATAAGATTATGTAACAAAAGTTAAATAATAAAAAAAAGACTTCTAAGCCACCCAATTTAAATCAGGATAAGAAAAAGGAAAATCCCCTCCTCATCATCATATCATCAACTCTAGAACATTTCCATTATCCTCTTTTTCCATTTTTTTTTTTCATTTTCATTTTTTTTTTGGGATTTGAATCAAATAATCCTAACTTGTCTGGGCCTGGGCCTTTGTTGGGCTTGACCCTGTGTTGGCTGGTCTAGTACTCTAGTGAATTAAGTATTTTTATACTTTTTTTTTTTTAATTTTTTTTTAATTAAAAAATATGGTTAATTCAGGGTTTTAGGGGAGGGATTATGACTCAAATCCATAACTTCAATGATGCGAGGGGTATATACTACTGGGTCAACCTCAATCGTTGTATTTTGCTTGTTAATGGAAATAAAAAAATAGATAAGATGATGTTGGTCAGGTGGTAAAACCCCTCACACCTGCATCATGAGGTTGCAGGTTCGACCGTTCGAGACTTCGAGTCTTCCTTACAAAAAAAAAACCGAATATAAGTACTAGTATAATTAAAAACATTGTAGTACTTAAAAACCGAATTTAAGTACTACATGAAATAAAACATCCTTTATTCTTTCAAAAAAAAAAAAAAAAAAAAAAAACATCCTTTATCCATCCATTTTTTTTTTTTTTCCCTTTTCTTCATCATAATTCATAGAGCCTTGCTATGTACCACAGTGGTTGCGGCACCGCCGCAGCCCCGTAGTGGAAAAACAAGTGAAAAACACTTGGGACCCGTGTAATAAATACATGGAGCCCGCGTGTTTTTTTCTTTTGTTTTACACTACAGGGCCGCGGCGGTGCCACGACCCCGGTGGTACAAAGTGTTTCTCTAATTCATAACATGCACCAATTTAATGCAATGTTGACTTTTCTATGTTTTTCTTCCCATGCATTCATGTATTGACTATTGAGTATTCTCATTAAAACAATTTGTTTTTTTTTTTTTTCTTTTCGAAAGTAAAACAGTTTGTTAGTGTTTCTTATGTGACCTATAATAAAAAAAAAATTGTTTGACATTTATGTACATACATATTTTCAAATTTTTTTTTTTTTTAAATTTTTTTTTTTGAAGAAACATATTTTGAAATTAGAATATTGTAAATAGATGTTGAATAAATTTATGCTACCAGGCCAGCCCAATTATCAAAGGGCTGATTTCAGATGAATTGACCCACAATATAATATGTGAAAACTACAAATCTTGTATCCTGCTCAAAGATTTCTGTACTTGATCAATCACACATTCACATGATACTCTCAAACATTGCTTGAGTTCAGTCTGTGCATATTGTAGATCCCAATTCCGTTCAAAGGTTGAAGATTTGTTGTTGTTACTGGTTGGTTGGTTGGTCATACAATCAGGTATATACAAAAATGGAAACTTTCTGGACGTGTTTTTTTTTTTTTTTAAAACCTTCAATGAAGTTGCTACAATTAGTGGGTATAAGTTGTTTTTTGTTCTTCTTTTGTTGTAGTGTATGATTTTGTATATGGGTATGCAATAAAAGCTGTCTTGTTCTATGCATTCAGTTCATTTATTTACTTGTTTTGCTTTCTGGTTTTCACTTGTGCTTGTAGATGATCTAGTTCGGTTTGATAAATTAATGATATAATTATTAGCACAATATCCTTTTCCTGTTTTTAATTTGAGTTTCCAAGTTGCAACTTACTGTATTCTCTTGTATCAATGATTTTATCTGTCTTATTAGCTTGAATGTGTAATTTATGCTTGATAATGGAGAAAATCAACTTGAATATTCTTCCATGAAGTCAAATTACCATTTTAATCACATTGTCTTCCATGAGTGGATTAATATTTTGTTAAGATAGCTTCCAAGATGAAGGAAAACAATGTGATTAAAATAAAGCTGATAGGATCCTACCAGGTTATTATTGGTTTTCTATTAATTGCTAGAAGCTAAGATTAAGGCCTGTTGTTTGTTTTAACCCGCTTTAGTAAATTGGAGAGGCCTCACAGGTAGACTCATTCATTCATATTGGTCGTCGTCTTGCAAATTTCCCTTGCAAAACCAGTAGAATTGTCACGTTTGAAATGTTTGATGCATGCAATTCTCCTGTATATCTACCAAAATAGTAACTATGTTAGCTTGTTATATTTCTCTGAAGCGTAAACAGGTTGAGCAGACACAGAATCACAAAGGAAATTTTCACGGATCCTGCTTTTCGACTTTCTGGTAATCATTGCTTTCTCCCCCTACTGCCCCAATACCAACATCTCACTTTCTGCGAATAAGTTAATAATTAATTAGCTAAAGATGTTATCTTTGTTTCATTTCTATCGTTTACTTGCAGTTATTTACTTATTTATCATCAGTTTATCGTTACTTTTATCTAGGCAACAACTAGATGTCCATCTAGTGTTTTGTTCTCGTGTAAAAGATTAAAAGGGTGGTTTCTTTTTCTTCTGAACTTTTTGTTTGAAAAACACTTTTTAAGTAATGTCCGTAACCAAGTTATGCGTGTTAGAATCAACTTACTGTTTGAGGAGATGGTTCGCTACTTTAGACTAAAAATAAGTTGTATAGTAACCTTGATTTTTTTTAGAAGGGATTCAAACTATTTGGCTTAAAAGATTTGATGACATGACCTGAAAGTGGGAAATATGACTTGAGATTCAACAGTTCATTAATAATCGATCTTAAACGGGTGTTCAAGTAGAGATGATTGATAACATAGTTTCCTATTAATATATTTTACATTGATTCTTAACAATTGGTGTCGGATTAGTAAAGTTAGGACTTGAGAAATGACAAAACGAATGAAGGCACTCCATTGGATTTTAGAGGCTATCGTCTTAAACCATTACAGACATCTTTTTTGATATTGATTTGGAGTGGTATGTTCTCCAGTAGAATGAGAGCCTAGGGAAAGATAACAAGAGCTACCCTGTCTCAGTCCACTTAACATCAACATCACTGGTTTATGATGAAATTTCAAAGTAATTTTCCTTATAAAAACATAGAAATAAAAAGGGTAATATATGGTGTGCCTCTTCGTGTTTGCTTGCACCGAGTGAAATATGTAAGTATAAACTATAAACTATGTAGGATTGCATTTAAGTGTATTATTGTGGTTTTGTACATTGAAGGGAAAGAGTAGGATCCTTCTTTTAATATAAAATTAAAACATTTAAAGTATTATAGAATTATTTACATTAGTGTAACATTTGTAAGAGCTGGAGCAATACAAAAGAATTTTACTATCATCTGCAACTGCAAGAAGCTGTAGCACTAATGCAAACCTGACATAAAGTTTTTTCGAAGAAAAATTAATGTATTTAAGAAAACCAACTATAGATGTTTTTCACAAAAGCCCACACCATCATCTATACTGTGCTTTCCGGAGTCATAAATTATGATCTTAGCTTACATAACGAAAACGACTCTGGTTCACTGAATGTCTTCAAGGACCATTCTCTAATATAGCTTCACTATACAAATTTCTTTGTGACAAAAACTGTTAAAACAAAATAGAGAAAAACCAATCAACCCACCCTCATAAAATTTCTATGGTAAAACAGATGCAACTCACCGCCTTTTAAGTTCTCTGCATTGCTAGAAATTGTTTCTTTCTTTAAGTGTTAACTTGCTGCTGCTCTCTTTGGTTGAGAAAACACGAATGTATTATGGCCTGTTGTGGATAGGATCTGATCCTCTTCGTACTCTTCTTTTGCTTGATTGATTTGGATCGAATGTATTGTTTATTTGTGTTGACTTCTTCTGTGTGTTCATTCCTTCCGTGGCATTGGCCATGAGGATACGTTGATTCTGTGGCACCATGTCTTGATTATGTTGACTATGTCTGAGGACAAAGTCTATACTTCGCAAGCCAGAAACTATGTCTGGTTGAGCTGCTAATAATAACCCCATACAGATAAGAAAGACAAGCACTCTATGAGAACAGATAACCATTATTGTCCCTGAACTCAACAAACAAGAAGAATAGAAGTATCTTCCTTTTGTTTAGAGTAATGAGAGTATAAGCAGGCAAGAGATTGTGATCCTTGTTTGTTATGTCATATTCCTGTAGATACAAGCCTGTTATTTATCTCTTATAGGATTTGGAGGGACTTTAAAGCATAAAGCAGGGAGGGCCCCAGAACCCTCAGAGATATTTAGATTCAGCCAAATCATAAGCAAATTAAGGCTGTTATTGAAGAATCTGACCAGGATAAATAAAGCGATTGGAAGTTGGAACAAAACCCTTGAGAAGCCAAGTATCTTTTTTCATTTCTTTTCCTACATCTCTATCATTTGCCCTGCTTTTGTCTACCAAAATTAGAGCCAACTCAGTCTCTTGGATTGATAACCAATTTGCCACGTCACACGACCATGCTTACCTGGACTTTTCCTAGGGACTGAGGTATTCTTATTGAGCTGATCCCCAATTCCCATCTCAACTCATGTTGATATTATTAGTTTATCATAGTTTGATTCTGAGTTCTTGCCTAACATAGTCCTGATATATTTCATATTCAAATTTGTTTCACTCACATACTCACATGATTAGATGAAAGCGTATCTGTTGGGCATTCTGGTAACTTGCAATTCCTTTGTTATTAAGAAAAGGTTAGTTTTTGTTTAAATGGGAGTGTGACTAGGCAGTCAAAAGCCATGGAATAATGGACCATTTGAAAACTGCTAGATTGCTACAGTGGCAAGCTAAGTTGTATAAAGTATTCAATTGGGAGGGAAAAGAAGATTAATGTAGAATAGAAGAAGCCCCCAAAAGAAACAAACACTTGCTTTAAGCCATTCTAAGATCTCTTCTTCACTTTAGAATTCCA
The DNA here is from genome assembly GCA_030490815.1 of Acer saccharum. Classification (NCBI taxonomy): domain Eukaryota; kingdom Viridiplantae; phylum Streptophyta; class Magnoliopsida; order Sapindales; family Sapindaceae; genus Acer; species Acer saccharum. The sequence continues at coordinate 8,512,478 of CM059873.1, forward strand.
AGCTCTCTTCCCTAGGCAACTAAAATAACAGTAGTACTTGGTTTCTTGTGCTATGTGTGTTTCTTTATGCTTTTCTTTGCTGCTTCTTGGATTGCCAAGCTTGTTAATCCTTGTTCAATGATTCAGAGATGATGATGACCCACTTCTCTCTTAACATGCCATTTTTTTTTCCATTCATTCATTGATGTAGATCATCTTTTTCTTTATTACCCTCTCTTTACTTTACTGTTGTTATTATAATGTAATAATATCACATGCAACTTGGAACATTCTAAAGCATAAATTCTCTCACACTTTTTTCCAAAACTGGATGATGGGATTTGGTGGAAATGGAGGCTGGACTGGTCATAGTCCAAGCAACACAATCAATCTTAGCTTGAATGATTTTTAATGTGCCGATTCTTAACTTTTTAGTAATGGAGTTGGATGAATTGTTGCTTTCTATTCTTGAATCTTTTACTCAGTAGAATTCATTCCTTAGAACAGTTTGATGCTTTCATGAATGGGACATGATGATGGATTACAGTGAGCACATGGTGAATACTGAATAGATAAACAACAAATGCATACATGTGAAGATACGGAAATAGGATGAACACATGCTTACAATAGTATCACTCGTCACTTTTGGTGGTATTTCATGAAATAAAATGAATCAAGTGAGTGACAGCTTTGTAGATAAATGAAAACATATCAACTTGTATTTAACTTTTCTCGTATGGCGAAGATTTATAAGCATTAAGTAGCTTCCATTTCCTATTATTGATATGAATTTTTTGTTATTTCTTGGTGCAAGAAGCTTGCTATAATGTTCTACTGGATTAGCTTGGCAAAATCAAAATGGGTGACAGTGAGAGGTTTGATAGGTGGGACCAGTTGCTTAGATTGTTGTACGGTACGTACACCATGTTAAGGTTAAAATTAGCTGTAGGTGATTAGATAACTCTGCTCACAGCTCACTTGTTAAGTTGTCAAATTAGAATCTTAATTGGGACATGCCCACTTGTAAACATAATTCATGAGAGAGAGAGAGAGAGCTTTGTAGATTCTCGAGGTTGGTCTTAAAGTTGAGTCTTTTTGGTACTTTGATTTGAAACTCAGTTCAATTAATCCACTGTGAAGCCTTGATAAAGGAAATATTTGTATACAAAAGAGGAGTAAACAAAGCAAGTTAAAGAAGATAAAGCAAAGTAGCTAACTGGAGTTTTTGGTTTTTACAGATCATATCCTCTTCTTTGAACTATTCTCTGTTTTTTGTTTTCTTTTGAATTTTCTTCTTTCAAACTTTAATTTATAAAACTGAATTAAATTTGATCAAAATATATGGTGTGTTGCATGGTTCATGAATTAGGCATGATCACTATTGTAATTTCAGATTATCTTCTTTTTTTGTTGTTGACAATATCTATTAATCTGGGACTTGGTATTTTTTTGAAAGCTTTCGACTTGAGAGTCATTTGCTCAACCTCCAAGCTCGTTTATCTACGAGTTGAGCTATGCCTCTGTTCAGGCATGGAGCCAGCATAGAGCGAGAGGGGGCCACTGCCCCCCCTGAAGTTTTCAAAATTTTCAAATTTTACTCTGTCAATTTTTATAAAATCTAAATTTTTTAGATATTTACGTTTTTACCCCTAATTTAATTTTTTAGTTTTCTAATGTTATTTTTTTAAACAATTTTTTTTTATATAAATCATACATTTAGAATTTGGTTTTTCATGTCTAAAGTCTTAATATTTTTCACTCAAATCACATAAAAAAAATCTTTGATTCTATATATAGTATTTCTTTCCATGTATCTTAATTATAAATGAAAAACGAATTATAAAATATATATTATATCTTAATTAATATTATTTTCTCATTCAAATAATTTTGTTCTCTATTCCAATCTTACCTATCTCACCCTAATACCATGTCAGACTTTTGATATGTTATTTATTTTAATATAATCAATGTGTTAATTGATGTAATTAAAATATATCAACAAAACATATATAGACATATCACGTATATTTATGTTTAACTATTAACATATTTTACCAAACAAACTTGTATCATTTTTAAAAATTTAACTAGTTTTTGGATGTTATAAAAATACTAGGAGTACAATTTAAATTTTAATTAGTTTAATTTCTAACTCTTAAACACCATTATTGAATTATGAATTAAGAGCCATAAGGTTTTTCCATATTATTTTTAAAGTAATTTTAGACATGTCAACTCTATATCTCAATTGCCCTCAGGGGCGTAGCTCAGTTGGTAGATTGACGAGCTTGGGGCTTGGGCAAATGATTCTTAAGTCAACGGCTCAAATCCTACCAATGATAAAAAAAGCTTCAAAAAAATATCTGGTCTAAATAAGTGGATAAATAGATACTGTAAAAAAAAAAAAATAAAAAAAAAAAACCTCCATATCTCAACTTGTATTCTAACTACTAATGTATCAATTCATAAATAAATACACATCAACATTATTTTTTATTAATTTTATCTTTTAACATATCTTCTAAGATACATGTTAATATAACTCATTATTTTTATGACGCACCCGTTGGAAAAAATTTCTGGCTCTGTCCCTGCCCCTGTTGGCAATTTTGGATTCTCTTCTTATTATATAAGTTCAGTTAAATTACAATATTGAATTAATGTCGAATTAAGTGATTATTACTAAATGTTCTTGTTATTTTTCTACTCTCTCTATATATATATATATATATATATATGGATTATTTAGAACAATATTGATGTAAATTTATATGAAAAATTTTGATTCGAATTCGGAGAGGATCTATGTTTCATTGCGGACGGTCCCCGCCTCCCTGGTCCAAAGGAAAGACAAAAGTAGAAGCTACAATCGGAATGTTAGCAAAATAAATGTAAAAGGAAGATGCTTGGTTGTTCAACTTTAAGAACAATTGTTAAACCAAAGGGTAAGTGAGAATATATGCCTTGCCACTTTATCTTGGAATATAAAATGAACCATTGGTGTTGCATATATCACCCATCTTCATCTTGGTGTTGTTTGCTGTGGCCACCAATTTGTGATAAAGATTAAAGAATTTATTTTTAAATCTTTTTTATTTTTTATTTTATTTTTGAAAAAAGAAAAGCAATGCTAGAGAGCATTATAATCAAGAAAATGTTTGGAAGTGTAAGTGGCATTTCACTTGTATGTCTTCTTATTAAAAAAAACATGGAAAATAAAGGGTAGAAATGTAAATTTGCACAATATTAGGGTAAATGTGTTGTGACATCAAGTTAGAGAAGAGCTTTCGATGTGTTTATGCATTATCATATATTTTTTACTTGTATTATGCCACATGACTTGATATGAGTAGAATGTAATTCTTATATACGAGGCACTAAGATTTTTCATCAAGTGAAAAGCATTAGAGGGCCTAATTTGGCATCATACTTTGGAGTCTTTGTAGCTACAATATGCAATTATAAAGACTTGCAAATACATATGAAAAATTAGAACGATGATTATCAATTTGTCCCTAATATATTCGAAAATGTCATTTTTAACCATTTTTTTGACTTTTTAGCTCCTATGGTCCCAACAATTTTCAAAATACATCAATCTAGTCCTTCTAACTGGATATATATATATATATATATATATATATATATTAAATAGTACAATAATTTCGGTTTTGGAGAAGGAGCAAATTGCAACCAACCTCCCTGAGGTTTGCTCTTAGGCAACTAGAAATAATTTTTTCGTTTATTAACAATCGCCTCCCTCCAGTTAGTCAACATCCATTAACTCCAAGCATTGACCGTTAGTTTAAGGGCATTTTGGTACTTTTAGAAATAAGTATGATTAATGGACTGTACACATCACATCAATAGTGTACGTTTAATGCATGACATAATAACATATAATAAATAATATTTTTTGATTTTTAAAATTGTTTTTATTTTAAATTAAATGTTTTTCTTAATAATAATAATAATAATAATAATAATAATAATAATAATAATAATAAACAGATCTCTTCCCAAAAAATAAATAATTAAAAAAAAAAATTGAATGGAGGAAATCCTCCATTGAAGAATCGGAGATCATCTCTGGTGCAATCTCAATCACCAGATCTCCTCCAAAATGGAGATGTTGAGGCGGTGGTCATTGCAGCGCTGGTAGTTTAGTTTGATAAGCCTTTCGGCAGTGGGGGGTAGCGGCGGTGTATACATACCAATGACTGTCAGAGAAAGCAACAAGGCTAGAATAACATAGATTGATGACGATGAAGTGGATGCTAAAGTTGATGATTTCATCAACAAGTTCAAGTAACAGCTCAAGTTGCAAAGGATTGATTCCATTTTAAGGTACAAGGAGACCGTCAATAGGACCAGTGGAAATTAAAAGTAGGTTGTTTTTTTTAATTCAATTTTAATTATTATTTTTTTTGTTGATTTTTGTTAATTTAACTTTAGATTCTATTAATTGGGGTGTAATTGCAGATCTACTTGTTAATTATTATGTTTTCTCAACATGCGTTCAAAGTATAGCATTACTATTTCCCGTTTTATAAAAAGTATTTCTTGCCCATTGATCTGCTGGTAGATGTAATTTTATAGGCAATCCAAACGGTCAATTGGAATTTACAATTAATTTTCTTCAATTGGAATTTATCAAAACTTGAAGGATATTTTTATTCATAAAAAAATTCGTTCATTCATCCACATCCAGACTTATCCACCTACGATAAGGTCTATTTTTATAATTTCTTTTCTTATTCCATAAGTCAAAGTATGTGTTGACAAGTGCCAATTGATTTAGGGGTAATTGAGTTATTTTACAAAGTTGACATGGTTAATGTTTGGAGTTAACTGATGTTGACTAACTGGAGGGGAGACGATTGTCAATAAATGGAAAAGTTATTTTTAGTTGTCTACGAGCAAATCTCAGGGAGGTTGGTTGCAATTTGCTCTTTAGAGAAGAGGACATGATTCAAACCTACAACCTCATAGTGTTGTGATGCGTATACCACTGGATCAACCTTATCTAGTCCTTTCTAACAGAAATTCAACAGTTCTTTGCTTCCATTTCTTTCCAACCAAACAGCAAAATCTTTAAAAATCCTTTTCAGTACTGTTCTTTGCTTTTCCCTTTTCTCATCAACTAAAATGACAAAGCAACACAAAATACACAAAATTTGGTAATGCCCACAAATTAGAAAACCAATTTCTTTGACAAAGTCTGCAAATTAACAGAAAATCATAAATCATATACACTGAAAGCAATTTTTTATTTTTCAACACTTTTGATCAATCAATTAAAAATCTCAAACTTACACATCCCTAAGACTCAATCAATAGAATTCAGCTTCATTAGATCACTGAGGCCATAATCCTTTCATAATAAGGCACCCTGAAACAACAAAATACATCACTGATTATGTAATCAACCTATTACAAATATAGACTCAAGCAGCTGAGTGGTTTAAACATTCAACAAGGCAACTGAATTTATATATATATATATCAAGCCCCTATATGGAGCAACTCGAGCTAGACAGCACGAAATTCATATACACATATACAGAATAGATGAAACAAAATGTTGTAACAATTAAGTGCATCATCGTTGTTTTGATCAGCCATTGGAAATATGATTTGATACAGATTTAACCTTTCTCAATTCCTTTTGTTTATACGTGAACCCTTTTCGTTTACCCTTCAGCATTGCTTCATCACACACCCTGTACAACACAGGGTTATATTACAGGTTATGTTGCCATTTCAAACAGTTTCATGATTCTGACTCGGCAGACTCGCTGCAGGTCCAGATGCGATGGTGAACTGCACACCCCTGTGTTGTCCAGATTGTAGCACAAATGCAACCTGTGCCGCGGCCATTGTAGCTGCCTCCTGCTACAAATTATAGTCCAAAATTTAACAAATATTTCCCACTGAAGCAAAAACCATAAACTTCACATAACAGTTTCAAGTTTGTTTTCTTTTTCTAATTTCATTTTTGGGTTCTTTGCCCCTCTTTGTGGTAAAGATGGTTTAAAATTTTCAACACTCACCCACAGTAATTAAAAGAAATATTTATTTTAAAGAGTTTATCACCATCAAAATAAATTCCAATGGGAAAGTTAGAATTGAGAAAGACACGGATTTAAAACAGATGCAAGAACTACAGGACACTAACCTGCCTTTGTCTTCGACGCTGTAAGATATTGATGGCACAAGCCATAATGTAGCAAGGCAAAAGAAATCCAGCAGCCCGGAGCAAGAAAAGCTGCAGGTTATCAACAATATAACCAGTTTAATTCAACCATAAGATAAAACTATTGCTGAATACTGCAGAATTGGGTAGGATGGTGCAATAGCACTTAGTAGAAGTTCAAAATCTTCTTACAGAGAAAAAAGTTGACATGTCATCTTCTCCATCAGCATCTGGGATGGTCAGTGCATGCCGCAATATCATAAGAGCCATTAACTGCCAAGTCAATTCAATTAAGCTTATAATCAGATCTCAATTCTGTCTTCTGAGAAAATGTGAAGCATTTTTCTTAATCTTATTAGACAAGAGGTCTCTAGCATGACAAATTATAACGGAAATTAACCAAACACCTAATAGGTTCCAGAAAGATTGTTGGGTGGCATTCCTAGAGAGAGATCCTTAAAAGATGGTCCCAGTAGGTTCCTACCTCCATGGCAAACCCTATGACTAATTTTTTTTTTATTTTTTATTTTTTACCAAGATCAATTTTTCATCAAATATTATCCTTAAACATAGATTATCCTTAATCACTTAAAAACCAAAGGTATTGCTCCAATGGCATGGAATAAAGACTTAACAAAAGTACATTTGTGGCAATAGATATCAAAAATGATTTTGGAATTTGATATATACAGCTCTAGAAGGTTGATGATTTAGGCGCTTACGATCAAAGCAGCTGAACGGCAAAATGCAGCCCCACTAGCATTTGAAGCAGCATATTCATCATACTCAGCTTCCAAAAAGTGACGTTCTGCCTCTGCAATGGCTAAAAGGCGAGGATCGTGCAGGTCCAAAGGGGTCCCAGATATTGTCCAGCCTCCACTGAAAAAAAAATTCAATGAATCCATAGAAAATCTTAAGCACTATGATTATGCCAATTCCAAGAAAACTAACAGATCAGTAACTTTAAGCACATCCAGGTCAATAGTTCTCACATCAAAATTTGCATATTAAAGAAAAAGATTCAGTTGGTCACACAATTTTCAAAAAAAGTACAAATAACTGCAAAAATGATCTCAGAAATATATTTCATTACCCAATATCAATAGCAGTATCTTCCATGCGAGGTGGAGCAGTGTAATTTGGTTGGTACGGCTACACATAGCAAAGGCCAAAATTTAAGTTCAAATTTCAAGGAAATAACTTGAAAGATATTTAATAGTGATAAAACCACAACATCAATAGAATATATACTGAGACATGGTCATACAAAAACGAACAGTGAAACCCACTTCTCTAAATTTTATAAGGAAAATTGTATAACAAGAACCTAAACGGAGTTATTGATTAGATTGGCATAATTATAATCATATATGTATTTCCCATTCACTAAAAATATTCTCATACAAAAAAGTAAAAAAAAAAAAAAAAAACTGAAGTCAATCCATCCCACATTACATCACAAACTTACATTATCACAAATACCAAACTGCTTACAGTCAGAATGTTCTTACTTGCTCATTCTTTTTGCCGTTCATACTGGCAGTAAGATATGGCTTGACAAAAATATAATGAAAATTCATGTAGGCATTACCTAATAAAAGATCAATGTTGAAAACATGTATGCAAGTATGCAACATATAGGAGACAGAACAACATAAAGAAATTAAAACCGAAAAGCATACCTGGTGACATATCTCGCAAATTGTATCTCCTTTCTCATTACACCAATGCTGAACACACTTCCTATGCGCATACTGAATGAAATATAGAACTAATCAACATCCATTGGAAACATATGAAACAAGAGGAATAACAAAACTCAAAATAAGAAAGAAAAGGTCTCTAAACAAAAAAGCCTAATTGTGACCAAACTTTGCAGTTCCTTAATATTATATAAGCTTTTCCATTTCGCCACCTAGGCAGAACTTGAAGCTAACCCTACTCCCCAAATAATATTTTCAATGCGAAATAGAAGATCTTTTTAATATCATTTATGGTTCATTTACACAAATTTACCAATGAACGTCATAAATTTCAAAAATTTAAAGCAAAAAGTTTCAGAAAAGGTAAAAGAGAAATCACGAACAGCTGCAACGCTTTCTAAACATAAAAAGAAAATCTTTCATCTGTAGAATTCAACATTACACATCTAAAACCAAACCCATTAAAACACAACCAAACTAATTACAAAATCCAACAAAGAGAGAGAGAGAGAGATATATATATATACCTTGACACTGCCATTACAAGCACAAGGTGTCTCCAAATTGGTGATTGAATCCTCCTCCTGACAAATGCGACACTCACCCACCTGAATCAACGGCTCCTCCTCTCCCAAATCATCTGCATTTTCCACAGAACACGAAGGCCCCGCCTCCTTTTCCACAATTGAGCTCCGATTATCCTCCTCTTGTACGGATTCCGGCGACTTCATCAACCGGTCAACGAACAACACCACGTGATCACTCATTTTAATATTTTTTTTGTTTGTTTCTTTAACGATCCTAAAACTGATAACAAAAAAAAAACCCAACACAGCGTCAACAAAACATTTCAAACAATTGAAACGAATAGATCACGCCGATCGGGGGCAGAGGAGAGGTAAAAAGAGAAGGATAAAATAAACAAACAAAAAAATAAATAAGAAAATAATGGAATGAGGGTTCTTACATGGAGAAAAGAGATATGCAAGCGTTTGGTGTGGATTTGTGGAGAGCAAAAATATAGGGAGGATAGAATCCAAAGAAAGACTATGAGAAGTTAAATTTGAACGCGGTTTCCAGAGAAAAGACTTGGGACTTGTCGCCTCTACATCTAATCAAATTGCTATTTATATACTGTACATACAGAGAAGATAATAGGGTGTACCGTACACGTACAGCTTTCAGCTTTGCTTTTTCTTACAAAACGACTTGCGTTTTTGAGGATGGATGACTTTGTTTTTTTCTTTTCGTAGTGTTGTATTGCCGCGTAAATATCAGTTTCCTTTTTATTTATTTGGGTTTTGGACCCACCGTCACGATTTCTGACTTTGTTTTTTTGTGTTTCCACGTTCCAGTAAATTGATTTTATTTATTTATTTGTAATATTCCTTTACTTGTTTTTTTAAATAATAAAATAGATAATTTTATTGAAATTAAATTATCAATCTAAATATCTAATGTTGGCGTGAGTCTTGAGATGTGTAGTCAACTTTATCAATAATGTTATGATCTTCAACTCTAATTACCTTGCCCAGAAAACTCCATTAATATTCATCGAGTCTTTTGACCAAATCGCACTAAATTGTGTGGGGGAGGTGGCTTCCTTGCAATTACTACTTTCATTTTCTTTATGAGGCTTTTTAGTAGCTGTATCTAATCAATGGATATTTATGAGAGAGATCTATTTTTCATAACCATTTTCTTCTATACGGTGAAGGTAAGCTACCAGAATAATCATATTAAACTCTAATTCATATTAAATACACAGAAAATTAATTATGTCCATTAACCTTTCAAAACTTTGCACCAACAATTAATAATTTAGTGATTATTTTGATTCTCAATAAATGTATTGAGTTGGTTCAACAACGTACTGCAAACATGAATTTGGATCCTCTGCTATGCTGATTTTTGTCTTGTCCTATATAGATCTGTTGACATGTGTAATCAATGACTGTCATTTATTTCTTTTATTTATTTCATTTTCATTATTTTTAAATATAAAGTCTTATTCTCAAGTATTTTAGATCAAGAAAAAGATCAGCATAGCAGAGGATCCTGATCTTTGCAAACATATGGAAGAAAATTAAAGAGTGTCTTAAGATAACTTTGACTTTTTTTTATAGTACTAACTTAAGATAGCTTTGACTATTTTTATTTGTTTCCACGTCTGAGAATATAAATTGAAACTTGATACTATATTTTTTTTGTTTTTTTTTTAATTTTTTATTTTGACTATTTATATTTCAGCAATGTAACACGGTTTGTAATAAATGTAAGATTTGCATTTTTATTGATATTTCTTTTTGGGTTAATTGCACTAACTTACCTTTACTTTATTGGATCCAGTAAGATTTCAAAAGGATGTCCTAAATTAACACAAACAACCCTTGTCATCAAGTCAATCTGTTAACTTTAACGGTTGACTAACATTGACCTATGAAAAACCAAATATACTCCTACCACTTCATCCCAAACATAAATTTTTTTAATTAAAAATTGATAAATAAAAATAAAAATAAAGAAGATAATATATCGGTCGTCTGCCGAAACATCCTCAATTCGCGAAAGAGCCTCCTCTGCGAACTGCAGGAGGTCAATCTCCAATATCAGCAAAGGTCCCTTCCGGTAAGTAGGAGATCATCAAAGATCTATTGTTTTCTTTGGCAGTGGAGCTCCAGATTATTTATTATTATTATTTTTAATTTGTTTTTTTTTCAATTTTAATTAAAAAAAATATATTTTATGTATGAGATAATTTGGCAAGTGTATATTTGGGTTTTCAAGGGTCAAATTTAGTCAACCGTTAAAGTTAACGGATTGACTTGATGGTGGGGGTGTTTATGTTGATTTAGGGCATTTTTTATTTAAAATCTTGCTAGATTTAATAAATTAAGGGTAGGTTAGTGCAATTAACCCTTTCTTTTTTGACAAGTGAAGTTTGTCCAAGTAGAAAAAAGCCACATCGTTTGTAGCAAAGCATCATTGCTAATAAATAACCATCTCATCTGGATGCAGGTGGGTTAGTTTAAACTCCATCAATATAGTTTAGGATTTAAGTCATCAAATCATGACATCAACTTTTCATTTGTATTAGAGTTTACTGCATATATATATCTACTTAATTATTTATATGTTAGAAGACATGATGATGGCCCTTAATTAATATTAAATTGATTATCTATTTATTTGTTTTTTGTATTTAATCATTTAGTTGTTTTATTATTCGCCTAATTAATTAAGCATGAGTCCATAATCCATATGCTAATATCATACTTAATGTTGATGCATTACGATTTATGTACGATGACATCAAAATCAAAGATTTTCTTGCACAACATAAAATTGGTTCAATTCACAGTTAGTTAAGTAACAATCGAACTCATTAGTATTCCCACTTAAGGTGGAGTGTCTTGTTTTGGGCATGATAACGAGAGGCATTGGTGTGAACTTAATGGGTTGATATATTTCAAGGATAATTATATCGAACCGGACCTACATGAAAACACTTCGTTCAAAAATACTATCGCACGGGAGAAGAGTATCGCAAGCGGTTATGGTGATAACTGATCTTATTCTAGATAAGGTAATGGACTCATATTGGTGTAGTAGGCTAATTTGATGTTACGGTGATAATTGATCTTAATCTAGATAGGGTATAGTGGACTCATATTGGTGTAGTAGGCTAATTTGATTTATCAATGAGTGAGATTTATTGGTGATCAAAACCTCGATAGGTAGGTAAACTGATTACATTTGGTGTGGAGGATATGTACACTTGAAGGAATTTGATCATCCCCCTATCTCATTTACACATGAGAAATTAACCATCCATTTAAGGATTGATTGCTTTTCTGTATGATTATATATATCATTATGATTATAATGTCGCAGTTTGGATATATTAAGGAATATAACGTTACACCACCGTCATTGGGTAACGTTCAAGATAAAATAGAATTTTCGTGGACTGATGAATGTTTCTGCGGAAAATTACATTTATGTTACGCATTCACATAATTCGTTAGAGACGATAAAGAATCAGCGTGTTGTTTTGATATAATTAATATATATTATTGTTAGACTTCGGTCTCAATTTTATAGTGGTATCAATTGGAGACTAATCTAATATCATGTCATGATAAATTAACAAGGGATTTATGCATGTGAGTTTTATTTAAGAAAGCCAAAATAATGTCTCGGGTCCCCTTCCGAGCTTACTTGAAACACTATTTATTTATTTAAATAATGAGTTTATATTAACTAAGGGTAAAAGAGGAGAGTATGCAATTGTACGGAACCCTAGTTGCACACTATATAAGAGGCATGTGGACCAAAGTATCATGAAGTGGATGAATCCATTGTATACCCTTTAGAGAAAATAACTAGAGTTTCAAGTGTGAGAATAGATTATTTTCTGCTTTCTGCTTTCTTCTAACCCTAATTGTATTCGTTGCACCGCCGATCTATGTGAAAAGAGTCATTAGTGTCTCTAATAATCTCTAATCTCGTGGGGGGGGGTGGGTGGGTGTGTTGTGATTGAATAGCAATTCAAGCACATATCAAACACACTGATATTTAGAATTGATTTCTATCAATTCTTGGTAAGTCTCTAATACTTACGACAAACTATGAATGTGATATACGTGATTCTGTGACTTTTATAAATGTTTATTGGTAGGAGATGATTGAATAACAAATCAAGCATAAATCAAGTGCGTCGGGACCTAGAATTGATTTCCATCAATTTTTGGTTAGTCTTTAATACCCACGATAAATCTCGAATGTCTTATATGTATTCCAATAACTTTGATAAATGTTTATTGGTAGAAAGTGTTTTTATGCTTTTGTAGGGTGTTTTATGCAAAATATATTTTCCTAGATCTGATTGAAAATTTCAATTTATGCATATATAATAGTTAAATTATCCTATTGTTTGGTGGAAAATGGTAATTATTTCAATTGTCAATCTCAATCACTTCAACATTCACCACTTGCTTAAATGATTTTTTTCCATTGGACCCTTGCCAATGTGGTGTGACCCTCCATAGAGAGCCTCCACCACCAAGGTTCAATCCCTATGGCATGCATGGATTTGTGCAAATTTTCCAAGTCCCACCAATGTCCAATTGTGTGGGTGTTGTACCACCTATGTGTGGTCTCTCTCTTCCCATAAGTGGGAGTTGCGGTCCGGGCTGTGCTTGTAGAGCTCAATCTCGCCGGTCCCGGCAGTTGTTGTATAACCATCAAAAAAAAAAAAATAAATAAATTTTTTTTTTAATAATTTAATTATAAATTTGTCCTTAGTGAGGACATTTGTAACAAGCATTACTGTTGTTTGGAACGAGAATTATTTTATTTTATTTTATATTTTATTTTTAACTATAATATTATTCTTTATATTTTTATTTCAAACACTCAATTTCTGCTTTTCCCGATCTTAATTATCCAGCAGTAATGTATGGTTTATTTCTCTTCAAGAATTTTTTTTGGTTGGAATTATCATTACAATAAATGTATGAATCCAATTGCCATGAAATAGTCAATATTAACAATTAAGCATGGTATTAAGTGTATGATTATATCCTCAGTTGTCTATGTATGAATGAATGTATAATAGACAACCTCTAATTATATACTTTTTTTTTGTTGACAATAATGTAATTATATACTTCAAAACAATTTATACATTTTATAAAAATTATTATATATATTTATAAAAAAAAATCACATTTATAAATATTCTGTCAAAAAAAAATATTGAAAAATATCACTATACAAGACGGTCCATAACTAATTTTGTATTTGTATTGAAACTTATAATATAAGCACGAATTGAATGCCAATGGCAATATGCCATTTATAAATTAAGATTTTTTTTATAAAAAAAATATTATAATAATTTAGGGTTTGTGAGAGATGATATGATTTGAACCCACAACCTGATTATGTATGTGTGAGATGTATACCACTAAACTAACGACCAAACTTATCTTGTCTTATAAAAGGTAGATTTTCTCACTAAGTGTTTTTTTTTATAAATTGTAATGATGATATTAGCGATTTTTTTTTTTTTTTTTTTTGAACAGAACATACAAACAAACCGAAAGACAACCATTGCAACTGGAACCTAAACAGGTAAATCCAGTTGGACAGCAATTCTGACACAAGGAGGGAAATCCTCCATCCATAAACGGTCATCATCTTTCGTTAAAGCAAACTTAGCCAGTCCATGAGCGACACTATTGGCCACTCTGGGAACATGACTGACAGAGACAACATTACTAATAGAAATAAGAGCAGCAATCTCTGATAATATAACTCCACTGGGCGAGTCTAAATGGCTACCCTCTTTAATTCTATTCACCACCACTGCTGCATCCGACTCCAACAAACACGGACTGAGACCGCAATCTCTACTAAAAACCAGGGCTTTGTAAACTGCTAAAGTTTTAGCCATATTTGCCACAAAACAAACAGCCAAACTAATAGAACAAGAAGCAAGCACAAACCCCTCAAAATCTCTGATAACTACACCAATCCCAATCTTCCCTTCCACATCATCCACAGCAACGTCACAATTAATCTTGAAGCTATTCGAATCAGGAGGCCTCCAAGAATTTCTCACAATTCTGCCAATATCAGGAGACAGAACAAACTTCACCTCACTGTTATGAAACTCAGAGATGAAAAATTTACTCCAATGCACTACTACACCTAAATCCTGTTTAGGAGAGCCATGAATCACTAAATTTCTAAGAAACCAATTTCTCCACACAATAACACACAGCAATTCTAAATCTGCCACCTTCAGACGAGCAAAGCAATCCAACATAAGATCAAAAAAGTTGGAAATTGAACAATTGACCTGAATCTCGGTAAGGAGCCATTCCTGCCTAACAGTCCAGAATTTTCGACAACCTCAAAGGGCATGAAAAGTTGTCTCCCCTGGCTCGTTACATAGCGGACATCGATCAATCAACTGCACACCTCGATGAGCAAGGTTGTTCAACGTTGGAATCCAATTGAAACACGCCTTCTAAACAAAAACTTTGATCTTCAAAGGAATAGAAAGCTGCCATAAAGATTTCCACCACCCTTCCAGCCGAACATTAGAAGAGGAGCTAGGATGAGACTGAACAGATTTTACAAGCCTGTAACCACTATTAACCGTGAAAATACCACTATCTTCATAGTGCCAAATAACTTTGTTTGCAGCTCTGAACTCCCCCAACGGAATTTGAAGAATAGCTCTAGTATCCTCAACACTGAAAGACTCTTTAATAAGGGGAACATTCCAACCACCCGAAGGAGAAACCAACTGGTTTACATTAGCCTCCACTCCTAACACAGGGGGCGACAAAATTGAAAAAGTCGAAGTTCTAGGAATCCACTTATCTTTATAGATGCTAATCTCACTTCCACAACCCACTCTCCATCTCAAACCAGAAAGCAACAACTCCTTACCCCAATACAAACTTTTCTAGACGAAAGATGCCGATTGCTTTTTAGGAGCTGTAAGTAGATCACCATGAGGAAAGTAACAGCCTTTTAGGACTTTGGCTGCAAGAGACTCAGGGTTCTTCATAATTCTCCAACATTGTTTTGCTAATAAAGATTTGTTAAAAATCTCCAAATCCCTAAAGCCTAACCTACCATCCCTTTTAGACTCACAAAGACATAACCAAGTACACCAATGTATTTTATTCTCCTCCCCACTGTTGCCCCACCAAAACCTGGCACAAAGCCTATGCAATTCATTGATTAACCCCTTTGGAAGACGAAAGAGGCTCATCGCATAAGTGGGCACAGATTGAAGGACAGCCTTGATCAAAATTTCTTTCCCACCAACTGACATAAACCTTTCTCCCCATCCTCTAATTTTATTCCACACTCGATCCGCAATATCAGCAAACAACTTCCTTTTACTTCTGCCCGTAAAACATGGCAAATCCAAGTATTTTTCATGACATGCAACCACACTCACTCCTACAATCCTAGCCAATCGAGCACCTTCTGCAACTGACACTAACGGGCTCACGCATAACGCAGATTTATTAAAATTTACCACTTGTCCCGAAGCCTTTGCATAAGTGACCAGGATTCTCCTAATAGCTGTACAACTAGAATCATTAGCCTTAGCAAATAGAAGGCTATCATCAGCAAAAAATAAATGTATGATGATTGGCCCTCCTTTACTGCACTTAAAACCCTCTAAATCACCATTAACCTGAGCTGCCTCAAGCAGACTAGAAAAGCCCTCAACGCAAATCAGAAAAAAGGGAGGAAGACAGTGGATCCCCTTGTCTGAGACCCCTAGTTGGCTTGATGTAACCATAAACTTCACCATTCAAGATAAAGGAATAAGAAACTGAAGTAATGCATCTTAATACCAATTGAACCCATTTATCTGAAAATCTCATCCTACTCATCATCTTCCCCAAAAAACTTCATTCAACCCGATCGTATGTTTTGGACATATCCAATTTGACCGCCTTAATCTGTGCAAGCATTCAAACCCGACAATTGTATTATCCGAAATAATCCTGCCTGGAATAAAAGCACACTGAGAATTAGCAATCACCTTCCCAAGCACAAGTTGCAAACGATTCGTAATCACTTTGGCAACAATTTTATATATGACGTTACACAGACTAATGGGTCTGAACTCAGTAATGGACTTCGGAGGCTTACATTTCGGAATAAGTGAAATGATTGTGGCGTTTATACTATCCACCGAATCACCATCGTTCAAAATACCCAGGCATGCAGAAACAATCACAGACCCAATAATATTCCAAAATTTCTGATAGAAAAGTGCTGGAAGACCATCTTCTCCGGGAGCCTTCATAGGGCTCATATCAAAAAATGCTCTTCTGACCTCTTCAGCCACAAAAACAGAATCAAGAAAACAAACCTGCTGAGAATATAATCTGGTATGCACCCCACCAGTGATTTCACAGATATCTTCCTGCGACGGCTTGCTACTCGTATAAATCTTGTTGAAATATTGTGAGATAACCGCTTCCATTTCATTCTTCGACTCCACCCAAACACCCCTCTCATCGAGAATACCCTCAATTCTGTTTCGAGTCTTCCTAGCTGAAGCCTTCAAATGAAAAAACCGTGTATTCCTATCCCCATTTCTCAGCCAGTCTATTCTCACATGTTGCTTCCAATACCTCTCTTGCTTACTTAAAACATTGTCAAGTTGTTCCAGGATGGAAATAGCACGCCAAGAGGAAGGTTTGGCCGACTGACAAGCCTCCTTAAGAGCCTCTTCTTTCAGCTTAAACTCGCTCCTCATCTCCTTCCTTTTCTTACCGTTCCAAGACTCCAACAATCTACCACAAGACCTAATGTGACTAAGGACAGCCTGAATTCTATCATTCATGTGCTTAGGTTTCCATACTGATAAGACAATGTTCTTACATTCGTCTTCATCAGCCCAACACTCCTTAAAATAAAATCTCCTCCTTCTTAAATTTCTACCATTCACCAGCTGACTCAACATTGGCCTGGATTCCATAACTAACGGACGATGATCTGAACCCTAAAATTGGAGGTGCCGAATTTTATGATTAGGAAACAGACTCCTCCAATTATCGTTACACAAACCTATATCCAATCGTTCTAGAATCATAGCATCCCCCTCTCGTTTATTACTCAAAGTGAAAATCGGACCGGTAAAATCCATATCTGCCAAACCACTATCTTCCATAGCTTCTCTGAAATCTGTCATAGACTTCCAACTCTTCCTCACACCACCCACTTTCTCAGAATCGAATTGGATTTCATTGAAGTCACCCATACATAACCATGGAAGATTCGACAAACTAGCCAATCGACGAAGAAGAGTCCACGAGTGAACTCTTTGCGACTTTTCCGGGTGCCCATAAAAACCAGTAAAACGCCAGCTCGGACCACCATTCTGATTGATTTTGACATCAATATGAGCCTAAGAATAAGACAGCAGATCCACATTGACATTATTTGTCCATAAAAGGCACAACCCACCAGCTTTACCAACACAATTAACCACTAATTTTCCCTCAAAACCTAATTTCACACGCCATTTCTCTAACAACCCGTGACGACTTCTAGTTTCCAACAAAAAAAACTAAATTTGGTTTAACCTCCTGCTTGTATGATTGCAGGATATTGAACGTCCGAGAGTTTCCCAACCCGCGGGCGTTCCAGACGAATAGATTCATTGGACCCGGCGGGCCGATTGAGATCGATCTGCTGATAGATTTTTTTCTTCCACCATTGCTAAAACCCCTACCGAGGTAACCAAACCAACAGTACTAGAATCCACACCCTGCGTATAATTAATCCGAACCGTAGGACTCGATCCCTCTTTTCGGTTTGGACAATCTTCTGCCAAATCCCTATCATTTGGATCAACTGAAACTTTACCCTTCTTTTTAAAAGATTCTTCACTATCTTCTACCAAATAACCTCTTCGTTTACCGAAAACTTGCTCCACTTCGATCTTCTTTTCCCCTAATTCAACTGCCCTAATTTTCCTCACCCAATGTTTCTTACCAGATGCAAAATTGCATGGTTTCCTCAATTCACCCGACTTGTTTTTGGCAAAACTCACCGGTTCAAATCGATCTAAATTTGAGCTCCTAGAAGGCCCAGATTCAATTGGACAATCTTGCTTAGAATTACGGTCCAACATGCCCATTAGACCAATATCTTCCAGCTTGTCAATACCTATCTCCTTTTGACCCTCTACCTCAGACTTATCTTTTGGACACCTTATAACATCCTCTGATGGGCCTGACCCACTACTTTAAGCACCATCATTCAGCAAATTAGTGGGTAAGGTACTCTCCACTTGGTTCTCTTCAATAGCCGGCAAAGAACCCTCATGAAAAGTCTTACTTGCATTGATGGCATTAATGACATCTACATTAATTGCCATAATGCTAGCCGAATAACCTGAGTCTGTAGTCCCAAATTGCTTAACCCCATCAGTCATCTGAGTGTCTACCATCACCGCTTTCCCTGTATCTGCTGGCCCTGTTTCTCTTGCTTTGACCAATGTAGAATTGGATATCGACACTTCCTCACTTGTCCCCATGTTGCCGATATTGATTCCAAGCTGTTCTACGGTGGAGGATCTTCCTTTCTGCTCTCAAAAATAATTCTTCCGGAGACTGCCTGAAGCCTTCATCCAAGTACCAAAAAGGGGTTTAGACACCCCATTAACAACCGGAAAACTTTCTTCAACCAAGCATTCATTTGTTGTGTGACCAATCTTGCCACATTTAAAACAAATGTTTGGGAGTCTCTCATACCTCAAAAGCATAATTGTTTCCACTCCATCTCCCATAACGTCAACACGAAGACAGCGTTTCAGAGGTTTATCCAGATTGATTCGAACTCTGACTCTCATGAACTTTCCAATGCAATCCCCCGCTAAACCGCCATCTACTGTAATTACTTCACCAATCATCTCCCCTAAAAACCAATCGATTTCTCTAGTAGCACAAAGGATAGGTACTTGGTGTATCTGAACCCAGAAATCAGAATGATTAAAGGACATAGCTTCAATCATACCAGTCACTGCAGGTTCCTCCAACACTAGAAGAGCATTATCAAAGGTCCATGGAGCACCTGCTAGAACTTTTTGTCTGTCTTCTTTATCAGCAAAGTTGAAGGAAAAAATATTTCCTATCATTGACTCAATCTCCACACCCATCCTAACTTGCCAAATCCTCCCAATCACTCTCATAAAAGCCTCTCTATTTACCATCTTGTTGGTCAAAATTTTCCCAACTAAACTAGAGGATAATCGTAACATGGCTGCCGTCTTCAGACTGTCTTTCAACTTCCTCATTGGGCCCTCTCTCTCAATAAGAGACAAGGAGGCACACAGATCGGCTATACCTTCAGAATCCATACCGCTAACCAAACTCCAACCTCTTCCACCAGGACCCACGAACTAAACACCTCACACCTACTAGACTAAAAAACAACTAACTCAACAGACAAAACAGCACAAAGGACGAATAACACCAACAAAAGTAAAGGCTACAATCAATGAACCAACAACCTAAACGTAGAAAAGGACCAATGGAACAAACGAAACCAATCAACACCTGCTAAAAACTAGGATCACCAACGTAAGAGAAGAAAAAAACTAAGACTGACCAACTTACTCTTGCTCACTTTTTTAGAGAAAAAAGAGAAAAGACTTATGATGATATTAGCTGATATGGGAGAATATACTTGAAACCATGAAAATGGAAGTGACAACCCAACAATATCTACGTTTTTTTTTTCATTGCAACCTATCGAGTAATGATAGGCTGTCTAAAATATTTTTCTAAAATCATGCCTAAATGATGTGTTCTGTGAGTTGTCGAGATTATATTACTCACATCATAATCTTATGTTTTACAGAATATTGACAACTCACACGCCACATTATTTAGACAGGTTCCTATTTTAGTATAATTTAACTCATTTTGAATTGTACTTTCCTTACGATAAAATTTGTAATTAAGAATATTATTTAAAGTAATGCTACATTGCCCAAATCTGGTGCCCAAATGAGGTGGCAACACTCTAATCCATTCATTTAAATTGTATTAAATTTGTATGATTTAAATGAATAGATTAGAGTGTTGTCACGTCATTTGGGCACTAGATTTGGGCACCAAATTTGGATAATGTAGCATTATTCTATTATTTATACCAAAAAATGGCAGGTTTCACAAATGGAAGTGACAACCAAACAATATCAATTTTTTTTTCACTACAACCTCTTTTAGTATGATTTCACTCATTTTGAATTGTACTTTCCTTACAGAAAAATTTGTAATTAAGAATATTAATTATACCAAAAATGTCATGTTTCACAAAGACCTATAAATAAGAGGAGAAATGCTCGTATACCCTCACATAATCTAAATCAATAAATTACTACAAACGGATTGTGTTAATGGCATTTCATATGTTTTATAACTAAATATGAAGTATACGAAATGCCATTAACAACGATCTCTTTACAGATTTGATTTCAATTTTATAAGTGACAATCACCTCAAAGATCCAGGAAATTTAATTTTCGGGATCACTTTTTAGTTGTTGGATCAATCCAATAGCCAAGAAGAATGTTAAGATTTTTTTATTTATTTTAAAAAGAGAACACGCAACTCGAGGTGTTAGAAGTCATTTCAAGTCTAGTTAAGATCTCAACTAGACTCTGTGTGTGTGTGTGTGTGTGAGCTCGAGGTGTTATGTGTGTGTGTGTGTGTGTTAAAGTCTCATCTAGAATGTGTGTGTGTGTGTGTGTGTGAGCTCGAGGTGTTAGAAGTCATTTCAAGTCTAGTTAAAGTCTCAACTAGACTCTGTGTGTGTGTCTAGTTTTTGTCTTCGTGTGTGTGTGTGTGTGTGTGAAACTTCTAGTTTTTGTCTTCCGGTTTGTCTTCCGGCCAATTCTTTCATTAGCTTTCTTAGGGACAGTTTGGTATTGTTTTTGAGAAATTAAAATCAGCTTATTTTATAATTTTGACATAAAATGATGTTTGGTAAAACTTTCAAAAGTGATTAATTCATAATCTAGCAAGTTTTGACAGTGATTTTGAGGAGTAGGTGGGGGGTTACTTTTTGAAAGTGATTATAGAATAATCTATTTCAGCATTTAATGAATCTTTTAAAATATCATTATTATCCTTATGAAATCAAATTAAAATCATTTATATACCTTATTTCATCTTAAAATTAAAGATTCTAATTAAATATTGATTTAATTTATAAAACCTTTTAAGAATATTTTTATTATTCTTATGGATTTTTTTTTCTAATTTAAATATTTTACTTAAATATTGATTTAATATATATAATTAATGAAAAAAATAAAATGAGGTTCTTAAATCATGTCTATTTTAGTCATTGTAATTAATTTCAGCACTTTTGAAATAAAATCACCAAACATACGTATACTGCTTTTGAGTTATACAGTAGTTTTAAAAGTATAATTAACCAAACATCTACTGATTAACTTCACAGCTGATTATTCCTTTAGCACAGTTAACAGTGATTATTATAAAAGTTACAATAATACCAAACTGGCCATTACTCTAATTTCTACCCAATTCTTTCATTAGCTTTCTTACCCTAATTTCTAACTTTCTCTCTCTGTGTGTGTGAAACTTCTAGTTTTTGTCTTCCGGTTTGTCTTCCGGCCAATTCTTTCATTAGCTTTCTTACCCTAACTTCTAACTTTCTCTCTCTGTGTGTGTGAAACTTCTAGTTTTTGTCTTTCGGTTTGTCTTCCGGCCAATTCTTTCATTAGCTTTCTTACCCTAATTTCAAACTTTCTCTGTTTGTCTTCCGGCCAATTCTTTCATTACCTTTCTTACCCTAATTTCTAACTTTCTCTCTCTGTCAATTGTCTCGATAACTTTTTCACTCCTGTGTGTGTGTGTGTGTGAAACTTCTAGTTTTTGTCTTCCGGTTTGTCTTCCGGCCAATTCTTTCATTAGCTTTCTTACCCTAATTTCTAACTTTCTCTCTCTGTCAATTGTCTCGATAACTTTTTCACTCCAACTTCTAAAATTTTCTCTTCCAATTCTCTTAGCAACTTTTTCGCACTCTTGCTTTTAAAGTTCTTGAAAATTAATCTCTCTCTCTCTAAAGAATGACATAACATAGTAAGACTAAAAAAGATTGGGTGTAAAAATGAAGAAAATTGCATAGATAAATTTGGGAAAAAAGATAAGAGAGAGAAACCCAATAGAAAGAGAGAAGATAGAAAAACCTATTGAAGGAACCAAAACCTTTTTTCAATAAGAAAAACACATAGTAAATTTTTTATTAAAAAAAAAAAAAAATGGTTCTAATGAATCCCATGGACTAGCATAACTTCTTGATAACAAAAATAATAATTTAGAATTTACCTAGAATCAAAATTTATCGATTCAAAAATTCCCTATTCGATTTGATTTCTCTTGCTTGAATTTTCACTTGATGCTTTGCAACCAAGTCTTCCTTCCAATGATTCGCTATCTCTGGTCAACGAACAGTGAGTCATTGAAAGGAATACTTGGGTACAAATTATGCATCAAGTGAAAATTCAAGCAAGGAAATTCAAATCGAAAATTGGAATTTAGAATCGATAACGTTTGATACTAGGTAAAATCTAAACTTTTTTTGTTATCAAGAAGTTATGTGGGGTGATTTCCAACAACTTTAAAAGTAAGAGAGAGAAAGTTATTAAGATAATTGGAAGAGAGATAAAGTTAGAAGTTGGCGTGAGAAATTTATTGGGACAACCAGCAAAAAAGAAAGTTAGAAATGAGAGAGAGAGTTAACGAGAGAATTCGAAGACAATAAGAAGTTAGAAGTTGGAGAGAGAAACCAACAAATTTATTCGTTTCAATTTGTAGAAAATTTACATTAGCATGTAAAACTTAAACTAAAAACTAAAATCATTTTATATAATAAGAAAATAATTATAAAAATCTAATAAAAATACTATTAAATAATTCCACCTCCACTGCTGGAGATGAATTTTAGCGATCTAGGTTCTGATTGTGGAGTCTACTCCGAGTTCAGACTTCCACAATCTGGGAAGAAAGAATAAGGCCATTATATATATATATATATATATATATATATAGGTTCTTTCCTAAGGAATCTCTTATTTAAATTTCAGTGAATTAATGAATTTTTTTTTGTGGATGATAAGTTTAATAAAATCTACATATGAACAAAATTTGAGAAATTTTCGAGTACTAAAACTATTTTTCTTGATTTTTTTCTATATTTCATCCATTATTATAATGCTTTCATATTCAACAAAATCGGGATAAATAGTTCTAGTACTCGAAAAATTCTCAAATTTTGTTCATATGTAGATTTCATTGAACTTATCATCTATAAAAAAATCCATATCAAAATTCATTAAAATATACGTGTTTTCACCAAGATCTTTGCCGAAATTAAAATAAGTGATCTCTTAGAAGAGAATCACACACACACACACACACACACGCACATATATATATATAAGTGATTATCAGGTCAAGCATCCCTGATGAATGGAAAATTTTTGAGATACCTTGTTGGTCATTGGATCTGATCCTACGACAAATAACATATAACTTTAAAAAAAAATAAAAAAAAATAAATAAATAAAAAGCACATCAAATCATGCTGCCCAAGACAAAAGTCAAACATCTCTCTGTCTCTCTTTCTATGTTGTTTGTTCTCATCATCATCATCATCTCATTCTTTCTATCTTTGATTATGCTACAACATTTCAAAATAACAAAAAAAATTCTCTCAACCTATTTTTTCTTTTCTTTTTTTGAAACAAAACGAATCACAAACTTCATCAAAACAAAAGTAGAGAAGCAAGAAGAAGAACAAAAACTTGGTTGCAGCAAGATGCACCATGCATCTTCCATTGTGATGTTGTCACGTTAGCAAACTTGCTGAAGTAGTAACATCACAAT
The DNA here is from genome assembly GCA_030490815.1 of Acer saccharum. NCBI lineage: Eukaryota > Viridiplantae > Streptophyta > Magnoliopsida > Sapindales > Sapindaceae > Acer > Acer saccharum. The sequence goes on from CM059873.1 coordinate 8,536,840, forward strand.
GGAGGGTTGCATGGTGCATCAGATGCACCCAAGAACTTCTCACGGAGAAGAAGAAAAAGAAAGTGAGAGAGAGAGAGAGTCTGACATTTGATAGGTTTAGGCGGTGTGCATCAGACTTTTGTTTGACCCATTTTTTTTACCATTGGATCAGAAAGGTATCTTGGAAATTTCTCATAATAGACTTCTCACCAGTGTTCTAGTATGTGGCCTAGGCGGCTGACTAAGGATTAACGGGTGCCGGCCGTTGCAACTAGGCCTTATACGCCCTTTCTAGGCGGCTGGCCGACTAGTCGCTGACTAATCAGCCACCTACGTCGAATTCCAAAGCCAATTAATCGGCATAATCAGTTAAAAAAAAATTGTGAATTGTGTGAGACTTGAGAATGTAATTGGATTTTCAACAAAATCCTACACACTTTCCATTTCTTCTTCTTCTTCTACCCTTACGCAGCATAAGAAAAAATGGACCAGGATTCAACAAATTGAACTCGACCCACCACCGCAAACACACTTCACTTTCTAGGACTCGTGGCGGTTACAACATTTTCGCAGACTAACCCTGAAAATTGACCTTACCGGAGACAAACCCACCAACACAAGACACTTTTTTTGAATCGAAATTGAACAAAAACGATTCTAGGGTTAGGTTTTTTAGACATGGATAGATTCAGATCGAAGAGAAACTACTATTACGACAATCAGGACTACGACGGAGAGTCACCGATCTCCGTCGGCAGGACCAAGCCCAGGTACAACAACAACAACAACAGCCACCACTACCTGTCTAGGAATAGCTACTGTTACCACCACCGCGAGAGCCCCACAACGGCGGCGTGAACAATCCCAATAACAGTAACAGAAGATTAAGAAGAAGATGATGAAGATGAGTATTGAGTTGCAGAGAGAAATGGAGAAAGAAAATGAGTTGATGAGTAAAGAGTCTGTTGAAATGGGGATTGATCGAGAAGAAGAGTTTATAAGACCAATAATAAAGTAAAAAGAAAAAATAATAATTGATAAAGTCAGATGGTGTGAGGTTGTGAGCCACAAGTGATGGTGATTGATGAGAGGATGGGTCACAAAATGATAGTGGGTGTCTTGTGATGTGCACCACGGCACCAAGACCAAGAGAAAAAAAAATCTCTGCCTAGGCAATCTAGGCATTAGGCGTCGGTCCACCGTATGACTAGCTCTTAGCGTATACTAGAAAAATGCTTCTCACAAACAAACTCTCTTACATAAATCTTATGTCCAACATAACATTATGAAATTTAATGAGATCTTTTGCATGAATGATAAAAAGTATGAAATATACTTATGGGAAAATTTTCAAAAAATTTTGAATTCGGGAATTATGAAATATATTTGTTTTGCTTAAAAAATTTAGAAACAGTAGTTTCCAAATTCAAAAAAAAAATTCCATAAAAATTTTGAAACTTTTTCCGTAAGTATATTTCATTTTTCTTATTATCTTGCAAAAGACCTCATAAAAATTTATTAAATTTTATCATGTTATGAATGGTTTGGATAGAAGATTTATGTAAGGGGATCTGTATATAAGAAGTCTCATAAATATATATATATATATATATATATGATCGGACTTTTACAAGTACCAAAATTCTACACTTTGAATACACAAATCGAATGAGATGTATAATGGCAAGCGGGATCATTCCTCAGGGAAAGGGAGGATATTTGGCTATAACTAAGCTATGTACACTAATCTATAGTACATGCGGAAAAGTAAAATTCATTTTTGGGTCTGGAATTTGTTTTAACAACTAAACCAAGTGAAATTAATCAATCTAAAACAAGTAATGTAAATGAAAGGTGTGATATATGATGGTGGGTATAAGGGAATTGAGTTGACAACTAAAAGATTTCCTAATTTAATGAACTAGTCCAATTAAACACTTTCATCCTACTCAAGGGTTGTTCTTAAATTGATTTAACTCATTAATGTGTAGATTCAAACCTTGACTCAAGTAAGCCCTACTATGAGTCTTGGCAAGAGTATAAGTTCAAGCTCCTACTCAAGTGAACCCCACTATAAGTATTAGCCCAAACAATATTCTTAAGAACAAATTAAAGGTCTTGTACCATATAACACATGCATGCATAAATATTCAATTTCATATATGCTAAAGATTGGAGAATGAGTTGAAAGCCCTTCAAACCCTAAACCACAACCTTTATATGTGAATCATTTTACAAGCAGCTAAATTGAACCCCAATATTAACAAGTAAAGTAAAATGGCAACTTCAAGGCAATGAAATTAAAATATATCAAGAGAGGATTTGATAAATATATGACTAGTTCAAATACATGGGAGTATCACATAAGTTGTCTCATCAATTCCCCAATAAAAAGGGTTTAGTTACACATAATGGAAATAAAAATGAAAAGAGCAAAGTTGTAGAGAAAACCCATAAAAGCCTTCACAAGTCTTCTTGTTCCTTGAATGTGCATGAGATTCCCTTGACCTTGGTGAATATTTTCTTCTCTCTTCAATTAATTTCCAAGATGAGATGGAAAGATGTTGGTGGAATTGATTAATGGTGGAGATGTGGAGTAATAGAAGGTTAGAGAGAGGTTAGGGTTTTATGAATGGTGGGGGATTCCTAAGAGAAGGAGAAAAGGGGATATATATATGTGGTCCCATGAGATAGGATTGAAATCTTGGTGCTGCTGACGTGGCGCATGATCGACGGTTTTAAAGGGCGGCTAGGCCGCCGAATGGAAATTGGAGCTACTGGAATGAATCAGCGGGCGAGTTCTGGCCACCGTTTGGACCTGATGCTTGGTGGAAAACGGCGGTTTCCATCTGCGGCCAAGCCACCGAATGGAACCGCCGATTGCTTCTTTTCTTGTTAAATGACCGTTTTACCCCCAAATGCTCTCTTTTCGCCGCTTTTAGCCCAAAATCACTGAATTCCTTCATTCTTCAACCCAGAATCCAAAAAGTACCTGTACCATCAACATCGAGCCATAAATTTCATGAATTTACTCGAAAGTTAATCATAAGTATCCAAAATAAGGGGTGAATTTCTATATATGTAATGGCTCAATCAATATATATATATATATATATATATATATGGTCCACACATTGATGAAATCATATCGATTTGTATGAATTTTTTTGTGGATGATAAGTTCATTGAAATATACCTATAAATATTGAGAATTTTTTAAGCACTAGAATTATTTATCCTGATTTTGTTAAATATAAAGGCATCAGAAAAATGGGAGATATATAGGAAAATTCAAAAAACTAGTTCTAGTGCTTGAAAGATCCCCAAATTTTATTTATAGGTATATTTCAATGAAATTATCATCCACAAAAAAATTCATATCAAAATTCAAACAAATCGATGTGATTTCATCAAGGTGTGGACCGAAATTAAAGTAAGGGATTCCCCACTTGAAAGTTACTATATATATATATATATAATCATTTTCATTTTTCATGATTTTAATTATTTTGTGTTATTTCAAAGATATTTGTTGGGTTTGACAAGATGAGGTGGATTTAGAGTTCATTTGGAAGAGTTTCTTTAAGTAGATCTTTTAGGAGTAGATTTTTTAAAATAGACCTTCTACGAGTATAGCTTTTAATGGAAAGATGTTGGTCGTTTGGTTGTCAATTAGAAAAAAGCTTTTTAAAATGGTAGGATTACCAAAATATTCAAAAACTACTTTAAATGATAGGGTTATATTAGACATTTTAGTGTAATTAAAAAAGCTTAAAAAGATCTACTTGAAAAAGCCTAAAATTTGAGCTTCTCCAAGTAGACGTAAAACAGTTTTTTTAATCATCCAAAAGCTCTACTGAATAACAATCAAATGACACAATTTTTTTTTAAAAGAGCTTTTTTAATTAAAAAAGCTCTTTTAGCCGGTAAAGAAGCTCTTCCAAATGGGCACTTAATGGTTTGTCCCTCACACATACACTATGAGATTGTGGGTTTGGGTTTGAGTCTGCCCCCCTCCTCCCAATCCTGATTTATTCTAATATTTCAAATATATATATATATATATATATATATATATATATATTTAGGGATGAATTGAAACCTTTTTTTTATGTATGAAGGTTATTTTCTTCTTCTTCTCTAAGAAAAAAAGACATCATTTGGTCCTAGAATTATATAAAGTGTCCATACCAAAAAAAAACAGAAGAAAAAAAAAAGAATTATATAAAGTGAATATATAATGAGTTAGGTTAAAGCAATATAAATTTGTGATTTGATTTTTTGAGACAATTGTTGAATTTGAATGTATTTACAATTCTTGAATTAAGACCACATGGGTTGTTGGATGTTGAAGTCAAAAAATTAAGTCACAAATTTAAGTTGGTTTAGTCATCCATATATAATACACATGCATGGTAGCTAGAGGTGACCATGGTTCGGTTCGAACCAGAACCGTGGGCTAAAGAACCAAATCGGAACCTAAACTGGGACCTATAAGGTTCCAGTTTTTCGGTTTTGGTTCTAAATATTTTGGAACTAGCGGTTCCAGATTGGTTCCTTTTTTTTAATTATTTTTTTTTCTAACCGTTGGGCCTCCAATGATCAATTTTTATTTATTTATTTATTTATTTCAAACCCTTTTCTTGTAAATACCCCCCTCCCATTTCATTTCTCCTCACTTCAATTCTCTCACAATTATTCAAAAAAAAAATTTATTGCAATTAAATCGCAATTACATTTTTTCTACTCAATTCAAATTCATTTCCAACAATTTTTTCAATTTTTATATTAGTTTTTCATATATATATATATATATATATATATATATATATATATACAGTCTTTCTATTATCAGTTCGAACTGACAAAAGTTATATCAGTTCCTTGTATGTGGGCCACTGGATTTAAATACTTTGACTGACAAGTGCATATAGCCAAGTCAAAGTATTTAAATCCAGTGGCTCACATGCAAGGAACTGATATAACTTTTGTCAGTTCGAACTGATAATAGAATTTCTGTATATATATATATATATATAATTTTAATTTCTGGTTACCCAATAAACTGATTTAACATGTTTTTTAATTTTTCTAATAATTATTCTTTTAATTTATAATTTTAGATTTTTTTTTAAAAAAAGGTTTGAAACCGGAACCGGATGAACCGAAACCGACCTAATCCTATTGTTATATCTTACCCAATCTAATCCAATTATGAATTAAATTTGTTACAATTTGCGATCTGTAACCTAAAAACTTAAATTCAATTTGATTGATTGTAAAAAAAACTTTTATTATATTTTAATCCTATCAAACTAAATTATTCTTAAAAAAAAAAAAAAACTAGACTGTTCTTAATATATAGAAATTAAAATATCCATAAATGTAACAAAACAAAGTAATTATAAACTATAAACATGTCCCGATATTTTATCAAAATAAAAACATAACTGTTAATACTTGAATATTTAATAATCAAGTCATAACAAAAACAAATTTAAACATAATCAACAAAGAGCGGGTAAGTTCATTTACTATTAGACAACATAATAGTTAAGAGCATCTTCAAGGGATCTGAAAAACCACATCTCTTAGCTTAATTAAGAGAGGAGTTGCATTTTTACAGCTCAAAGAGATCCTTTAATGACTCCCTTAATAAGACTCTTGTGGAGCTCACTCCCTTAAATAAAGAGTGGCTTCAACCTCTCTTAATTATGTGGGCTCCACATATAAGTGAAGAATATAGTTTAGTGAACATATAAAATAATAATAATAATAAATAAGTGGACTCCACATAAAATAATAACAAAAATTTATAAATGGACCATTTCAAGGAGTATAATTGGAACACAAAACCCCTTAATGACCCCTACAACAACATCCAACCTTAAATACGGGGGTCTCCGAGGGATATCCTTGGAGATGCTCTTAGTCATCTAATGAAAACTCTTAAATCATACCTAACATTTTTGCAAAATAATGAATTAACATATTGTTAAATGAAATCATTTATAGAAAATTCAATATAATTAATAATAATAACCACAAATGCAGAATTATATATATATTTTTTTTAAGGAAAAAAAAAAAACAAAACTAATGTTTGAATCGTTAATCTTTTGCCAATGAATAAAAAATAGGCTAATTGGTACTAATTCCCCTTGAACTCTTCCAAAATATGCACTATGCCCCTATACCTTTTTTTTCGTCATTAAACCCTCTGAACTCTCGTTTTTTTTGGCAAACACTTGGGTTTTTGCACCATGTAAGGGGCATCTACAGTTGGCATTTATAAATTTGTGAGAGTTTAGAGGGTTAGTAGCGAAAAAAATAAATATATGGGGACAAAGTGTATATTTTGGAAGAGTTCAAGGGATATTAGAGAGAATTAGCTTCAAAAATATATTAAAGTAAATATATTGGCTTTATATATTTTCGTGGATCAACGGATTCTACAGATTTTCATGTAGAAATCCATCCTGCAATTCAATCCAATCGCATCCTTAGATCCGATTGATCCAATAGTTTGGATCGGTTCCAATAAATCAATTTATTGGATATGATCCAATAGATTGGATATTAGATCATGTACACCCCTAACTGTTGTTTGAGACAGTGTCAGATAATGCAAGGCACAAGCACAAACACAAACACGGAAAAAAAAAACCAATATAACCATACCATTGAATGGCAAAAACTACCAAGACAACAAAATATTTCCTCGGTAAATCATTCTTGTACAATAAAGAGTTGTTGATACATCACATGGACTGTCCCACAAAGTATATAATCCTCCACAAATCAATCAGGGTCGCTCGCTTCTTATAGTTTGGGCAATGAGAAAGCACGTGGTACGATCAACTGAGATTCGTGTTTACATGAGCTAAATACAAAATGGGAATCTAATCTTTCTACCCTAGTTTCCCATATAAATGTTACATTACATTCTCTGTTGAAACCCCACCATGTACAATCTCTCATATTTCCAACTACATGACAAGCCTTGAGAGGAGGGTGACCTTGGGCTGTGGCTGAGAGAGCATAAAAATTTAAATGTTTGAGTATTATAATTACAAGGCTCCCGGCTCTCTCCGCCTCATCAGCAAAACCAAGAATATAGTCTACCTCTTCTAAATGATGCTATCATCTATTGACACGACTAATTATATACCGTCCTTTTTCTAGATCATAAATTGTCTTCAATTGAGGTTTTCTCCACTTTGAAATAGACCATGCTAAAAACATCAATAATATTGAAATGGCTATTAAAGATAAAAGCGTTGGTGAGTCATCACTGAAAAGGGACGCAATCCAGCCATGGTGCTGTACATCCAACTCAGTAGAGCTATGCAAGATGAAAGCTCCCAATGCCCAATCAAGTGGGATATTTCTCACCTGATTAGCAAACCTGATCCTGTCCAAGAGTAATTGCAGTCAATAAGATTTGACCAACTTCACACACACACACACAACAGAGATTCCCCATACAATAATTGTGAACAGATTTACGGAGTTTGACGTATTTGGGACTAAAATGATAAACTTCAGTCAAAGTGGTAAATGCCATCTACATTGAAGAATGAACCTCAGGTTGGCAGATAAGTTAAAAATGGTACCTTTCATCATCCAAAGAAATTCCAAGACTGTCATGAAGTAAAGCCACAATATATGCTGAAGAGAAGCAATAGCGCTGCAGATCTTCATCGTCAAGCGACTGATGTTTCTTCCTCAATTTGAACCAATCCTCTCCACAGAATTGTTGTCCAGCCACAAGCATGCCAGAAAGAAATGCCCTTTGGTGCAACCCAAAGAACTAATCATGCAGAAGAGGAAATAAGCAAAAGTCAAAAAGGCTTAAGAGAAGATGGAAAAGTAAGCATTTTGTATCTGGTCATAGGGAGGCCCATTCCTTTCTTCTGAATGGACCTATGTAAGGACATTTAAACCAGAAATATATAACGCGGCCAAAATTGTCCATCTATTGAAAATCTAGATGAATACCTTTGATGTATGGAAGAAATTTTCAGTGGCCAAAAATCTCCCGTGAAGCTTAGGCATGAAAACAGATCCCAAATAGCAATTGTGGTAAGAGCATTTCTCTGCAGCACAGAAGGATAACTGTCAGAACTGCTGCAGAAAAGAAATGAAAGGAAACTATATGATATTGATAATCTGGAAAAAAAAAATATAACCTTTCCCTTTCTGTAATAGCATCAGTGCAGCAGATCTGCACTCTGAAAAGTTTCCCTTTGCTTGAAGAGTGGATAAATATTTATTCTTCTCGGCCAAAGAACCTGGAGAGAGCTTCGACAATTCAATCTCATGAGAGTAACCTTTAGGCGAACAAGGATCTACATGTAGTCCCTTTTGCAGAGACTCTGCAGCTGCAATAGTAGAGATAATGTAATAGAATATCAATTTCTTCTAAATAAGAAATGTTATGCAATAATTTCCATACTCTCTCAACCAAAGATAGGGTCCTACAGTCATAGAATGAAACATTTAACTTGATAGCTATAAATGTTCCATTGGATAGAAACATTTAATTTGTTTAGCATGACTGCAAAATATGATGTCAGACAATAGTGGCAGTCTAACCATGCCAACTTCCTAAGAATCACAACAGCCAATAACAGGAGTTTGAATCCCTCCATCACGAGATTGAATTTTATTGGTCTTGCATGTAAGGGGGTATATTAGAATACTATATACAATTTTTGGCTCTCACCTATAAGCTTAAATTTTTGGGTCTAGCATTACTAACAGCGACAACATTGCAGGACGAATAAAGATGAAGTACAACTCAGCATGAGTTTAAGACTCCAAGTTCAAGGCAAGGAAACAACTTAAAAAACATTTCCATAAGTTCTACAAATAAAGAAGTTAAGAAGAAACCCAAAAACCATGTGTACTTGCCTGAATCAATGTCTCCTGAAGTGAGTGACTCCCTCAAGGATTCTAATGCAACATTCTGCAAAACCACACGAGTAAAAACTTGTAATGAGTAAATTGATAGTGCCTTACGTAAAAAACATTTAAAAACTATATAGCAATCTGAACAATAAAACTGAAAGTAGCCGAATTCACAAAAACAGTCTTAAGCGATTTATAAATTGTTAAAAATGAAATTGAATGCAGAAACTCATACTTCTACTTTGCAGATCAGAATGATATTATTGTGCATGATTGTCTACGGCTGCTAGAAAAGATGTAACATGTAACCTAACGGTCCTAACTGGAACCTTGCAACTCCCTTGTTCAATGAATTCATTCAATTAGAAAGAACCCCAAATCTTTTTAACACAAATGAATTCATCTTAGCATTAAATCTGTTCCCTTCGCATAAATAATTTCTCAAACTTTCATGGCAGTCACACAGGACAACACTTGTTGAGCAAGTTACGTTATCACACTTACAAACAATGTTCTGGAAGAAAAAGCTTAAACAGGCAGGAGTTATGTACAAACGGATAAAATATGCAAAAATAGCATTATTGGTGTGGCACCAAAGGCTTGATTCGTGCCAACCTGCCAAAATCAAACAAAATATAATACAGCACCAACTAGATACATTGTCGGTTGACCAAAGAAGACTACAACAGACATTTTGTTTTTCTTTTTGATAGAAAACAAGAAGTAATAAAGAAAAAAATATATTATACTTCCAAAAGAACCTAAGTAATACAAATGATGGTTACCTGGCCAAAATGAAGAAAACTGTGGCTGTAGAGATTGTAAGTGATATTCCCAAATTTAATAGAACGCGAAAACTCAAGAGGCATAGGCTCATTTGAAACAAAGGTTATCTGAAACAAAAGCACACTGGTTATTTTAAATGACGCATCATATTATGTTGCACTTAAAACAGCACTTATTTTAGAAGAACCAACACAAATGGTTCTGCATTAGTTGCAAACACTCACTTTTTTTGAATCAATTAACAGATTTTTGGATATCAAAACATTCATGATCTCCTTATACTTCTGTCCAAAATTATATTTTAAAGATTTCGCCAAATTATATCTTTTTTATAAAGACAGCAAAGTGGCCAGATTTCAGAACCTCTCATAGGTCAGTGACTCTCCATTGACAATTTGGAAGGTCGCATTAAATGCAATTTTCTAGCTGGGAAACTACAAATATTTTCGAGCAAAGGACCATGAACAGAATTCCAGTTTATTGAAAGAATTTAAAGAAAGCAACAGGAAAAAACTAAACCTGAGCAGAGGCACCCCCAAGTTCAATGATCCCAGTTGTCTGCAGAGGGTCACCCCCAAGAGTACCAAGTGCATAGTTTGCAACAACCCAAGCATACACACCTTCATCAGAGCCTAAAACAGACATAAGTATCCAACATTCAGCTAGTTAACAATTCAAAAAGCACAATATCACTATGTTAAAAATTCAGCTACTTATCACTAAGTTTATATTTATAATTCTAACAGACAACTTCTAATAAAACCACCTAAGTTGCGGTTCAAGTGTGACAAATGGTGGGTGTTTCCATTTAGGTGCTTGTCAATATCACTAAAAAAAAATGTCTTGTCAATACTCAATAACAACAAAAATAATATCATATAACAGCAGTTAACTTACCAGTAATGACAGTTGCCCATTCATCACGGAAGCTAAAGCCAGAGTTTCTAAGAAAACGCCTGCAAGAATCCAAAATGTTTCCTTGAAGCTTGGAATCCAACAACCTCAACCCTGCCGTCGCCATTAACCTAATTTCAGTTTTATCCCAAAACTCCAAAGGCACTTTTCTCTTAGCAAATTCCACGAGCTCTCTCAACGAATCCCCTGCATTTTCAGGGCTCTCCGCAAACGAAGACAACCCAGGATTCACCCTCGTGCTTCCCAACTCGAAATCGAACTCATTGCGTCCAGGCCAGTAACCGAAAACGTGTATTCTGGTGCCGGTGCTCCCTCCGTCAATAACGACGCCGTATCGTAAAGAACCGTCGTTGACGTGAGCCTTGGAGGCGTGGAAGAAGAGATAGTAACAGGAGAAGAGAGCGATGAGAGCGGCGGTTGATGCGACGGTGAGGGTTAAGACGAGGTTGGATTTGGCATGCTTGGATGGGCGAGAAAAGAGGTTGGTGGATCTAGTGGCGGGTCGGATCGGGAACTTGATTGGATCCATGGCGTCCGGTTCGGAGCAGGGGCGTGTACGGGCATGCGATCTTCGCATCAAAGATGGAGATGTTTTTTGAGTGTGGTTAATAGAATCATATAAACACAATTCAATTAATTATCTTCAGAGATAAACAATAATAATAATAATTATTATTAATACATAATTAGGGTGGGTTTAGAGAGAGAGAGGGAGGCTGTGGTGAAGGAATCGCCCTCTCTCTCTTTGTTATGGCGGATCTGGCAAATACGAAGTGGAGGAGGAGAAGAAGAAGAAGATGGTTTTGTATAATTTAAAAAATTAATTACCTCTTTAAACTTTTTTTAATTTTTTTAATTTTTAATTTTTTTATTTTTTTTATTCCGTATCGTGTCTGAGAATTTGATTTCAACTGTTTCTATTTTTAATGGTTTTTAAAAGATACTGAAATTATTATTTTCAATAACTTACATATAAAAACAAGGAAAATCACGTTATGAAATACATAATTAAGGATAATGCTACTTTATCTAAATCTAGCTCAAATTTGGTATTCAAATGATTGGGTAATACTCTAATCCATTCATTTAAATCATGCAAATCTAATACAATTTATATGAATGAATTATAATGTTGTCACATCATTTGTGTACCAGATTTGGACATATATCAAATTTGGGCAAAGTAACATTATTGTATAATTAAATTTGTAAAAAAAATATATAGATATTTTGACATTAATTATATATATATATATATATTTTTTTTTTTGTGGACACTATCTATCCACTGAACTGCTAATTTATGAGTCATTTGCCTAAGCTCCAAACTCGTTCATCTATCAGTTGAGCTATGCCCCTAAGGGTGACATTAATTATAGTCAAACGATTTATTTTAACCATTCCAAAAAAAGAGATGTTATTGACAATTAAATATCATTTTACAACGCACGGGGTTTGGGGAGCTCTCGTGTGTTCAACTCCCTGCTCTTCCAGAAGCAGGAGATTAATCCGGATTTGTTGTTCCTTATGGAAAGAAAAACGGATCATGTTAGGTTGGAGTTATTGCGTGTGAAGCTCGGTTTTGTGGGTAAGCTAGTGGTGAATTGTGTAGGGAAATCTGGTGGGCTGTGCTTATTTGGGCGGCGAAGATACAAGTGGTTCTTTTGAGCTATTATGTGGATCATATTGACGTTCGTGTAGATTCTTTTGATAATAATTGGTGGAGGCTTACAGGCTTTTATGGCAACCTGGATTCGTCTCAGCGTGTTCACTCATGGAAGCTTCTGAATCGATTGGCGGGGATGTCGTCGTTACTGTGGATATGTCTGGGAGATTTTAATGAGATATTGGATATGTCTGAGAAGTTGGGAGGGAATTATAAGAGTGGTAAACTTATAGCTGATTTTTGTGAAAGTCTGGATGAATGCGGCTTAGAGTATTTGGGCTTTGTTGGCTCGCCATTTACATGGTGTAATAAAAGAGAAGGTGAGGCAATGATTCAAGAGAGGCTTTATAGGTGCGTTGGTAATGTGGAGTGGAAATCTTTATTTCCAAATTTTAAAGTTTCCCATCTTGATTATTGGCGGTTTGATCACCGGCTGATAGTTCTTGAATTCTCAAATTGCTCGGTTTTAAGTGGGGAGGTTAGAAGGAAAAAACGTTTCCACATTGAGGAGTGTAGAGATTTGGTTTGGAGTGTATGGAAGGATAGTGATGGGTGTAATGCTGTTGAGGTGGTTCTTGGAAATATTAAGGCGTGTGGGAATAGTTTAGAGGTTTGGAACAGGCTGAGTAGAAGGAGACTTAAAGAGGGTATCATTAATAAAAAGATGGAGCTGCATGAAGCCAATTCTTTTATTAGGCCGGATTCTTAGAAGAAAATTCGTGAGATTGAATCTCAGTTGGATGGAGCTTTGGAGACTAAGGAAAGGTATTAGAGACAGAGATCTCGGTTTGAATGGCTTAAATGTGGAGATCGTAACCACGTTTCTTTCACATGAAGACTTCTGTTAGGAAAACTCATAACAAGATTGAAGGGCTGTTAGGGAGGACGGTGTGTGGCAAAACTCTAAAAGAGGTATGGAAAATATTGTTTCTGAGTATTTTAGAAATATTTTCAATTCTAGCACCCCCTCTGTTACTGATATGGATCGAATTTTGGGTGGTGTTAGTCCAAAGCTTTCTACCCCTTTGAGTAGTTTTCTTGATTCAACTTTTACAGAAGGTGAGATTAAGAAGGCTGTGTTTGAGATGGGTGCAATAAAGGCTCCTGGGAGGGATGGACTTCCAGCCTTATTTTATCAAAAATATTGGGATAGAGTGGGTTTGAGTGTAGTAAAAGCATGTTTATGCTGTCTTAATGATGGGGATTCGATGGAGAGGTTTAATGATACTCTAATTACTCTTATTCCTAAGAAAAAAGTAACGATTAAAATGACTGATTTTAGGCCAATCAGTCTTTGTAATGTAATTTACAAGATTATTGCCAAATCGATTATTAACCGGTTCCAACAGATTCTTGATGGGGTTATCTCTGAGGAGCAGAGTGCTTTTATCCCAGGTAGAATGATCTCAGATAACATTATGGTTGGTTTCGAATGTTTACATAGAATTAAGAGACGGAAAAGAAAGCGGGGTTTCATGGCGGTTAAGTTGGATATGTCAAAGGCATATGATCGGGTGGAATAGTGTTTTGTCCAAAGGATGATGGAGAAATTGGGCTTTTCGGTTAGATGGACCAACCTTATTTTGAACTGCATAAAGTCTGCTTCTTATTCCTTTATGTTGAATGGAGATATTTATGGCGACATTAAGCCAACGTGTGGGTTGTGCCAGGGTGATCCACTCTCTCCCTATTTGTTTATTATATGCACGGAAGGTTTTTCTAGTCTTGTTCATGAGGAAGTAAAGATGGGATCATTACAAGGCTTCAAGTGCACCCGTGGGGGTCCAACAATTTCCCATCTTTTTTTCACTGACGACAATCTATTGTTTGCCAAAGCTACTGAGTCTAATTGTGATTCGATTAGGAGAATTTTAGATGCTTATGCTAAAGCTTTGAGTCAAAGAATTAATTTCAATAAGTCGGCTTTATGTGTAAGTCCCTCTATTTCTTCTGTTGAAGTTGCTCGGTTGGCCATGATTGTTGGTATTGGAGTAGTGGAATGTAATGAAAGGTATTTAGGGCTGCCTTGTGTTACGAGAAGGAAGAAAAGGGAAATTTTTTCAAATATTACGAGTAGAGTTTGGGATAAAATTAAAGGGTGGCGGGATAAGTTCTTATCAACAGGTGGGAAAGAAGTTTTGATAAAGGCTGTTATACAATCCATTCCCACTTATGCAATGAGTTTGTTTCAGCTCCCAAAATCCCTTTTGAATGAGATCTACCACCTCTGTGCATGGTTTTGGTGGGGTAGTAAAGGAACATCCAGAAAGATTCACTGGTGCACTTGGGCTTGGTTATGTGAAGCCAAAGCCAAAGCCAAAGCCAAATGAGGGTTGGGGTTTAGGGATTTGGAATCCTTTAATAAAGCTCTTCTTGTCAATCAGTGTTGGCGGCTGATGAAGAAGGAAGATTCCCTTGCAGCCCGTGTGCTAAAGGCGTGTTACTTTCCAGACGTAGATTTTATCAATGCTGAATCAAAGTCTACAGCTTCTTTTTTGTGGAAAAGTTTGTTATGGGGTAAGGAAATTATTATTGCGGGTACTCGTTGGAGAGTGGGGGATGGGGAAAAATCCGTATATATAAAGATAGATGGATCCCGAGGCCTACCACGTTCAAGCCTCTTTCCCTTCATTTTCTAGGTGAAAACACCACTGTGAATAGCTTATTTACGCCCTCTGGTAGTTGGAATGTGGATCTTGTTAGAAGTGTTTTTTGTGAAGATGATATGACAGCAATTTTGAGTATTCCTATAGGCAGAAATAGAGTACATGATTCTCTTCAATGTCACTATGATCAAAAAGGTGTTTATTCAGCTAAGAGTGGTTATTGGTTGGACCGAGCCATGTTAGCTGATCCTAGTCCTTCATAGTCTGATTCTTTCTCGGCTTCCTCTGTTGCCTAGTGGAAGGCTTTGTGGAAGCTACATATTCCCTCAAAGGTTAAGCTTTTTGTTTGGAAAGCTTGTAATGATATGTTGCCCACTTTTGAGTGTTTAAGGCGTAGGAAAATTCCTGCAGAAGCTTTATGTCCTCTTTGCAAATGTAAAAGTGAGACAATTCTTCATGGCCTTTGGAGTTGTAGCAAGTTGAAGAAATTATGTGCTGGTTGGGACTTCAAGCTGTCGGATGTTCATAAAGGCAAATCTCAGTTTTTTGATTTTTTGTTGGAATGCTTTTTCTCGTTTGCATGTGGAGGAGTTGGGCATTTTCTACGTTTGTCTGTGGAAGGCGTGGTCTATGAGGAATGAGGATGTCCATAATTGCTACTTTGACAGGGCTGTTGTCATTGTTGATTGGGCTCGCTGTTACATTGGTGAATATCACAATGCGGGTCGGGTTGACAGATTACCGATACAATCAGTTGTTCATAGTCCCATTTGGAAGCCACTGGAGCCAGGTATGTACAAAGTGAATTGTGATGCTGCCATTTATGCAGCTAGTCGGCTGGTGGGTTTTGGTTTAGTGATTAGGGATTGGGAAGGTTTTGTTATGGCCTCTAGTTCTCAAAATTTTGTTGCCACTTTCTCTCCCCAAATAGCTGAAGCATGGGCTTCAGCGTGGGCTCCAGTTTGCAGTTGATACAGGGTTATTTCCTTGCAAGATTGAGTTAGATGCTGCTGTTGTTGTTGGGTGGATTAATGGCGAAAAGTCTCTTCATTCTGAGATTAGAATTGTTATTTCTGAGATCCAGAACCAGTTGGTGTTGGCGCGTTGCGTTTCGGTTAATTTCGTCCCTTGAAAGGCTAATCGGGTTGCCCATTTATTAGCTAAAAATGGCCTCTCTTGTGTGGAGGATCTGTTTTGGCTGGAGGATTATCCCTATTGTGTTGGTCCTGTTGTTTCGACTGACACTGGAGCCAAGTATGTACAAAGTGAATTGTGATGCTGCCATTTATGCAGCTAGTCGGCTGGTGGGTTTTGGTTTAGTGATTAGGGATTGGGAAGGTTTTGTTATGGCCTCTAGTTCTCAAAATTTTGTTGCCACTTTCTCTCCCCAAATAGCTGAAGCATGGGCTGTTGTTTCGGCTGACATCGGAGCCAGGTATGTACAAAGTGAATTGTGATGCTGCCATTTATGCAGCTAGTCGGCTGGTGGGTTTTGGTTTAGTGATTAGGGATTGGGAAGGTTTTGTTATGGCCTCTAGTTCTCAAAATTTTGTTGCCACTTTCTCTCCCCAAATAGCTGAAGCATGGGCTTCATCGTGGGCTCCAGTTTGCAGTTGATACAGGATTATTTCCTTGCAAGATTGAGTTAGATGCTGCTGTTGTTGTTGGGTGGATTAATGGCGAAAAGTCTCTTCATTCTGAGATTGGAATTGTTATTTCTGAGATCCAGAACCAGTTGGTGTTGGCGCGTTGCGTTTCGGTTAATTTCGTCCCTTGAAAGGCTAATCGGGTTACCCATTTATTAGCTAAAAACGGCCTCTCTTGTGTGGAGGATCTGTTTTGGCTGGAGGATTATCCCTATTGTGTTGGTCCTGTTGTTTCGGCTGTTACATTGGTGAATATCACAATGCAGGTCGGGTTGACAGATTACCGATACAATCAATTGTTCATAGTCCCATTTGGAAGACACCAGAGCCAAGTATGTACAAAGTGAATTGTGATGCTGCCATTTATGTAGCTAGTCGGCTAGTGGGTTTTGGTTTAGTGATTAGGGATTGGGAAGGTTTTGTTATGGCCTCTAGTTCTCAAAATTTTGTTGCCACCTTCTCTCCCCAAATAGCTTCAGCGTGGGCTTCAGCGTGGGCTTCAGTTTGCAGTTGATACAGGGTTATTTCCTTGCAAGATTGAGTTAGATGCTGCTGTTGTTGTTGGGTGGATTAATGGCGAAAAGTCTCTTCATTCTGAGATTGGAATTGTTATTTCTGAGATCCAGAACCAGTTGGTGTTGGCGCGTTGCGTTTCGGTTAATTTCGTCCCTCGAAAGGCTAATCGAGTTGCCCATTTATTAGCTAAAAACGGCCTCTCTTGTGTGGAGGATCTGTTTTGGCTGGAGGATTATCCCTATTGTGTTGGTCCTGTTGTTTCGGCTGAATGTCGTGTTCGTTTGTAATCTTTTGTTTCCCTAAAAAAAAAAAAAAAATCATTTTACACTCCATTTAAAAAAAAAATTATTTAACAATTTTATCCTAACTAAAATTACTAAAATAGATAAAAACAAATTCTAAACATTATAGATGGTTTCATGTATCAAAACCCCTAGAAAAACAGATGATGTTAAGAAAAAAAACACCAGAAAAACAAAACAATGTCTTAAATCATATTAATATCAAATATATCAACACCCCTCGTTTACCAATGATACCGATGACAAATTAAAACAATGTGTATCATAGTACCTTTTTATGATTTATTTCCAGAATGTACGACGAACTTATTGAAAACAGTCCAGTAGAATCTTATTGTACTACAGTTAGTGAAGATGGAAATTAAATGAGTGACCTAGTTTGAATTTTCTGAAAATAACTTTCTTTGCAACTTGTTATGCTCTACCCTCTCTAGCACATATCATTTTCTACTGTTGGGGGCGGGGCAAGTCCATCAGGATATCATATCATGCACAATTTATCAGAAGAAAAAAAAAACAAATAATTTGCCTTCCGACATATTATCTACAGTGATGTAAGAACAGAGTGATAAAATATGAAACTTTTGTGTCAAGTTCATGCAAAATAAGGAATCATTTTTTTTAAAAAAAAAATTATGTTTTTAAGATGGAGTGTTTTCAAAAAATAAAAAAGATAATTTTGGAATAAACCAAAGTGTCTTTAGAATTTTTAAAATTTTAAGATTTTAGATGGAGTGTCTTTAGAAAAGAAATGTGTAAAGATAAAATTGGATTACAAGGAGAAAATCTGTTTCAAGATAATAAAGTTATACTAGAAAATAGAAGTACTTACGAATTTACATTTATTTGTATGTTAGCCGAAGACTCATGTATTGGTCCAATCTGAAGCAAGCAAAAGCCCACTACATAATTGAAGAAGTGTTACCTTGGGTAAGCATATAGGCACCTCAACAGTCAACACAATGGGCCAATGACAATGATCACATGTATAATATATTCAAGGTTATGGCTATCTTGTCGGAAGTCTAATTGCTAATAATGTTATCCAGACATTAGGACAAAAGTTGATATTCAGATGACATACATATCACTAGTAGCAATGAATCTACCGATTTGTTGACTCGGGATCAAAACAGAGTACAAAAACAAATTGGTATGATTACCTTTGTGCCAACAATTAATATTGAGAGCTGATTGAATTGACTACTCAAAATTATAAAGTAAAAAAAAACCTTGGCTTTTTCATAATCGATATCAACCTTGTGTGTGTGTGTGGAAGAGAATTGAAGAGGGATGTGTCATTATAATGCTTTAGGTTTGTGAGTAGAACTATTCAGTAGACAGTGGTGAAATGGTGATCATCTACTCATCCCCACTTACTACAAAAGATAGAGAGAGAGCATCACATGATGACTACTTATTTGTCTAACATCAGCAATCTTTTATTTGTTCTTCATTTGATCTTGCTCTGTGTCTGTTAGTCTTGAATCAAGAAGCTGTGACCAATCAAAATATATGCTTTACGACCAGGAAGTCGACTTGCATAAGCCTCATTTGTCTGCCATGATTAATAAGGAGAATCTGTTGTTAACTTTAAAATATATAGTGGTGTAGATTCTGCTTATCGCACCATAACCATGTACATTTACAGTTAAAATCGTGCATTGATCGTTATCTGAGACCTGATGAGTTCATTTAGTTTACATAATTAATGTAAATCTTCTGGCCGGTGGGATGATTGGTGAAGTCAATTTCAGAAATTTGTTAGTGGATCGTAATCGTACTGAGTACTGAGTAGCCACAAATTCTCCCTATATATATAATTAAGTTCACTGAATTTCATGATACGAGTGTTGAATCAACCGAGTTGACATTTACAAATTCCACTTACCTGGTGCTGGTGGGTAGACATGCAAGTGAAAAATTCTGGGTTGGTTTTGAGACCTTTAAAAGTGGTGTTGATCAAATGGTGTAATAAAGGAGGTCACATATGATCATAACTCATAATCTCATATGGTTTATTGAATAAATGAAAATGATGCCACCCTTTTTCAAAAGTAAACTGGGAAATATTGGCTACTACTAGATTTTGACTTCCCTCAAGTGACCATTACACAAACCAGAAATATGCCACCCTTTTTCAAAAGAGAACCAAAGTAAACAGGATAAGCGCATGTTTACATGATCTTGACACAACCTTAGTGTTGTGACCAAAAATGAGTCAAATGAGGCTCCTCAGAGCCTATTGGCCACCCACCCACCCAGCCATTCTTGGATCCGTTTCAGACCCCTCTCCCTTTGTTCTAAAGGGGTTATTTATAGACTTTATGAATGTCTTGTGTGCATGTGCGGTGTATGCATTATTATGTGTTATGTTATTTGTGTGTGTATATTCTACTGATTATGTCTCCTGAATTTTACACATTTGGGTCCAACACTTAGTATGTTAAGCTTTTTGTAGTAGATTGGTTTGCGAGATTAGATCGACTCTATAAACACAGTACGAAATGCAACTCCCACCGCACAGGGAAGGGGTCTCCCCCAAACTTAGAGACCTGTATATAAGCATGGTCTGAAATGGAAATACGTACAGCCATCCAGGAAAGGGACCCTTGATATATTATCGTAAGAAATATAATTGTGCACTACCTTAATTTCATTTGGGATTTGGATTCGGATCTTATCATTTGTATAGGGAAAAGAAAAATGCCTTTAAAAAATGTATATCGAGGAATCATAAAAGTTATCGTCAACTCTCTTTCATTTGCCATGCCATTCTTTTCATTATTTCAATTCTAATTTTTTTTTTTTTTTTGTATCTTTTTTAAAGTTGGCAAGTGCAACTGTGCAAGTATGTCTATAGCTATCAATGAAAAAGGAGCTAAATAATTGGATTTCCTTTTGCATGGATAGACCCGTGCATTGACTGTTATTTTGCAGAAATTTGCACCGTTCTTATTATAACTTGGTTTCTTCTATATTTAGCAGTTCACGTGTTAGTCAATTAAAAAAAAAAAAAAAAGAAACTGACAGTAACTGCAGGTTTCTGTCCTTCTTTTTATTGTAAGAATATTCAAATCTTCATCGTTTGGAAATTTATAAAAATCACTTATCAGACCAATGTATTTAATCATTTCTATCTTTTTGGGTTAAATCTATTTGTCCTGGATTCTAGGTGATAGGAATCAAACTTTAAAGTGATCAAATAATGATATAATATGCTTACTATAGGATAAATTATTGAATGCAGTGGAGTGTGGAGTACTACAACATAAAAATTCATAACAGACAAGACTTCAAAAGGTAGTGGTAGTACTGTAGGACTAATTTTAAAAACTGTAATGGTCTAATAATTTGAAGCTTCTTGATAAAAACCTGAAGTGGATAACAAATTAACATTACAATTGCAATAGGAATGTGCCAAGCTATGATTACTTGTGTCAATTCAAGATTTCAAGATAGAAATGAAATCACATGCCACTGAAACCATGCAGGGTGACAAGTAGAAATCCACCGTTTCACAACACACATGCACCTTGATGAGTTCTTTAATTTGCTCCTACCTATATTTGCTTTTATTGGCCTGGGGATTTAATATGGTGGGTGACTCTGCATATGCTGTGCTGTATAAAATCCTGTGTTCTATTATGACAGATTCAGATTCTACCAAATCATCTAGAAACTAATAATAATTGCTTTCTATATTCCTAGCATTCATGTTTTACATCCTAATATATATAGTATTCTGATCCTTCAATATCCACATATACACCGATTAACCAATCATATTTTTGTTCAAATTCTAACATGTATTGTTGTGAATTCTAGAGATAGGCTTGAAACTCGTAGTATGTAAACTTTCCAAAAAGCGATATTTGCACCCTCTCTAATTGCCTGTAGGTTTCTCTGCGGGATATGACAAGCCTTCAAGTGAATTTGCTTCAAGCAAGAAAGAAAATTCACAGATGGAAATGTGGAATTTGGGTTTCTGGCAATTGAGAGAATTTTGCTTGTTAACAATATGATGTTTAAACAATTCTCTGCACACTCTTTTATAGAGTTTTTACAAACGGTTGTATCTTTTCAAAAAAGGCATTAAAAAAGAGAGACATGTCTTTTGAAAATGGACAAGGATCCTCTCCTCAACTCACCTTGTACTCATCTCACTTAATCTTATGACACATAAGCATTTGAATGAATGAATGGTTAAGATGTGATTGACACTTTATTAACAACCAATCACATGCTTTTAAAAGGTGAGGGTGAGATAAGGTGAGGAGAGAATCCTAGTCCTTTGAAAATTACATTAATTTTCAATAAACACAAGGTCTGTAATCTGTCAACTGTCAACTGTTTCACTAATTTAATACTTGACCAATATTAAAATTCTAACATATATTACTGCAATTACGAATACGACAATATCATCTAACGCGTTAGTCCTTTGAATTGATCTGTAAATGTTCAATTCGTGATAAAAGGGGGTCACAAAAACATGTTTAGTTTTACAAGCAAGAAGAGTGTTTGATCACTTCTACTGTAGGAAGCATTTCTGTCTGTTAGTGGTGAGTGGTGACTTGATGATCACGTGATTAGGTAAACAATAAGAATAATATTAATTACAATCTCATGTTAATTGGTTGGTACTAAAAAAATATGTAATCAATTGTTATCAGTCTTTGGACGCTTTCATTTATTGAAGCAACAGAAAATTCTCTCAAAGTAAGAAGAACCCGAGCAATTCATCAGAAAAGTGAGTGAAACGGCATGAGAACTGCATGAGTGTGACTGAGAGCAAAAACAAACACGGTTCTTTTAAGGAAAAAGGAGCCATTATTTATGGAGGCATGTGACTACGTGAGTAGGTGAGTACTGCTTTTTCTTTTGGAAACATATATCGAATTAGTATTATCACTAATTGTAGAGAAAACCCACTTAATATGATTAATGCTTCTACTTTAATGGAAATCTACTCATATTCACAATCTCTTTTGACAAACCAAGTATATATATTATTCTAATAATAAATAAATAAAATAAACAATAATAATAATGTACAAGAATATCCCTCTCCTCTCCTTATATGTAGTAAGAGTTTGGGACATACGTGTATAGGCAATTGTAGATAATGGAGTGCCCAAAAGCAGAGGAAATTGAGAGCCAAAACCAGCAGCTGCCCAAAGGCACTTCCTTCCTTAGAACTTGTTTCAATGGACTCAATGCCTTATCAGGTTTCTCTCTCTCTCTCTATTATTCTTTCTCGATCGAATAATAAACGTGTCGTTCATCGGAAAAAACTAAACATGATTTATGTTTAAGCTTAATTTCTATGTAGAATCTAAAAAAACTACAGCATAGGACTTTTGAATTCTTTTCCATTTCAGTTTCTTGTCTCTCATACATCATCAAGTCACTAATGTCCTTAAAGTTTCAAGATCTCCAAGGAATAATATGATTTTGTTATGGATTATATTACAAGAGTCTGCCTTAAGTCTATAATACTTTTTAAGTTATCTTCATAATTGCATGACCAAAGATTGAACTTGTTACCATGTTTGTGATATCAGGTGTTGGGATACTATCAATTCCATATGCATTATCTCAAGGAGGGTGGCTGACCTTGATAGTTTTTCTTCTGGTAGCGATCCTCTGTTGGTATACAGGGTTACTTCTGCGACGATGTATGGATGCACATCCACTCATCAAAAGCTATCCTGATATAGGTGAACTAGCATTTGGATACACAGGAAGAGCTTTAGTATCCATCTTCATGTATCTTGAGCTATATTTAGTTGCTGTAGAGTTTCTGATATTAGAAGGTGACAATTTAGACAAGTTATTTCCAAACATGGGTTTCAAAATTGGTAGCTTAAAAATTGGAGGAAGACAAGGCTTTGTTCTGCTAACTGCCCTTATAATCTTGCCAACAACTTGGTTAAAGAGTTTGGGTGTGCTAGCTTATTTTTCTGCCGGCGGGGTTCTGGCTTCTGTTATTCTGCCTTGTTGTGTGCTATGGGTTGGTGCAGTTGATGGTGTCGGCTTCCATGAACGAGGCTTGCTTTTGAATTGGGGAGGCTTGCCAACTGCTATAAGCTTGATCACCTTCTGCTATTGTGGCCATGCTGTTTTTCCCACCTTGTGCAACTCCATGAAAGATAGAAGCCAATTCTCCAAGGTAAGAATTCTACCTTGGAACACGAGTTTTCAACGTCCTTATTGATACTTTTTAGTCACAGAAGTTTATCTCCCATTACAGGTTTTACTTGTATGCTTTGTTACAAGCACCATTAACTACGGATCAATGGCTGTTCTAGGCTACTTGATGTATGGAGATCATCTCAAGTCACAAGTGACATTAAATCTTCCACTAAGAAAACTTGGCACAAAAATAGCAATCTACACTACTCTAATCAACCCCTTGACAAAATATGCAGTTATAATTACTCCAATTGCTTCTGCTATTGAGGAGAAACCTACTTTCCGAAACAGCAGATCTCTAAGTATCCTAATTAGATCAGTAATTGTTGTCAGCACAGTCATCGTGGCCTTAACCGTTCCATTTTTTGGCTACGTAATGGCATTCATCGGTGCATTCTTGAGTGTCACTGTATCAATATTGCTACCATGTCTATGCTACCTCAGGATTTATAAAGCTGCTCAAGGTTTTGGATTAGAGCTGATGATAATTGTATGGATTTTAGCTTTTGGGTCGATTGTTGGTGTAGTTGGCACCTACACTTCCTTGAAACAAATTGTAAACCATCTCTGATATCTGTAAGTGTTTGCTTATTGTAGTAGTCCATATATAATAAGATTCAACAAGGCAAAGGCAAGCCATCAAGAAAATTATTACTTTGGACAATTCCACATTGCAAAGTTTAAAAAAATTTGAGATTAATTAGTGGAATCATTGGTGCCTACGTGGCTGTATACAATTGGCAGAAGAAAACAATTCTTCTTTTTGGTGGGTGTATATCCTAATTTGATTAATTAGACACAAATTGGGACATCATTTTTAGATAGCCGATTTGATTTGTGTTTTGAGTTCTGCGGTTAATAGCTGCCGATAAACTAACTTGTTTGATTCTTATCTTTGTATTACCACCACAAAAGCTCAGACGACGAGAAGAGTGATTGAATAGCTAAAATGGCAACAACCCCATCTCCACCGATAACTCAATTTTCTCTACCAAATCTTTATACAGATGCAAAAACAAGCACCCAGAGAGTTGATATTCTAAATCCTCTCTATTTACTACCCAAATGCAATTCTCTTAGAGAGCTGAAGCAAATCCAAGCCTTTACCATCAAAACCCACCTCCAAAATGACCTCAATGTACTCACCAAGTTCATTAATTTCTGTACCCATAATCCCACCACCTCATCCATGGACCATGCCCGCCTTCTGTTCGACAAAATTCCTGAACCGGACATTGTTTTCTTTAACACTATGGCTCGTGGCTATTCCCGCTCCAAAACACCAATCCATGCTGTTTCTCTGTTTGTTCAAGTTCTGAATTCTGGTCTTTTACCCGATGATTATACGTTTCCTTGTCTGCTTAAAGCGTGTGCTTGCATCAGTGTTAAAGGATTGGAAGAAGGTAAACAATTGCATTGCTTTGCCATCAAACTTGGATTGAATAATAATGTGTATGTGCGTCCTACACTTATAAACATGTACTTTGAGTGTAATGATGTGGATGCTGCTAGGCGGGTTTTTGATAAGATATCTGAACCGTGTGTGGTTTCGTATAATGCGATCATCGCGGGTTATGCTCGAAGAAGTAGGCCAAATGAGGCATTGTCATTGTTTCGTGAATTGCAAGAGAGAAATCTTAAGCCTACTGATGTTACTATGCTTAGTGCTTTATCATCTTGTGCTTTATTAGGATCATTAGAGTTGGGTAAGTGGATACATGAATATATAAAGAAATACCGGTTTGATAAGTATTTGAAGGTCAGCACTGCACTTATAGATATGTATGCAAAGTGTGGGAGCTTGGATGATGCAGTTTCTATCTTTGATAACATGCGTGTTAGAGATACACAAGCTTGGTCTGCGATGATCGTGGCATATGCAACTCATGGGCAGAGTCATAAAGCTATATCAATGTTTGAGGAAATGAAAAAGGCACAAGTGCATCCTGATGAGATTACATTTTTGGGTCTTTTGTATGCGTGTAGTCACACTGGATTAGTGGAGGAAGGTTGTAAGTTTTTCTACAGTATGAGTGACAAGTATGGGATTGTTCCTGGGATCAAACATTATGGATGTATGGTGGATCTACTTGGTCGAGCTGGACACTTGGATGAGGCTTATAGGTTCATCGATGAATTACCGATCAAGCCCACCCCCATACTATGGCGAACCTTGTTATCAGCTTGTGGTAGTCATGGAAATCTCGAACTGGGGAAGCAGGTGATTGAACGAATTTTTGAATTAGATGACTCTCATGGCGGGGATTATGTGATCTTATCAAACTTGTGTGCTAGAACTGGGAGATGGGAAGATGTGGATTTCTTAAGGAAATCAATGAAAGATAGAGGTGCAGTGAAGGTTCCTGGCTGTAGTTCCATAGAAGTAAACAATGTTGTGCATGAATTTTTCTCTGGGGATGGGGTGCATACTGTTTCTACAGATCTGCACAGAGCACTTGATGAGTTGGTTAAAGAATTGAAGATGGTTGGGTATGTACCAGATATATCTCTAGTCTGTCACGGGGATATGGAAGATGAGGAGAAAGAAATGACACTTAGATATCATAGTGAAAAATTGGCTATTTCTTTTGGGCTCCTAAACACTCCACCTGGAACAACAATCCGTGTGGTGAAGAACCTTCGGGTGTGTGCGGATTGCCATTCTGCTGCTAAACTTATTTCATTGATTTTTGATAGGCAAATAATCCTTAGAGATGTGCAACGATTCCATCACTTTAAAGGTGGGAAGTGCTCTTGTGGAGATTTCTGGTAATGAGATTGATTGAGCCTAAAATCATCATAATCATGGGAATGTGTCTTGGTCTTGTCCTATTTCATTCCAAAATTAGTGGAAAGGGTTGTAATAGATATTCCCTCGTGTCAAGAGCCTTTATTTATGCCCCTTGTCAAGTGGGAGCCGAGAAGAATGGAGAAGGCGAGGTGTCTGTTTTCAAAATCGAACAACTCCAGAGGGATCCTAATGAAGCTATCAGGATAAAAGTAGGTACAGCTCTTTAAGTTAAAAGACATTCTCAATTCCATCATATTAGGAAATGGATTTTCATTGGTTATACCTTTTGACAATTTGGTTATATTCCATGCAAAAGGAGTTGTAGTATTCCCTTAAATCTTGACTGGGTTCAAACCACTGAAAAAAAATCTAAACCTTGTCCTTGTTGAAGAGATGGGTTTGGGATGTGTATATGCCTTGGTATTTGAATAAAATTTCATATGCCTTTTAAACGATACTGCTCCCTCGTAAATTCATCGTATTTCCTTGATATTCATAAAATTTTATTCATATACTTAAGTTTCTTCACTTATATGCAATATATCTCAGACCTAATTAGCAGAATGCAAACTAGCTGGCCAACTCTTGCATGTTCAAGTGGCCATGGCTCAAAGTTCTGGTCACATGAATGGGATAAACATGGAACCTGCTCAGAATCTGTCCTCGACCAGCTTGCATACTTTGAAGCTGGTCTCAACCTCAAAGACAAAATAGACCTTCTCCAAATTCTTAAGAACTCAGGTAACCCTTCTTTTCTTTTAATCTTTTAGTCAAATCCTTGATGACATTTGAAGGTTGTTCATATATTACTTCCGGGAAGTGTTCTCCAGAATCGTTTTAACAAAAGGATGAAAATTTTATTATGTTACAGGAATTGAACCAAATGGGAAATCATACAGCTTATATAACATCACATAGACTATTAGAGGTGTAGATGATATATAAGTATATAGTTAGTGTAATAAAGATCACAGTGTGTCGGCAACTAAAATCATAATCCCCCACCTGCCACCAGTAAAACTCATTTACTTCAAAGATATGACACAATCCATTAATCACAAATATCATCACCATCTGGTTTGCCATCTTTATGAACATTTTAATCTATCAAACTAACATTTGATTCATCAACTAACTCTTCCTTAAGCTGATAATCGTTGTCAACCTCACTGTCAGATTTAAAAAAAAAAAAAAAGGTTAAGGGAAGGGGTAACTCAATTATATGGATAGTTAGTTGGTGAAGATTTCTAGTAATAAAATTGATTTGAGTCTCATTTCTCTGAACCGCATTAATGGAAACAATGAAAATTAATAGAGAATGTATCTCCACCATGTCTGCACCCCCACTCCTGACTCCCATTCCCATACCATAATTTATATAATCTACAGATTCTGTGTATATTTTTGGGTGACATATCTCTGAAAAATCCTGCCAATATAATTGATCCATGCCAAAATAGATCCAGAAGCACATGCTACGGATATATATATATAAAACTCACATTAATGGAACATATTAAAATGATCAATGCGTAGATATCGCTGACTTGCTTCATAATTTTGCGTTCACATATTCAATTTTAGCTATAAAAACAGCCATCTCATACGAACAGAGAGAGAAAGATGATGTCTAGGACCAGCAGTTCAATTTTTTTCAGCTTCTTGATAATTCAGTGTCTAGTAGTTGTGTGTTTTTCACAGAATTTTGGTTTCTTCTACTTGATACAACAGGTGATGAATCATTTTCTTTAATTCAAAAACAAAAAACATCTTCTTTATAAGACAGAAACTATATTGTATAGATAGTTAGATAGTTATTCTAATTCATTTACACTTGTTGTGTTGTGATTCAGTGGCCAGGATCAGTGTGTGGCACAAAGCAAAGGTGTTGCTATCCAACAACAGGAAAACCTGCAACAAATTTCACCATTCATGGACTTTGGCCTTACGGCATCGATGGAATGCAGCCAACATACTGCAAACCCCACAACCATTTCAAAAGATCCAAGGTGTAGTGTAGTTTTTGACAGCCTTGTGTTTGTTAACATTTACATCAGTGTAGTTAAGTTTCTTAGTTGAATATATATGTATGCAACAGATGACAGGCCCAAATAGCAGAATGCAAGTTAGCTGGCCAAGTCTTGCTTGCCCGAGCGGTAATGGCGTCAAGCTGTGGTCAAATGAATGGGATAAATATGGAACTTGCTCTCGATCTAAGCAGCATGAATACTTTGAAGCAGCTCTCAAACTCAAAGACAAAATAGACCTTCTCCAAATCCTTAAGAAATCTGGTAAAAATCCCCTTCTTCTTAATTCTTTGTAAGTCTTTTAATCGATTTCTTGATCAATATATGACATTGAAGAAATTATTTGTGATGATGCTACAGGAATTAAACCAGATGGGAAATTTTACAGCTTGTTCAAGATCAAAGATAGTCTTAGAGGTGCACTTGGATATGAACCTGGGGTGTATTGCAATGACGATAAATCAGGGAAAAACAATCAACTTTACCAGATTTTTATATGTTTCGATCCATCTGGGTCCAAAGTGATTGAATGTCCAGGTTTACCTAATGCGGGAATAGGGTGTGCATCCAAGATCAGGTTCCCTGCCTTCTAGTGGCGGTTTAGAATTGAAAGCTTTAATATATCGGTTTTAAATGTTGTTGATCATCTGTTAGTTAAGAGTAACAATCAAATTCAACACGAACGTTTGTGATCAAATTCAGTAAGAGTGCAATAAAATTAGGTCACAGTTGGGCATCTTTTGGTTTCCTGATCCACCAACTACTACACTATTGTTTACTCTGTGACAGAATATAATATGTGAATTGGTTACCAGATGCCCAAATCAAAATTGAAATTTGGCCAATATTTTAATACTGAGCTCAGGCTTCATCTTTATTTCCAGAAGATAACAATAAAAAATGAAACCTATTTGACAAGAAATAGGTTTTCTGGACAAGAAAGCCAAGTCATCATCAACCTTCACCTACATAAAGGATAAACCAGGCCTGTTCGATAACCACAATATACAGATTACAAGCATGTCGCTCATCAAATCCAAACTCAAACCATTTTTTCTCTTCTTGGTCTTCCTTATATACATAGGACCCGCCCCATCAGCTGCCCGAGGCCTCAACGTCATCAACTTCCGGTCACCCAACCTTTACCCGGAAGGCCTCGCGTGGGACTCCTCGGCCCAGCACTTCATCGTCGGCTCTCTCTTCCACCGTTCTCTCCACTCTGTATCCGATGCGGGTGTCGCCCAAACCCTAATCTCCGACCCCGACCTGCCCGTCAATGTTACCGTCCTCGGCCTCGCCGTCGACAGGACCAATAACCGCATCCTCGCCGTCGTCCAATCATTACGACATCTTCCTCCCTTCAGCGCCCTCGCCGCCTACGACCTTCGCACCCGCCAGCGCGTCTTCCTCGCCCTCCTCCTCGACGACAAAGAAGGAGAATCAGCCGCAGCAAAGCCTACGACGACGACGACTCGCCACGCGGCGAACGACGTGGCAGTGGACTTTCGCGGGAACGCTTACGTCACAAACTCTGCCGCGAACTTCATCTGGAAGGTCGACAAGGACGGCGCAGCCTCGGTGTTCTCCAGATCACCGGCTTTCACGGCGCATCCTCTGGCAGTTGACCCCGACGCGCAGTTCAGCGAGTGCGGTCTCAACGGGATCGCTTACGTCAGCAA
This sequence comes from Acer saccharum, assembly GCA_030490815.1. Classification (NCBI taxonomy): domain Eukaryota; kingdom Viridiplantae; phylum Streptophyta; class Magnoliopsida; order Sapindales; family Sapindaceae; genus Acer; species Acer saccharum. The sequence continues at coordinate 8,566,864 of CM059873.1, forward strand.
AGGGTACCTGTTGGTGGTGCAATCCAATACGGGCAAGATGTTCAAAGTCAACGCCGAGGACGGGAAAGCGAGGCTGGTCCTGTTGACCGAGGATTTGGTCTGGGCCGATGATATCGCGATTCGAAAGGACGGCGTCGTTTTGGTGGCGTCTACTCACACGCTGTGGTTCCTCAAGAGTGAGGACAGTTGGGGGGAGGCAGTAGTGTATGACAAAACTGCCCTCGAGGAAGAAAAGTTCGCTACTTCGGTGGTAGTCGGTGATGACGACAGGGCGTATGTGTTAAATGGGCATGTGATTGAGGGTATAATGGGAAATGTCGGAAGGGAAGAGTTTAGTATAGAGGAAATTAAGTCTAGTAAAGAGAGTGAAAATGACAACATTTGGTTGTTTGTTTTGATTGGGTTGGGTTTGGCTTATGTCTTGTTTTGGAAGTTTCAAATGAAGCAACTAGTTAAAAATATGGACAAGAAGATTAGTTAGATATTTTACAGCTTGTTCAAGATTAGAGAGACTCTTAAGAGGTTCACTTGGATATGAACCTGGGGTGTATTGCAATGCGGATAAATCCGGGAACAATCAACTTTACCGGATTTTTATACGTTTCAATCCATCTTAGTCCAAAGTGATTGAATGTCTAGGTTTACCCAATGTTGTAGGAATATGGTGGTCTAGAATTGGAAGCTTTAATATCATTTTTATATGTTTTTGATCATATGTGTAGAGTAACAATCAAATTTAACACGTACGTTTGTGATCAAATTCAACAACGGTGCAATAAAATTATATGAATTCCGGATCAAATCAAGCCTGTTAAAAAGTTATAATACAGGCTGGTGGATGTTTTTGTATACTGATCCACCAACTACTACACAAATGAATCAAAAGAGATATTATCTCACAAAACAGAGAGAGAGAGATCGATGATGGGATTCAACGGATCATATTGTGACACAGAAAAGTTGCTACTATTCATAACAACCACAGGAAAACCTGAATCAAATTTCAGCATTCATGGGGCCCAATTTCAACAATGCCACCGACCAATCATTTTGCAACCCTTACAATGAATTTACTATGAAGCAGGAAATCGGCCCTGTAATGCAAGGGTTGTAAGTTTGTACCCAATAATTGTGTTGCTCTTTTATTCATCAATCTAGTTGGTGATTGGAGTCATCAACATGCAATTCTACCGACAGAGTTCAAACTTTGATATTGTATATATCATTTCATATCTACCCATAAAATCGCAAAGTGTCAAAAGACAACTTCTCAGTAGTGGGGTAGATGCCTCAAAAGTCCCAATTATGGTAGTAAATATATGGCCGGCAGCACACAGAGTTTGAAATGAGAGGTGTATGTTTTACATTTGCATTAAAACATGTTACAATTAAAATTAGAAAAAAGTCTGATGAATCAAAACAGTATTTTATTACATTATTGTAATAATAAGAGAATATAAATTATGTGATAATTAGTTATTCAGTGTGATTATTATAAAATTTCATATGCATTATTATCTTATCTGTCCACAGTGTGAACGGAGGAGTTCCCGGCGCCGACCCGTTTCGTGTGAAAAGCACAGCAAGCACTTATTGAATTTGTGAATTTCTGTTTTTAGTTTTTAGTTACCTAAACTAAACAAATCACAATTCAAACAATTGTCTTTGATGCTATTTTTCAACCAAACAGTTTGACTTCGACGCTATGCAGCTACCAGCCTACCACCCATCAACGTCTATCCCAATTCGTTTCCACCATCAGTAACAATTATCAACGTCTACCACCCATCAACGTCTATCACTTGAAGAAGCATATTTCAATTATTAATTTGGATTCTACTTCACTAATTATAAACTTAAAATGCTTCTTCATAGTTAAACATGTATTTTTAACTTATTTTATAATTCTAATTTAATTTGAGACCCCAACTTCGTTAAATTTTTTTGTTAGAGCATTTTCAAAAGACTCTTCTATTTTCACTATTTAAATGTCTATTTGCTTACCTATGTGGCAACTTGAAGAGTGAAAAAAGAGAAGTCCCTCCAAAAGACTCTTCAATTAGAAATGTGTTTATATTATTTTAATGAAAGCACTCAAATTCCTCCCTTAACAAATCTAATTACCCTCCATTTTTATCAAGTTAGAAATAATAATATGTTATTATTAAATATTCAATATTAGTCTCATTTTAAAGATCTAAATGAGATCTCTCTAACGGTATAATATATATGATGATAAAATTTATAAATTAAAACTTATTATATATTAATTGAATTTAATAAAAAGATAAAATGATATAGATGTCAAATATTAATGATGACGTGATATAAAAAATAATATAATAATAATTGAAGAGGGAGAAGTTGCTCTTCAATATTAAAGAGAGAGAAGCAAAATCTTATTTGAAGAATCCCATTTGAAGAGTCTGTTGAAGCAAAATATGTTGATGTGACTCGTTTGATTTTAACAATTATCTCATTTGAAGAGCCTTTTGGAGATGCTCTTAATACCAGGCTAGCAAATCAACTTTTTGATTAGTTTAAACATTTTTATGACTCAATATTAGTCTATAAAACCATAGGCTATAAATGTACTAATACATTTACATTAATGAAATTGTATTTAAATAAAATCAACTAACTATCAAATAATAATAGTGGTTTTTTATTTATTTATTGTTCAAATAAAAGGTTTTGATTTGACATTTGATCAAATGTCAAGGATTGCCTCCCCCAAAAATTATTTTTTTTTATCAAATTTAATTATTGATGTTCTAATTTCTTTTTTATTTTTTTATTTTTTGAAGTAAATTGATGTTCTAATTAATGATTCCTAAAATCCCAAATTGTATATTTTTTTTATAGCATTTATCAAAATTGTCAATCTATAATAAAATCGATACTTCTGATCCAATCGGCAATAGAGTTATAGTAGGAAAATGGAAATCTAAAAAAGGAAGAAAATCCTGAGTAATAATAACAATGAAAATGACAGAGTGAAAGTAGGTTACTAATATGAATACAGAAAAGGAGAACCGACAATTGAGACCTCCACACGTAAACATTCATGATAGCCTGATAGGTAATAATTAGTAAGGCATATAATGATTCGGATTCTTGTCCACAACCTTCCATTTTTGCCTATAAAAACACACATATTTCAAAACCAAACCATTCACATTCACATTCAGAGGAAAAGAAATAGAGAGAGATGGAGTTCAAGAATCTATCAATCTTGATCAAGCTTTTGTTAATACAGTACTACCTGTCAGTTCTTTGTGTTTCCCAGAGCTTCGATTTCTTCTACTTTGTTCAACAGGTAATTAACTGATGATTATCGTTAATCAAGTTTTTATTATTAATAATAGATTTGATTGATTTTTTTTATTAATGATCAGTGGCCAGGATCATACTGTGACACAGCAAAAAGTTGCTGTTATCCAACAACAGGGAAGCCTGCAGCAGACTTCGGCGTTCATGGACTGTGGCCAAATTACAAGGATGGCTCCTACCCATCAAACTGTGATCCTGATAGCCCTTTCGATCAATCTCAGGTTCTTCCAAATTTCAATCCTAGTATTTCATCTTTATCATCACAATTCATTAGAGTCAAGGCAGATAATACATTAATACCTAGTCATTCCAATCACTCTAAAAAAAAAATGAAGAAGTTAATTTTAGAAACAAAATCAAAGTTTTGCACTATATTAATTTGTTGCCATATTTTAGGCAAGAGAATATCTGATTGCTGATATCTAGCCCTTCTTTTTAGTGTTCATTGTAATTACATATATTTGCCAATATTGTTGTGGCCTCAATAATGAAATATTTCAGTATCACACTTACATCAAGCCGGTTCCAGGGGGAGTCCAATGAGACAACCGTCTAAGGTCCAAAAAAGAAGGGCCCTGAATTTTGTTATTGTTGTAAATATTAGATATATATCTATTGGCTAGCGGCCCACATATAATTAAAAAAGGTCTATATTTGTTTGACTTTAAAAAAAGGTTCATTTTAATAAAAAGGCCCACGAATTAAAGTATTATTATCATTATTATTATTATTATTATTATTTGAAATATTACAATAATTCGGGGTTTTGGAGTGGGGATACGACTAGGACCCATAACCTCATGTTGTAAATATGAGAGACTTACCATTTGGAATTTGGATCCTCTGCTGAGCTGATTTTTGTCCTGTCCTATATAGATCTGTTAACATGTGTAATCAATGGTTGTCATTTATTTCTTTTATTTATTTCTTTTAAATATAAAGTCTATTCTCAAGTGTTTTAGATCAGGAAAAAGATCAGCATAGCAGAGGATCTTGATCCTACCATTTGACCAACCTTATCTTGTTATCATACATTAAAGTACTATTATATTGATTCTTACAAGCATTTACTGGAGGAAAAAAAATTAAATAAACATACATGGAGTGTTGAGGGCCTTGTTTTCTATAGTTCGTCTCAGGTCTTGGGTACTAACCTACATTCAAGATTTTGTGGGTTCGAGTCATATTCCTTTCCCAATCCTGAAATATTGTAACCGTTCAAAATATATACATGCATCTTTTGCTGAACATTTTTAGGTTTATAATTTCACGTGTTCCGTTTTTATAATGGTATATGTATAGATATCAGACCTGAAAAGCAGTATGCAAGAGAGCTGGCCAACACTGGCATGCCCAAGCGGCGATGGAACAACATTTTGGTCACATGAATGGGAGAAGCACGGCACCTGCTCCGAGTCCAACCTCGACCAACATGCTTACTTCAAAACAGCTCTCAGTTTGAAAAAACAAGTCGATCTCCTCCAAATTCTACAAAACGCAGGTAATTAATTAATTATCAAACTATGCCAATTATATGTTCTATAGCATTATTATATATTTTTGTAAACATGCAGTTGTGTAATGTTGAAAAATGTTACAGGAATACATCCGGACGGAGGATCATACAGCTTGGAAAGCATAAAAGATGCTATAAAAGAAGCAGCTGGGTACACTCCATGGATACAATGCAACAATGATCAATCGGGCAACAGTCAGCTCTACCAGATTTACTTGTGTGTCGATACATCTGGTTCCAACCTCATCCAATGCCCCGTGTTTCCCAAGGGAAAGTGTGATTCTCAGATTGAGTTCCCTACCTTTTAGTTTTAGTACAAGATCATCAGAATTGAATGAATGATTTCTCTACCTTTTTATGATTTCATTTTAGATCCTGCGCACCTGCAGCTGGTGTTCGTAGCAGTTTATCTAATAAATAAGTTGTTTAATATTCGAATTAATATATATATGTTAAATGAATATTGACTAAGTTCAAGGTTAATAAAACTACTTAAATAATCAAATTTTTTTCACGGTAATTGAAAAACAACTGAGATTACAGGTTCGAGTTGTGTCTCATCTAGCCGTTAAACCTCAAAATAAAAGTAAGATATATAACTAACTACAACTCAGTTGCTTAATTTTAGAGGAATTATGATATATATTTGTAAAAGTGGTGATCCAAATTAGGATTGTTTAGTCTTTGACGTCACTCCCAATATGGCCTTGTGACCTTATCAATGTACATGTTTTTTTTATTTATTTAATTTTTCCTTCTTAAACGAGGTACAGTCACGTTATTACATGTATAATCCAATTAAGATTCTTGTTTATCTTTAGAGGAAGCTTCACCGGTATATCATAGAAAATAAAAATATATGGAAATGCCCATTACCAACCATGTGATCTCATCTTCTTTCTGTTTCTTAATCAAATTCATCATTATTAAGGTAATTAATTATTGTAGATTATCCTCTCTAATTAATGTTAATTATATGTCTGAATTGTCTGTACAATAATAATATTAATTAATGAGTTGGTATTGGCCAATTAGCAAGAATGCTCATGATCATGTGAGAAGCCACGTTGGCACGTTTCTTCACGTTTCTTCAATCAACAAGCTTTATTAATATACATATACTCTTAGCTTTTATTTATTCACATGTTTCTTCATGTTCATTCTTGAAAAAAGGGTGGAGAATTTATAAGAAAATTGATAACAAATAATCTAATATTATAACCTAGCTATAACATTAATAATAGATAGTATATAGAAAGTTGATAACAGAAATTAAGGGATATTAAAAAATAGAGTAATGCTAGAGGACCTAAAAAACCAACCCAAATTTTGGACCCAAACCCATGTGGCACACATCAAACACAACATGGCCCCACTTCACTCTTTCCAATACCCCATGTGATATGTGCCACATGCTTTGGGTCCAAAATTTGGGTTGGATTTTTGGGTCCTCTAGAATTACTCTAAAAAATATCATTTCTCGTAACTTTTCTTTTTTTATCCAAGAGAAATGATTTTGGACAAAAATACCATTAGTGCAAATATCACATGTAAGAAGTTTCTAGGAACATTAATTTCAGTGTGTAAAGCTTTTCATCGTGTAATCATGTTGACATTTTCAGCGTGTAAGGATTTTCAGTGTGTAATCATGTTCATATTTCAACGTATAAAGATTTCAGTGTAAAAACGTTAAACTGAATACTTTCAAAGGACTTTTGAGGGGGGTAAACAATATCCAATTTTCGCCCGTAATATACCATTCGAATCATTTCGACGAGAAGAACAATATTTTAAAGAGGCCGGAGAGAGAGAGAGAGAGAGAGAGAGAGAGACATGACAAGAAGAACTTATGAATTAGAGAGAAAAGGTTGTGTCAAAGAATAAAGTGAAAAGGTAGATAAGGGCAATCTTGTCTAAAAACATTTCTCTTGTATAAAAAAAGAAAACTTATTGGAATGTAACAGTTTTATATATTGCATTAATTCTCAGGTCAAGTGGGGTAATTTTGCCTTCTTTTTTTTTTTATAATATAAATCATGTACTTAACAACACCTCTTTTGTTTGTTTATATGGTTTCAGACTTTCTTCATATTCATTCTTGATTATACCTGGGAGAAACACCTCCCTTGACAAATCCCAGCAGGTCACTGAGCAACCGTTTTGATATGAGATTTATATTTAAAATAAAATAAAATAATGATGAGAGGAAAAGAAATAGAAAAAGGCAAGCAAACAAAGGAGAATCGTGAAGAGACCGTAAACCTAAGAATTATAATAACACACACAAAACATTTTTAAAGCATATAACGTACTTGATCGAGCCTCCTATTTTCGGCTATAAATCCATTACCATTACCATTTCATTCTCAAACTTGAAAGCAATCATCTCATTAAGTTAATTGAAGATGAAACACCAGTACTTATATTCAATCATTTTCAAGCTTCTGATCATACAGTATCTATCTGTGGTTTGTCTTTGCGCTTCCGAGGACGACTTTGATTTCTTCTACTTCGTTCAACAAGTAAGTCATGGTCATGAGCTTTATAATTGTAATTCATTAATATTTGACATGATCACCATTCTTTAAATTTTGATACATTTATCAATCATTAAGCTAACCCTTGATCATCTACACTACGAGTTCGTGGGTTCGAGCCCCCCAAATTTGTGTATCATTTCAAAAAAAAATCAAGCTAGCCCTTGATGTACAATTTACATGTGATATATGCAGTGGCCGGGATCGTATTGCGATACAAAGCAAAGTTGTTGTTATCCAACGACAGGAAAGCCTGCAGCTGATTTCGGCATTCATGGCCTCTGGCCTAATTACAAGGACGGCTCCTATCCATCCAACTGCGACCCTGATAGCGTTTTCGATAAATCTCAGGTATATATTTTTACACTTCTATATATCACCAATGATATCTATCATAAATGATCAAAATGGTTCAGGTTATTTAAGTTTCAGGATTCTTTAAAATTAGGTTTTGCTATCTAGAGATGGTTGATCAATAATTAATTACGTTTACATTTGTAAATTTGATGGCTGGCATAGATATCAGACCTGATGAGCAAGTTGCAAAAGAGTTGGCCAACACTGGCATGCCCGAGCAACGAAGGCTTCAAGTTCTGGTCACACGAATGGATAAAACACGGGACTTGCTCAGAGTCCGTATTTGATCAACGCGAATACTTTGAAGCAGGCCTCAAATTGAAAGAGAAACTGAACCTCCTCCAGATTCTCAACAATGCAGGTATTTAACATATATTTTTACAGAATAATTCTCCCGTTAGGACCGAACCTTAAATTTTTCATATAATCTATGTAAATTCATGTCTAACTGATTGAGACCGCACGAAAAAATGCAGGTATGCTCCTGACTAGAGAAGGACCATATTTTTACAAGTCTTCTTTAATTTAATAATCAGTCAATAAATGACTCAGTGTCTTAAGCATTATTTAATTAAGATGATAAATATTATCATTTGCAGGAATCAAACCAGACGATAAATTTTACAAATTAGAGAGCATTAGTGATGCCATAAAGGAGGCGACTGGGTTCACTCCAGGGATACACTGCAACGTTGATTCGTCACATAACAACCAGCTTCTTGAAATTTATACGTGCGTCGATACTTCCGGTACAGAGTTTATTGAATGTCCTCTGCTACCAAAGGGCAGATGTGCCTCCAGTGTCCAGTTTCCTAAGTTTTAGAAATCTCTGTAATGTTACTACCAAATTCTCCATGCATTTTATTCACATGTTTCATTTTTAACTCAATAAAACCTTTCCGGTTTTGACAATATTAGAATTGTTTGAATGTAAAGATTTCATTGATGACACATTGACACTCCAAGTAAGAAAACAATACGGTAGAGAAAACAAAACCCACGTCACCCAACTTGGTGTTTGTGGACTGAATATGTGAATGGTTGTCCATGTCACGTACGATTTGGCCCAATACCATGCTGGTAGTTGGCTTAACGTTACCAATCATCATAAAAAAAATGTTGGTTTTTCCATAATCTTAATTTCTCATATATCACCAAAATGCAAGCAAGATAACACCTAAAGCTTCGTTGCTTTCAAAGTAATGCTAAGTTTTCCAAAAAATTTCCAAAATGTATGTAGTATATGAGATGTCAATATCTTGTAAATCATGAGATTGTGGTGAGTGATCTGATGTTGACACCTCATATTCTACAAACATTTGAAAAGAAATTTAGGAAACCTAGCATTACTCATTATAATATTTGTAAAAGTGGCGATCAAATTAGGCTTGTTTAATCTTTGACGTCACTTCCAATATGGCCTTGTGAGTTGTGACTTGTTAATTTGTGACCTTAACTATCTATTTACATGTTTTTTTTTTCTTTTCTTTTTTTATTTACTTTTTTCTTCTTATAATAGAGGCACAGTCACGTTATTTAATGCATACAGTCATACAAACATGGATTACTAATTAGTTGTAATCCGATTAAGAGCTCCTTTGGTTGGACTTTTGAAAAATCTATATTCGTAAATAATCTACTTGTAATAGATCTATTAGAAATAAATTTTTTGAAGAAATATATATATATATATATATATATATATATATATATATATATAGTTGTTTGGTTGGTAAATTTATTTGAAGAAGCTTCTCCCCATGAGCTTTTACCTAGTATATATTTAAACTCTAGTATTTTACTAATCTCTACTGAATTTAAAATAGACAATCTCAAAATATAGGTTTGTAAAGCTTTTGAGACAGTAGAAAGCCCAACAAAATAAGCATTAAAGATTCTTATTTATCCTTAGAGGAAGCTTCATTGGTATATCATACAAAATAAAAAATTAGAAATGATTACCATGTGATCTCTTTTTTATAAAAAAAAAATTTTGTTCGGTCTGTTGAATCTGCATGTGATGCACTTGATTTGCAAATTTGTTTTCATTATGAAGGCAATTAATTATTGAAGGTGCTGTACTTATTGGCAAAAAATATGGTTTCATCTCTAATTAATTTAATTATATGTCTGAATTGTTTGTACAATAATAATATTAATGAGTTGGTAATTGGTATTGGCCAATTGGCAAGAAAGCTCATGCGAAGCTACCTTTTGTTGAACTCTTGACTTGCAGGCAACTGTATTATATTAATAGTGCTACCTTTTTATTTATTTTTATTTTTTTATTTTTACAATATCTATTAATCTGGGATTAAGTATTTTTTTGAAAACTTTCAAAATTGGTAGGATTTGAGCCGTTGACTTGAGAGTCATTTGCCGAAACCCCAAACTCGTCCATCTACTAGCTTAGCTACGCCCCTATTGGCATATTAGCAGTGCTACCTAATTATACATTATATGCACATCAAAATAATACATATATAGTTTGAGAACAATACTATTTTTTTAATTAATTAATTTATTTATTTATTTTACTTGAATACTAAGACATTATCAGGTTCAACAATACTATTAATTAAATATGGTTGAAAGCTTCCTACGCGATTGATCTTGCTCGGAGATTCAATCAACCAACATAATTAATATTAAATATTATGTACTTAGCTTTTATTTATTCACGTGCTTTTTTCATGTTCATTCCTGGAAACATTTATAAGAAAGTTGTTTACTACCTATAGCATTAATAATTGATTGAAAGTTGATAATTTATTTTATTGAGATTATGTTCCTAACAACACCTCTATTTAAATCCAGTATCCGACATGCAAGGAACTGATATAACTTTTGTCAGTTCGAATTGATAATAGAATTTCTGTATATATATATACATTTTACAAGAATATGTATCCCACCATAATGTTATGGAGAAAATCCGTAAGTATTATAAGAGTATATATCTAAGCCACATATATCGTATTTAATTTCGACAGATGCTAGGAAATAATAGGAAAAATAAATAGAAAAAGACAAGCAAACACATAAGAATCGTGAAGAGACCGTTATGTATGCAAACGAAGAAATATAATATAGCACACACACATCATGTACACAACATTTTTAAAGCATATACTGTCCCGGATATTCTTTTTGAGCCTCCTATTTTCGGCTATAAATCCATTACCATTACCATTTCATTTCACAAACTTGATAGCAATCATCTCATTAAGTTGCCAGGTACAATTAATTAAGTTAAAGATGAAACGACACTTTTATTCAATCATTTTCAAGCTTCTGATCATACAGTATCTATCGGTGGTCTGTCTTTGTGCTACCGAGGAGGACTTTGATTTCTTCTACTTCGTTCAATCAGTAAGTCATCATCAGCTTTCTTTATTAATATTTGGCACGATCGATCATCATTCTTTGAATTTTGATACATTTATATATCAAGCTAGCTCTTGATGTGTGTATTATATACATATTGTAATTCCTCTTTCTTGATGCAGTGGCCAGGATCATATTGCGATACAAAGCGTAGTTGTTGTTATCCAAAGACAGGAAAACCTGCATCTGATTTTGGCATTCATGGCCTTTGGCCTAATTACAAGGACGGCTCCTACCCATCCAACTGCGACCCTGATAGCGTTTTCGACAGATCTCAGGTATTCTATATGTATATCACTATTAATGATATCATGAATGATCAAAATATATGGTTATTTAAGTTTCATGATTCTTTAAAATTAGGTTTTTCTATAGTACTAGCTAGAGATGCATGGTTGATCAATAATTATGTGTGTACATTTGTAAATATGATGGCAATGCATAGATCTCAGACCTGAAGAGCGAGTTGCAAAAGAGTTGGCCAACATTGGCTTGCCCGAGCAGCGAAGGATTCAAGTTCTGGTCACACGAATGGATAAAACACGGGACTTGCTCGGAGTCTGTATTCGATCAACGCGAATACTTTGAAGCAGGCCTCAAATTGAAAGAGAAATTTAACCTCCTCCAGATTCTCAAGAATGCAGGAATCAAACCGGACGATGAATTTTACGAGTTAGAGAGCATTAGTGATGCTATAAAGGAGGCCACTGGGTTCACTCCAGGGATTCAATGCAATGTTGATTCGTCGCGTAACAGCCAGCTTTTCGAAATTTATTTGTGCGTCGATACTTCCGGCACAGAGTTCATTGAATGTCCTCTGCTACCAAAGGCCAGATGCGACTCTAGTGTCCAGTTTCCTAAGTTTTAGAAACTTTTCCATGTATTTTATTCACTTGTTATTTCATTTTTAACTTAATAAAACCTTTCCGGTACAACGTTAGACAATTAATATTAGAAGTTTAGAACTGTTTGAATGTTAAGATTTCATTGTCATGACACGCCAAGTAATTAAAGAATACGGTTTGAGAAAACAATCTGGACAGGGTGAGCATGGTGAGGGCCGACGTCACTCTACAATGTGATTGGTTATTCGTATTACGATTTATTCTAATGGCAAGTTGATAGTGGGGTTATCACTTATCCTATCATTAAAAAATGATGACTCCGCCCTTGTTTGTATTTGATCCGGTCAGATCATTAACTAATAAATAATCGTAAGTCATCAAGGCTGAAAGCTTTTCTTTCATCACTAGCATTGTTTTGTTTTGGAGATTAAAGTGTTTTGCTAAATTCTACATATTTTGCTTTTATATATGTATAGAACTAGAAGTTACGTTGACAATAACCTTTCATTAAAGACGTTAATTACATGTTTGTTAATTCATGTAATAATTAATCGTGTTCTAAATAATTTTATGTGGGATCGAACATGATTGAAGTAACAAATGAAATACAATAATGTTACCGTGTCTAAATCTGGTATCCAAATGATATGGATCCTTGATTTCTTTGTATTAGAATTGTATGATTGAAATGAATGAATTTTAGGGATGTCATACCATTTAAGCTCCAAATTTAAACAAAGTCGCATTACTCAATGAAATATTTACAACTTTTGGAAGGGTAATTAAAAGGAAGACTTGGAGGATGGATATTCGGATAACCCTACCTTTGTGTTATACAATTAGATAGATAATTCAAAATAATTATTTACTTGATGTTTATTAATTATTAGCTATAGTTAGGCTAATGGTACTGGTATTGCTACTAGTGAATTTACAAGAGGGACTCTCCGGTCTCCTCTGCTGGCACAAGTACTTAATCGATTATTTTTGTAGGTTAACAAGATAACAAAATAGGAATATGTATTTAATTAGTTGATAACTAATTTAGTAATACGTGTCATTATCTTTTAAAGGAATGAAAATAAAAGAAAACCAAGTTAATTTCTTATACATGAGGGAAGAATGAAGTTCTCTTTCTAACAAGAAAATAATAATTTTCAATAATTTAATTCTCAATAATTTTAATCAATATTATAATCACATACGAGGAATTAAGCTTCATTTCTCTGGGTAGAATTTAAATTAGTAAGCCTACGCCCTAAGTGGTTGGAGACATATTTTGAAGGCGCTCCACGTCAGAAGACATGTTACTATGTTAGGATCAAAAATCATCACTCAACGTCAAAGCATAAGTAGAGATTAGGGGCATATTTGTTGTCCTTTTTTTTTTTTTTTGTCGCTATTCAATAACCATGTGTTTGAAAGGAAAACAAAAAAAAACAAAAAAAAAAATATAAAAAAAAAATATATATATATATATATATATATACAGTCTTTCTATTATCAGTTCCTTGCACATGAGCCATTGAATTTAAAAAATGCTTTGACAAGTACATGCAGCCAAGTCAAAGTATTTAAATCCAATGGTCCACATGCAAGGAATTGATATATCTTTTGTCAGTTCGAACTGATAATAGAAAAATTTATATATATATATATATATTTTTCACTTTGATTAGCCGTTCCATTTGATGTTCTTAATGGCTATATATGAATTAGCATGTGTTGATCCCTCTAACCATGTTCTCAATCCAATGCGGAGACAAGGTATGTTCATCATATCCTTCATGAATCATGACTCGCTTAGAAATAACCCATTTAGGGGGCGACGGCTGGGGTATTATAGCTAGGAGGGACGATATCGAATCCAAGTATTTGAAGTTACGAAGGTGTAGCTAGGGAACATGTGTTTTCTAACTTGTGCTCATGTGAGCTATCTAGTATTTGGGTGTATTGGTGGGATCTGGAAATATTTGGTGATGAATGCACTGTTAAACCTTATTTGGATTTGTCTAAGATCTTTTAAATTCATTTATTTTTTCTCTGGAGTGGCTTGCTTAGACATTGGTACATTTCATGTAACAGGATTGTATGGTCCATGAATATATGTAATATTGTTTAATTTTGTTGTATCCAGCCAACAGGGGCGTAACTCAGCGGGTAGATGAATGAGTTTAGGGCTTGGGTAAATGACTCACAGGTTAACTATTCGAATCCTACCAATAGTGAAAGCTTTCAAAAAAATACTTGGTCCTGAATTAATAGATATCAAGGTTGCACATGTATTGTTTGATCTCGACAGGTCCCGGCAGTCTTATTGTAGTAGTTCTTGTAATATTTCAAAAAAAAAAAAAAAAAAATCGTTCAAATACTACTTTATGCATGTAAATAATTAAATGCAAAAAGACTGATTTATCCTCAAACTTTAATGTTTTTCATCTCATTATTTGCAAGTGAGTGGTAATTTAGTGTCACCCAAAAAAGTTATTTCTACACCCTTTTTTTATTACACCCACCATTAAAATTAAAAATCTGATTTTTAACTTTAACCATCATTACAATTTCAAAAATAACTTCAAGTAAAAACTTTCTAAAAAATTATTCAATTTATACATCCAATAATTATTTTTCTCTCTACGTCAAGCACTCATCTACCCATTTTGACAGGGCCGCACCGCCGCATCTAGTGAAGGCCCGCTGGGATCAAGCCCCCAGTGGGCCCAAAAAAAATTATTAACTTAATTAAAAAGTGCTTTATTGATAATTAATTCATTTGGAAGACTCAAGTCAAAATGTAATCTAAATTTAGAATTTTTTGAAAATTAACTTATTTTAGCCAATAAAAAGACAACATTACCCTTATGAATTGTTAAATTTACAAAATCTTACTCTCATTAGTCATTACAAAATCCTAACACATTAATATATTAAGTCATGCACCGTTTCAAGGTACTCAATATCACATATATTAATTTGGTTATAATTTCTTAGAGCATCTCCAAGGGGCTCCCTAAATGGCCTCCGTAGCTAAAATAGAGAGCCAATTTAGCTTTTTTGCACTCCAAGGGGCTCCCTAAATGGCTCCCTATTTTAGAGAGCCTCTTGGTGGCTCTCCAAATGTAGGGAGCTCCCTATCTTCTCTTTCCTAATTTTTAAATATTTTTAAATTGATTTTGTTATTAAAAAAATGATATCATGAGAGCATGGTTATTTAAATACAATTTAAAACAAAAATTTAGGGAGTATGGTTGGAGTGACCGGCATCATGAATAGTTGCTAGCTAAAATAGCATTTGATCTAAAATAGCTAAAATTTAGCAAAAATTTAGGAAGTATGGTTGGAGATGCTCTAACAGTCGAGAGGATTCTTACGAATTCCTAACCTTGTTTTTTTTTATTTCTTGTCAATCAATAACTTATTGTACCTTTTTTAATGTGGAGAATTATATGTAACCACGTGGTTCATGTAGTTAAGACTAGAGAGTATTAGACCATTATAAATTTTATTCAATTGAGGATTTAGTAAAGGGTTAGGGTTAGGATTTTCTTAGGGATTGTGCTTAGCTTGTGATTGTGCAATGAGAGTTTTGAGAGTGTGATTTGTAAATTTAACCATTCAAATTATCAAAATTTGTTTTTTTTTTTTTAATTGTAGTCAACCGAAACTATGGTTGAATTTATATGTCGGTAAACTATAGTCGTCCAAAACTAGAGTTGAATTTATACACCGATGTACACTAACAACTTGCAAAAAAAAAAAAAAATGACAATTTGCAACATAAAGGAAGTGATCGTAGAGCGACTGCAGTCGGAAGCTCTCCGACACTCGAGTCAACAATTTATTCGTTAAAAGTTAAGGAATAAAAGCAGTAGAATGAACTATGATTAAATAGCCAAACCATGTCAAGTATTGTGATATTCGTCAGGCAACATGATACGATCATGTTTTCTGGAAATATGGATTTTATGACAATGTTGGGAATTTATGATATTTTGGATAATTTTGGAATGTTTGAATTGGTTGATTCGAGAGAACCACTCTCCAGTCGGCTGTTTCGAGAGAACCACTCTCCAAATAGAATTCTTTAAATTATTAAAGAACTTAAATGACAATAATCTTCTCTCTTTGTCTTCTGGAACCATACAATTTATACAAACACTACTAACTGAAACTAAATAAAATGCCTACAATTAAGGACCTACAACTGACAACTACTTCTATAACTAACCACTACTACATTAAAACTGACCACTACTTTTAATCTAAACGTGCATGGTAACAAAATTACAGAAAATATAAGAAACCTATTTGTAATCCAATAATTCACTTAATCTATAATTTCACATAAAATAGGCACGTAACATTCCTTCCCCGATGAAACCATCCTTGTCCTCAAGGATGAATTGAGTGTTGCCTTTCTTGGTTAATTTCATCATCTTGAAGGATCTTCAAAACATGATTGATTTGAGGTCGAAATGTGGGAGCCCTTTTAATGCTAATATCGAGTGTGGTTTGATTAGCTATAACAGTTGATCTACCTCCATGTTTTTGTAACTTTGTGGACTTCAATTGCACCCAAGATGCACCCAACAATTCTTTCTTGGGAATTTCATAAAAAATGGAAGGTTTCATCCATTGCTTTGTGAGAAGACAACATCCAAGGCATACAACAATTGGTTTGACATGCAAACAATAGCATAAACAACATCTGTGTAGCCTTCTTCGACCTATACCTTTGTTAGGTACAGACTGCCCAACTCGTTTGCAACCACCCTTTCCATAATTCCTACATCCATCTACACTTAGATGGTTTAGTTTACCACTCCATTTAACACCATAATTTTTAGGTGTCCTTTTGTAAGAGTGAGGTTGAGGCTGGATTTGGGTTTTGACAATCATCTTTGCAACACTTCCTTTCTTTGAAACATAATTCTCTTCTAGCTGACTAGCCTCATTTCCATCATGAAAATGAGTTTTAACACCAGAATATTTCTTGACAGCAAAAAGTTTTGGAACGTTTGACACTTGTGACCCCTCAAGTTGCACTCTTATCTTCTCATTGAATTCAGTTATCTTCTGTAATATTTTTTGTTGACCCAAAATGAGAGAATGCACCATTTGCTCGATCTTCTCCAAGCGTGCCTCCATAATTCCCAAGTTTGTCTCCAATTAACCGGCTTTGATACCAAATGATACAGACCCAAAAGTCTGTAATGAAAAGTTACAAAAAATAGAAAGAAAAATTGAGAAAGTGAATAGGTTAATTCGAGGAAACCTTAAACCTCCTAAATATTGGTGTTTCGAGGAACCAATAACCTCCCAATTACAACACAAAAGTTGCTGACAATAATTCTCTAAATACTTTTCATTAATGAATTGAAGCTATTTATACAAAATATCAATACTCCCTCTCTCTTAAACTTAAGCAATTAACTAACCCACTTAATCAACTAACTAATCCACCACCCATAATTAAAAGAGCAGTAAACCCACTAACACTAACTAAACTAAATATTATTTACTAATTCAAACTAAATAAAACAATAAAATTAATTATACAAATAAAAATAAACTAAATATCATAATCATAATAAAATTATGAGGTTCGTATCATTACTTCCCCTTTCAAAACATCTTTGTCCTCAAGGATGAACGTTTTTTTTTTTTTTTTTTTTTTTTTTTTTTTTATTTGAATGGATCCACCATCTCCTCCGCTTCCAATTTATAATTAAATATAATATTGTCTTGAACCTCTCTTGAATATGCTCCCTTGATTCACTCCTGATTTCATTCCCGCTAGCTTGCAGTACTTTTGAGAATTTGTTGTGAAAATGTTCAGGAACACATCCACCTTTGAACTTTAGAGAAAACTCTTTTTTTCTCAAGTTGTATGGTTTTTCAACCATCTTATTTTGTTGTTGTTTGCAAGTTAATTTTTTAATTTTAGAAGTGATTAACTTTACCTTGCAGTGTTTTTGAACACCTTCATCGCATATTGTAATCGCCTTGTGGTTACATCGTTGGAGACCTTGACTTTCAACCAAAGATGAAGAGTTTTCTTCATTTATGTCTAAATGTTTGGTAGCATTTTCATTTGATGATGATTCCAATTTTGCAGAAGACATACTCCATTTTTCTTCATTCTTGCGTAGACTTTCTTCAAATTTAATAGACATGTATTTCACCATATTCTTCATATGATCGATCTCTTGTAAGATTTGCTTCCAAGTAGAGATGCACATTTTTCCCCAAGGGCCCAATCCCCCGCGTCCCCATACCCATCCCCATTTGGGGATTTTTTTTTTTGGGGGGGGGGGGGGGGGGGGGGGGGGGGGGGAATGGGGAAATGGGGAGGGATGGGGATGGGGGGACCCTCCCCATCCCCATTTCTCCATTTTCCCCACAATTATATTAAAATGGGGGGGGAGGGGGGAAGAGGTCCCCCATCCCTATTTCCCCATTTCCCCCAAACATATATATATATATATATATATATATATATATATATATATATATATATATATTCTTTGAAAACACTAACTCCCTAAGTATATATACACATTTACTCTTTAATTTGTTTTTGTTTTTTTTATTGAAATGTTTGTTTTTTAAGTTTAATTTATAATTTTTAGTCAAATGGGGAAATTGGGGAACGGGGGAAACGGGGAAAAAAACGGGAAAAATGGAGGAATTGGGGATGGGGAAATGGGGGGGGGGGGGGGGGGGGGGGGGGGGGGGGGGGGGGGGAAGGTTCTGGGAAGTGGGGATGGGGGGACCTATATCCATCCCCATTCCCCAAACGTGCATCTCTACTTCCAAGTCAATTGCTTTGTTGCCAATCTTGCCTGGCTCTGATACCAAATGATACGATCACATTTTCTGGAAATATGGATTTTATGACAATGTTGGGAATTTAGGATATTTTGGATAATTTTGGAATGTTTGAATTGGTTTATTCGAGAGAAACACTCTCCAGTCGGCTGTTTCGAGAGAACCACTCTCCAAATAAAATTCTTTAAATTATTAAAGAACTTAAATGACAATAATCTTCTCCCTTTGTCTTCTGGAACCATACAATTTATACAAACAATACTAACTGAAACTAAATAAAATGCCTACAATTAAGGACCTACAACTGACAACTGCTTCTATAACTAACCACTACTACATTAAAACTGACCACTACTTTTAATCTAAACGTGCATGGTAACAAAATTACAGAAAATATAAGAAACCTATTTGTAATCCAATAATTCACTTAATCTATAATTTCACATAAAATAGGCACGTAACACAACATGGATCGAGCGTCAATAGTAACGTTAGCAGGAATTGCAAAGCTATATGATTGTTTTTGCACGTGTGAGCTCAGAACCCTTTCAAATGAAGGGGTCGCTATTATTTATAGTGAAGGAGAAGTGAACCCCTGACGAGCTGATCCCTTGATCCCATCGATTTCGGCCTGAGATCATAGAGTGAGATACTCGATCCTCTCCTACAATCTTGGGGATTTCGAGTGTATTTGAACTAGTCAATTAGTTGGGTGGATATCCTGACCTGAGCCTCCGTTTGGGCCTGAGTCATAAGGCCAGATACAACTTATATTAAATTATTATTTGGGCTCAAATGATTGGGCCATAAGCCAATTTTTTCCCACTATTTGAACAATTTTTTATAGAGTAATTGGCACAAATCCCCCCCAGACTATACTAGCTTTTGCATGTTGCCCCCTAAACTATTTTATTAGGCACTAAACCCCCTGAACTATCACTTATTGGTAATCCTTTGGGTTTTTTCCCCTCTAAAGGGGCATCTTTAG
This sequence comes from Acer saccharum, assembly GCA_030490815.1. Lineage (NCBI taxonomy): Eukaryota > Viridiplantae > Streptophyta > Magnoliopsida > Sapindales > Sapindaceae > Acer > Acer saccharum. The sequence continues at coordinate 8,586,658 of CM059873.1, forward strand.
TCTTGGTCTGCCAATAAGTGATAGTTCAGGGGGTTTAGTGCCTAATAAAATAGTTTATGGGGCAACATGCAAAAGCTGGTATAATCTGGGGGGGATTTGTGCCAATTACTCTTTTTTATAATCAGAATGAGTTTGTTTTCAAATTGAGTTATGTTTTAATTTGGAGAGCGACGAACTGACGATATTTGCACCCCTATAATAATGTATGTACACCCAAAATGTATATATTTTCAAAATTTCAGTATTACCCTTAAATTAAATTATTAATATTTTAATTCAAATTATAATAATTTCTTGTAACTAACTAAATCCTTTAAAAAAAATAATAACTAAATCAAATTAAAATAGTAAAGAAAAACAAAAACACAAATCAAAAATGGAAAACCCAATACCAGTCCATTCTCTTAAGAAAAAATGAAAGAGTTGACTCTCTAGAACAGATGGAAAACTTATCCAAATTTTGGGAGGAGTGCGGCTCCTCAACATATATATATATGTTTATACAGTCTGTCTATTGTCAGTTCATCCTGACAATAAATATATCAGAACGAAGAATGTGGACCACATATTATGGAGAAGTTTTAACAAATGCATACACTTTAAGTCAAAGTATGTAAATCTGATGGTCCACATTATTCGTCCTGATATATTTATTGTCAAAACGAAGTGATAATAGAAAATTTGTATATATATATGAGTAATTCTAGACGTCTCAATTTTTTTTTCCCAAATTATGTCACAAATAATGTGGCACATGAGGTGTCAGCATCTTATGAATCATGAGATTATGTGGTGACTAATGTGATACTGACACCTCACGTGCCACATTATTTGGGAAAAAAATTTGAGACGTCTAGCATTACTCTCTCTCTCTCTCTCTATATATATATATATATATATACAGTCTTTCTACTGTTAGTTCGTCCTGATATAAAATATATCAAGACGAAGAATGTGGACCATAGATTATGGAGAAGTTTTGACAAGTGCATACACTTTGAGTCAAGTATGTAAATCTAATGGTCCACATTTTTTGTTCTTATTTTATATCAGGACGAACTGACAATAGAATAATTGTGTGTGTATATATATATATACATTAACGTCTTTTTTCAATTTTGTATTTTACATTAAAAAAAAAAAAACCCCAACAACTCATAAACAAGAAACAAATATAAAATAAGAACACATAATTATCTCTCTACCTCACAAAGGAAATAATAATTAACAATAAAAGATACTTAAAAAAAGTATTAACAATATAGGAAAATGAATAAAGAAGTAGAATGATGAACACGAATCAGATATGCATATATATATATATATATATATATATATATATATATATATATATATATATAATTTTTCTATTATCAGTTCGAACTGACAAAAGTTATATTAGTTCCTTACTTGTAGGCCATTGGATTTAAATATTTTGACTTGGCTGCATGCACTTGTCAAAGTATCTTTTAAATCCAATGGCCCACGTGCAAGAAACTGATATAACTTTTGTCAGTTCGAACTGATAATAGAAAGACTGTATATATATATATTTATATTTATTTTTTTTTGTTTATTTTTTTTTATTTTGTTTTAAGTAAAATAAATAAAAATAGCTATTTAATGTCAATTCTTGGACTTAAAAATAAAAATAAAAGAAAGGGTATATTTGACAATGTGTGGGGTGTGCTTACAAGATTTCTTATTTAAAATTTTTTAAGGAGTGTACATACAAATAGGGGTGCACATACATTTTTTTAGGAGTGCAAATATCGACACTCTAATTTGGATCCCTGTGATAACCAAAATAGTACGGCCCAAATATTGAGACACAAGTTTGAAAATCCAAATGAGAAGTCAAGCGATCTACTGACAAACCTTGACCAAGTCAATGTGACTATAAAGGGCCACGTTAGGTGTACAACTCAAGAAACTAATCGAGTCATAACTTTATTGACATCCAAAATACTCTTATAGATATATCTGGATTTCATATCTCCTAATTGGAGTATGTGATTTGGGGCTCACGTTAACCAATCCTCCGTTGCTTCATCTTTTAACTAATATAAATACCAAGACCCTCTACAATGGAAGGGGCTGTCGACTTGGTACTCCACTCACACAAGAGTAGTGATGAGATCCTCTCAATTCATTTTCAATTCTCTCTTAATTCATTATTTTCAGTTTTTCTAGTTTCAACACTTATTTATTATCAAAAATTTAATTTACTAAACTTCACGCTCAAATCTTTCTTTCTTAAATCTATATTAGCATCAAAATGAGGGCTCAACAGTTCAACGCCCACATATACAGTTTGATAATTTATTGAATATCTGATTTATAGTTATCACCAATTCTTTTACTATTTCGTTATACGACATTTAATCACCTAAATAGGTTTGTTTTAAGTAAACTCACAACAATATTGGGCGAAGTTAAGATCAATGATAAGTCTTTCACATCGACATAATGAAGTCGTAATATCGAGTCAACTTTTAAATTTGTAATAATTTTAATTTTTTTTTTAAATATATATATATATATATATATAATTGTTTTCTTAAAGGATGAAATTAACTGAAATCTTAATAAAGTAAGTATATTGACTTTTTTTTTTTTTTTTTTTGTTGAAGGAAAGTAAGTATATTGACTTGAATTCTTATATAATGAGACATGAGTCATTCACTTAATTTTTCTAAATTATCAACTTTTATTAATAATTAAAATTAACGTATCTGAATTGGATATTTGGATACTCCATATACAGAGAATAAATTGAAATTAATTGGGTATAAAATGCAAATAGGTAAGTTGTCGCCTGTCGGTGCCACCAGTGACTTGTAAATGTGGAAAACCCCACATTAAAATTAAAGTAAATCTTGTTGTCAATACATTTAAGACACACAATACAATATGATTATTACTGCTTTTCTTTGTTTCTTTGTTACCTTTAATCTTTAATCTTTAATCTTTATAGGATATTGTGCCATACCTTGTCCTTTTATTCTACGCATTTTTTTTTTTTTTTTTGAAAAAGAACAACTGCATTAACCACGACCAAAGAAAATACAAGAGGGATGAACATCCCTCCACAACAACTCCTCAACAGAAGAGAAGGCCAAGGCCGCCAAATCATGAGCCAAACTATTAGACTTCCTAGGAACAGCTTGGCAAGAGCAGCCGCCCAACTCAGAAAACAAAGCTTTAACATCAGATACAATAAACATAGCATCACCAAAGTAAGAATCATCTGAATTAAGCATAGATGCTACCGCTGCAGCGTCAACCTCAGCTAGACTGATAAGCAAGTTAAAGCGCTTAGCAAGTAAGAGACCCTCTCGAAGAGCAAGAAGCTCGCCAATCGCAACCGAAAAATTACCGAACAAGGGCTTGGAATCAGCAGCAACAACCAAACCAGCCAGCCAATCAATCCTGGATCGTTGGCGCCAATAAATTTCCTCCCTAGCCAGAAGTCCATCCAGATCACGTTCTTGACTCCTGATCTCAGCCATAATTCCTGCAGAATCACTAAAACGATACAGATCCTCAATAGAACGCTGAAGCCGATCAATAGACAGTCGAAGAGATCCAAAACGATCTTTACTCCACGCTGCCAATTTGGCAGCACACCAATTCAATTTCGATCGAAGCTCAGAAACACTAGCAGAAATCCTTCGTTCCCCCCAAGCTTCCTCAACAACTCTACCTAAGTCCTCCTCTTTAAGCCAAAAGGGCTCAAACGGAATGGTTTAACACAATTCTTCTTATAAAGGAGACCACCATTGAGATTCAGAAGTAGAGGACGATGGTCTGAGGAAAAAAACCCCAGATGTTCTATCCTGAAAGTTGGAAACATCTCCAGCCAACTCTGATCAGCCAAAACTCTATCTAACCTTTCTTGAATATTGCTAGCCCCGGTCCTTTTGTTATTCCAAGTAAACGAAGGGCCAACAAAACCAATATCTACCAGCCCACAATCCTCAATAGCGTTGCGGAAAGCCGACATACCAGAAAGCACTTTGTCAGATCCTCCCTTTTTTTCTTCAACCGAAAGGATTTCATTAAAGTCACCTCCACACAGCCAGGGGAGGCAGTCCACCGCTCGAAGTCTTCGGAGAAGGTCCCAAGAGGAAGACCTTAGTCTAAGATCTGGGTTACCATAAAAACCAGAAAATCTCCAAAGAGAGCCGTCTTTCAAGGTAATGCGGGCATCAATATGGCCTGGGGAAAAAGAAAGGACAGTCACATCCATATTTTCTGACCAAAGCAGAACTAAACCACCACTCTTACCATTGCAACTAACACCGAAACCACCCTTAAAACCCAGCACATCCCTTAATCTGCTCACCTTACTATCATGGAGTTTTGTCTCAGATAAAAAAACTAAGTCCGGGGATAACTTCCTTAAAAGCCTCTTCAAGGCCACCAACGTACGAGGGTTCCCCATCCCTCGTACGTTCCAGCACACGCCTATCATGGCTCCCGGCGGGCCTGTTCCACAGGCTCCGCCGATATTAGGGAATTGTCTAATGACAATGAGACTTTCATCTTCTTCGACTCAATACTCTCCTCCGCTGGTCCAACATCCATCTTCCTTTTAGAATCCTGCCCTCCCGATTCAGCTTGATGAGAATGTGAAGAATCTCACGCAATTCTCTTCCACCTCCTCACATTCCCGTTATCTGTACTAGAATGATCCCGCACAATCCGAACTTGGTTACTAGACTCCTGGTGGAAGGCCACCGAACCATCAGAATAAGCTTCCACCCCTTCCATAATCACAGAGGCATCACCAACCTCTTTAGCCATAGCCCTCACAGAAGTCTCAGGAAGAGGGTCACTAAAACTGGTACGTGTCTGTATATAAGAATCAACCGGACAGATGGATACATGTTTAGCCAACTCTGTCGATTTGTCCACAAGGATATTTGTCCCCTCATCCCTAGAAATTAATTTCTCCACTAAGTCCCCTTTACCTGCTAAACCAACCGACTGAGCTTGAGGGTAGTCCCGAGGACTGGTTCTAAATCCTTTCGTTGATCCATCAGATGTCGAATTAGATTTACTACCTCCTCTGTCAGACGAACTTTTCCCTGGCTGTCGGTAAGGTTTTGGTTTCACCCAGTCAGTACCTGACGCTCGCATCCATGAACCAAACTTAGTAGAGGCCCCTTCCAGGGCCTCAATTCTTGCATCATCATCAGGGCATTCCTTAAGCACATGTCCCATTCTCCCACATGCATAACAAAAATCTGGAAGCCTCTCGTAAATTAAAGGAGCTACCACTACCCTCTGAGACTCATCCACCTCAAGCTTAATAAACCGTCTAAGAGGCTGATCAATAGAAATTTGAATCTTAACTCTCAAAAACTTACCTCGACATTCCTTAGCATCAGCAGGAAGCTCGACAACCGGCCCAATTTCCTCAGCAATTAATTTCGCAGCCCGTCGATTCATACACATCAAGGGAAGATTGTGAACTTGAACCCACATCTCTACTTTGTCAAAACGTGAATTGGAGATTTCCCCAATACCTTTGGGCTTCTCAAGAACGATAAGATGGTTGTCAAAATGCCAAGGACCTCGCAGCCATACCGCATCCCGATCCTCAACGTTTTTGAAGAAGAACATGAAAATGTTGTCTGCAATAACTTCAATTTCAACCTGGCTAAACGAGTGCCACAGCTGTTCTATCATACTAATGAAAGCCTCCCTGTTCACTTTCCTCCCAGATAACACTTTCCCAACTAAGCAATGAGAGACATCGTCGATACCATCCCGTCGAACTTCATCCTGGAATCGGACAACCTTACCCTCATCAGACAAAGATAACATCTCGCACAACTTAACAATCTCTGAAGTACCCATGAAACAATCGCTGATGAACAACCAAAAGGAGATCTGAACTGAACTGCAAGAAGAAATTCGCCACCAACTACTCTGAATAATCGAAGAGACTAGCTACCTTGCGGACTGAACTTCCACGAATGTTTCCCTTGAGAAGAAGAGAGAACGTTCGAGAAGACTTCAATTAACTTTTATTCTACGCATTTTGTTGGCCTCCCCTTATTCATCCACATCGCTTCTTTTTTTACCATGCCTTTTATCATTATCACGTAATTTTATAAAAACATAAATCATATATATTATTTTAAAATTATACCAAAAATATTGTTTCTCAGGAATTTCATAAAAAACATTTTAATATTTTCATCGTAGGATTTTTTTTTTTGGAAATCTGCCATCGATTAAGTTAAGGGTATGACACAATCTGTCGGGATAAAATATTATATGTACAATCCTTTAGAGGTACTTCTAGCGATACTAAAGAAATAACTCCTCATAAGTGTTTACGATTCGAATATTTATCCCCACAACACTAGAGGGAAAACTCTCCATGCATATATAGACTATAGTCTATAAGTTTTACCTTAAATTAATTCCAAATCATCAATAATGAATATATCTATTTTTTCGTCAATCATTAAGATGCCATGTTCACATAATTGAAGTTACAACTCATCTTTTATATTTAAAACTCAGTTTTAATAGTGGTTAAAAAGGTTATAACTTGACTGTTAAGGTATAATACTATACTGCTTCACCTTTTCTTGAAAACTTGAAAACC